>OX459049.1:13710354-14310354 GCA_949775005.1 Orthosia gothica
GGTCTTAGCTGACTTAAACGATACCGCTCCCGCACAACACCGCCATAGAATAGAATATGATAACATTTATTTGCATAAAAACATGTTATAAAAGATTGTACAAGATTAAATACAAAATATAAATGTTTTTGCTTAACATTACAAGCGTGCAAATTTTTCATGCATACAATATTGTCATTTAAAATTTTTGTCATAACCTTTTACACTACAAAAACTATTAGTAGACAGCCAACCAATCAATTTACTTTAAATAATCTGGTATTGAGAATTTAGGTCGCTCGGTATATCTTATAAAATATACAAATGCTTTTATTATATCGATACCACAAATTTCAACTGTCGTAATTTGTTAAATCCCTTACGACTTGGGTTCGAGCTAGCAAACAGCTCTAGCGCGATTTATCGTAAAATTAATTTTCAATAGGGTGCGTAAAGTTTTCATTATGAGGTCGTAATTCTCATTTTAGGGATCCGTGTGCCCAAAAGGTAAAACCGAGCGCGAGTCCGACTCTCACTTGGCCGGTTTTTGTTATAATGGATTGTGAGTTAGGGGAGATTGGGTAACAGAGGCTCACTTTTTTTGTAATGTCCTCCTTTAAACGCCGAAGTTTATGGCTAAATGATTCAACTCTGAAATTTAATCGTAATATGAGTATCTAATCTTTAAAGAAAAAGACACTTAATGGCGTGTATGATATAGCCACTTTAAAAAAAATTTCTTGAGTGAATGGTCACTTTGGATTAATGCATGGGTGACAGTGAATCAATTAGGGCAGACTGGATCTATTTAATAAAAATCAGTAAAAGAAAGCAAAACTAAGACTACAAACATACACTTAAACCAAAAATTACTCAAACTAAACCTAAAAATATACTAAACTAAAATATGGCACTGAAAAACTCCTCCACATCGTTGTCCACTGGTAATGTGCCCAGAAGACTGGCGACATTGCCACATTGTATGGCAATGCTTATTCTCTGACCAAGTTGAAAAGGCCAGTCCTTGGGTCACCCGAGGCCATATGTTTTCATAAACGTAGTATCTCTAAGTAGTATGTGGTTTTCATGGTCCTCGGAACGCGCCACCGCCGGGTTCGCATATAACGGTAGGAGGGGTTCACATCGGCGTCGGAGCGACGATGAAGTACCTGGGACTTGTCCTTGACAGCCGGTGGAATTTCGTTGAGCATTTCCGACGTTTGGCTCCCAGACTGGAGCGGGCCGGGGCTGCCCTCAAGCGGCTTCTACCCTATCTAGGGGTCCAAACGCCTCCTGCCGGAGGCTCCACGCGGGGGTCATGCGGTCTATGGTCCTTTACGGGGCACCGGTGTGGGCGCGTTCCCTGAGGCGGCCAGCCCGCCGCACAAGGCCGGATTGCCAATTTCCGAGGACAAAAAAATATAATTCTGGAATGTCTAGAGAAACTTAACAAAACTTAATTGTTTAGCTTCTTCAATAAACAAAAATAGGATCTTATAAGAATAAATCTCACTAAAGTAAACAAACAAAAGTTAGGCTATCAGTAAATTGCTCAAAGTCTGTGAGACACATGCAGCCTCACACGGACTTAGGTATAATGTCACCAAATGACCAAAAGTGAATAAATGGTTTTTGGGGCTGCTGGTAGATGTCCGGACTCTGTTCCTGAGATTATAAAAATTAATGGACTACAGTTAAACAGAGTTTCCAAAAAATATCTTAGACATTTTATCACCGACGACCTTAGGGATGATATAGACATTGAGAGGGAGCGTAGGGCACTGGCGGTCAGGGGTAACATGCTGGCGCGTAGATTTTCTCGTTGCTCTGACCTAGTAAAAATTACTCTTTTTAAGGCCTTATGTCAGAGCTTTTACACGGGTAATCTATGGGTCAACTACACCAAGCGTTCGCTGGATGTCCTGCGCGTGCAATATAATAATGCTTTTAGGATGTTGTTGCGGCTGCCCCGTTTCTGCAGCGCATCGGCAATGTTTGCTGAGACCCACACAGATGGTTTCCAAGCCATAATGCGCAAAAAAACTGCGTCGCTGCTGAGCAGAGTGCGGAATAGTCGCAACTATATCCTGAGAGCTGTGGCTCAGAGCTATACTCCAGATATGCGACATTTTGTGCGGAGAGTGATTAGATAGGAAACATGTGTTCCTGGCTAGTCATCCTCGGCATGCAGTGTTTATTAAGTAGACTTTAAATCTAAATTAAACTAAACTTTAAATGATACTAACAATAGAAATTAAGCTTTTTTGTAATACTAACCCAATATGGATCTCTGTTGTCCGAAATAAATGCATTTGAATTGGAAAAGTCTGTGTAAGCACGCTGTGTGCCTTATTTTGCACGGCAACCGTGAGATAGTTCTGCCCGAAAGCTTGACGGAGTAATTTGTTCTGTGCCACAGCAGGCCCGCCGCTAGCAGCTATTGGAACGCCCGTGTGCAATACCAATTACACCGCCCCTGTTATTCTACGACTACCCAGCGCTGAGCTTGTCAGAAAGGCTGTTTAATGTTATCTCATAGGAGTGTGATAAAAGAAAAGAAGAAAAAATATACTTTTTTTCTATATGTTTGGCAATTCTTCGGGCTATGTCGGTAACTTTTGTTCTCCTGCGGATATTATCATTTCTGACGTGATCACGCAAGGCGAGCATAGCACTCTCCATTGCCCTTTGGGTGACTTTAAGCTTTCTGATAAGGCCCATTGTGAGCGACCACGTCTCGGACCAAATTCGAATGACTACAAAAAAGCGAGGGATTCATACATCGTTATATTTTTGGCGCACATTTCAGCACAAATATAAGCTCTCTGCCCATGCACAAAATACCTTCAACTGTCCATTTCCAGACACAATAGAAATTACCATTGTTCTAATCCGATTCGGTCTGATGGACAGATGACCGGAGATTTTTCTGGACTTTAAAAGAGACTGTGACCTCTGAGTTTGTTTCGTTCGGCCTTTCTTCTCAGAGTAGTCAGATAGGAAAAGCCGATCTAAACTAATTTTTTTAATTATGATCGACATGTAAAAGTGTTTGTACAAACCAACTTACAGAAATAAAATCATTTAAAACAGCAGAGGAAGTAGTATAGACACGTATTGTTTTTATTGTAAAGATGTTTTTTATAGTTTTTTAAGACATAACTAACCATTAAACATAATGGACCTTTCTGAGAATTTGATAAAACAGTTAAAAGATGTTGTTAAAGTGTTTGTGTCAAATATTTTAGCTAAATGGGGTGAATTTAAATTTATGTTCGACCGTTTTAAAGCCAATTGCAAGTGAAGAATTTAAGCTATAAGCCGAAGATACAGTCAACAACTTCACAACAACCTATTTCTTCGTAGAAAAGCTAGGAAGAGCAAACAAGTTGTTTGAAGGCAGCTCTGAACGCAGCAGAAAGAGAAAACTTAGATCTCTTGTCTCGCATTTTACTCCTGAAAAGCTTTGTTTTGCGACTGAAACAAGTCTGGTGAAATCTGGCAAAAGAAAGACGGCTCAAGTTGTAAATCATGCGATAAATTCGACTCCTAGAAGGTTGTAAAAAAATAAACAGGTTCACTCATCGTGTTCTGTATGTTACGTATCCGAACTTACAAAAGAATATATTATGTATCTATGGTTCACTGTGCCTCCCGTTGTTGCCTTCCACCCGCTCGTCATGAATACACGTATAATTTAATACCAGAATCCAGTCGTCTTATTTCAAGTATAAACCCGTCCACGCACCATAACATGGTGTCAGAAGTGGGATGATAATGATGACTCCAATAATGCTGACGACGATGACAATGCTGCAATGATCAGTAGTTGGTATAGAACCTAATTTAGGGACTTTAATAAAAAATACTTAAAATATTGATTTATACTTTTTTATTTTTATTGATTGAACCACGTTAAAAATTAACTTCTGCCTTTTAAATAATTACCCCAGTCAGAAAGTAAATAAAAACCTTTATTTTATTTTTGTCCTTGTAAATTGGCAATCCGGCCTTGCGTGCGCTGGTTGAACGCGTCCCAAAGGGTCATGGCAATTCGGCTGGCCCGAGGATACCGCACGGTCTCCGGTGAGGTGGTGAGCCTCCTTGCCGAATTGCCGCCATGGGATCTAGAGGCAAAAGTCCACGGGCATTTCGGATTTCGGAGGGGCTCGTGGGGGCTAAACACCGTTGCCGCGACAAATCACGGCTTGGCGAACAGAGCTCTGGGACCACCATCTGGTGGTGGTGCTCTTTATGTCCTCAGCACTAGTTTGGTAAAGTGGTCATAATCTATAATATTGTGCTATCTACTACTATTTCCATCATGTGGATGTATTTTGTTTTTATCATACAGAAACATTTTCCTAGCTTTACCAAGTTCATTATTAATTAATATGCTAATAAAATTTACAACATTAGCCTCTCCATTCTGAACACCTGTACGTGAAACATCTAATTTACTTGCCACTGATCCACTATCAGGCATTTCATGGGTTTGGGTTGTTTGTTTAGATTTCCTAATGGTATACAACTCTTGTGATATACTCCACTTACAACATTTACAATTCTTGAAATATTTGTAAGGGGGAGTTTCCGAGTCCCAACTTCGTACCACATACTCGTATGTTGTAACTCCTAGCAAAGTTATATATATGTGAAAGCAGCACAAATGTAATAAGGCACATCCTATTGCTGACGCCATAGTGCAAAATAAGACTAAAAATATTAAGAAAGATATTGAATTCCTACAAAAATTTGATGTCGCTGAGGTGGTGCTGTTTATTGAACTGCAGTTAATAAAGTTTTGTGCTTCAGTACTTAAATATGTAGGATTTGTAAAAAATATCATAATATCTGCTGCACATAGCGATGACGTAAACGTAGTTATCATGAGCGCCGTAGTGACGCACGCCATAAACGCCACGTAGTTCCTGCGACCGATGCAGTTGTTGAGCCACTTGCAGTGGTGGTCGAAGTGGTCCACACATTTGTTGCAAATACTACAATGTTTCGTCCTTCTGCTGCTCGTGTGTATATTGCACAGATGACATCTTCCATTTTCAATAACATGAGCGTGAACTTCTCGATTGAATTCAGGAACATTGTAAACTTCCAGCTTTCTCAATTCAGTTTCGCTAGGGTCCAATAACGACGCAGTAAGATGCGACGACACGTGGCACACATACAACACAATAAGAACAACTAAAGTTATCGTCCTCAATTCTTCAAATTGTATTTCAATCAGAACAAAAAAATTCAACGATCCAGTTGCAATGAAGACGAACCAGCCAATAATTTGTTGATAGTTCAGCGGTAGTTGAAGTCCGTTCAATCTTCTTTGAGGTCTCGGCGACTGGTGTGAGGCACAGCATTTGTCCATCGGTATTAGATATTAAATAATCATTGATTTCAGCTCCTACTTTCGTATTTATCTCAATATTATTTATTGTCACGTTATTCATCAGACACCTATTCCACACAACACCAAAACACTAATCGGTCAAGTTGAAACTAAGCATTGTAACATTTTCTAAAGTAGATACATAAAAGACACAACAATAACAAGGCTCAGCAATTCAGAATTAACCTTGTGTTGTTACTTAATTGCTGGTCAAGCCCGTACAATGCGCGCGCACCTACTCACCTCCAGTAACGATTTCGCTTTATTAACATTTTTTCTAATGCCTAGGATGACTTCACCCTAGGAATTAACCTAATTAACGTGACTAACATATGAAATTCCGTCAACTTATTTGATTTTTATACTGGAACAAGTTTATACACAGTTCTTACGTACCTACCTACTTTGTGCAGTGTATAGATCAAGTTTCTATGGTAACCGGTAAATTACAAGATTTAATGATAGAAAGTTATAATTCAACGGTTTGATAAACTAAGTACCTAGGGCAGCAATAATGGGACTGTTATCGATTTATTATTGTATTTCATTAGTATTCACAATTATTTGATAATAATCTACTGAATACATTTTTTTTTATTCCTAACAACTTAGTGATATAAAAATTGATTTTTTACTGGGACACTGTGAGGCAAATCTAAACCCAAAAGAGATAAGTACGCTAAAACTAATTGATTAAAAAAAAAATCATCTAATACAACGTGACGATTAAAGAAGAAAATTAGAAGAAGATTATTAATTTCCTGTCAACATGACGCATAAATATGTATGTATTTTAGATTTATGTATGTATTACATGTTTATATATTATGTGCTGTACACGTATTTGTGTAGTGTATTTAGTTAGTAAGAATTCAAATGTTTTTTTAGTATTTGTTGTGCACTTTTGTTAACTGTCCTAATTTTGTAAATTTCTCTTTAGCACTGAGGTTTGCTGTCAGAGAACCCAATTATGGGTTAAGCTCGCCTTTGTACATAAGTTTTCCTTTTGTATTTTTAAATGTTTATTTTGTGTACAATAAAGAATATGAATATGAAAGAAAATCGTCTTTGAGAAAGGGTAGGCAAAGTACCTGTGGTAGGTACCCATGGTATTACAAATGTCTTAGGCGACGGTGACCACCGGTGGGATTACCAGGAGAACCGCGGTATGCGCGTAACTTGTGTTAAATTTAGTCTCATAAAAAGCAACAAACTCAATAGGTAATTACTACCTAAGTACTTAACAACTAAACATATATATTATTTATGGCGCACGGTTGGGCAGTGCTTGAGCGATTGACTGCTGCGCTGCGTGTCGCGGGTTCGATTCCCGCATGGAACAAATATTTGTATGACCTACAGATAGTTGTTCCGGCTCTCGGTGTTGTGTATGTGAGTCTATATGTTTGTAAACGCACCCACGATACAGGAAGAAATTCCTAGTGTGGAGCAAAGTTTTTTTAAAAAAAAAACTTTGAAACAGACTCGCCATAGATTTAAACAATGATACTACCACACCATTAATTCAGTAACTTAGATTGGCCAAGATATTGTAGTGATCGACGCTGATTGGTTATTGGGTTTTCCGTCCATACAGCTTGAGAAATTTAATGCTTCCACTGTTCATTTTGATCTGATACAATGATCCTAACATAAAACATACTTGACCGAAAAATAATAATTCCTAAATAGTGTTCCTAAAAAATAGGTATTTATCCTTGAAAAATCTCTTAAGGGTTTAGATTTCAAACTGTACACCTTAAAAAGCCATTTTGTATATTTACTGGTACAAAAACCATTTCTTGTCAAAAATTACATGACTAACAACATTTTTTGGTCTCTTATCTATGTACATTATTATGTATACTTATAATAATAGATACATATTTACATAAGTATAGTAGGCACATAAATAGATGACCACTTTTAATTAATTTGTACAAATTAATTAGTAGCAATGTGTGTGTTATTACCGACATTAGAAAACTTTCTTGCCATTTCACGCCTAGTATGTACAAGTATCCCATGGCCTTTACAGTCTAAATCCTCTTCATAGCATTTATTTCTGCAACATTTCTTACACAGTTGGTACAGACATTTTCCACCCTGTAAAAAGAAAAGTATCTGATTATGCCTAAAGTCCTACATGGCAGTGGATAACCGCTATTGGTATTCTGTTTTTCTTTAAGTCACCGAATTATTGCAAATACCGTAAGTTAATAAAAAAAACTCGAAACATTATAAACTCACGACAAATGTTAATCATTTGTCGCCAATTGATGTCCGATCATAGTTTCTCTGTAACGGTCTTTGCACTAATCTGGTGACATATTCATCAAAACAAAAACACTAGAAGCAAAAGAATGTACTAACTAGAGGATTAGGGCAAACTTTGTTAACACAAATTTGACCACTTCTAGCATTCTGTTGTATATCTTTTTCTGGTCTTCTACTCATCCGTCTTAACTTTTTCATTTTTTTCTTAGAAGTAGGAGCTCCATCAATATCTTCACAATTTCTTTTTTCAGCACCATTTTCCTATAAACAACAACTAGTAAAATATTTATTCCACATAATGTTCTACAACTTACTCATGTTTGTAATTTGTTTTACCTGTATGTGAATAGTATTCAATTTCTCCATCTTTTGTGTGTGCTCTTCTGGTGACATTCTGACATAAGGTTGGCATATCCATGGAGGCAATATTAAATTGAATCCAATCCTAGATATATTTTCTTCACTTTCAAAATAAAGTTTTCCTTCATGGTATGGTAAATACTTGTTTCTGACATTTGTACAAACTCTTCTAAAGTCATCTAAATTTTGTGCTGTAGCCAGAATTTGTCTGTCTTCATTATTATCTTCAAATGAAAATCTACAAACAAAATTAATATTTATACCACTGCAGCCAGCATAGAGTAGCAGAAGTTATTTTGACAATTGTTTTACTCACATTTTATGAAACATCTTAAATAAGTGTCCTCTTATGTAAGATGATGGGCAGGGGTATTTTTCAACCAGGTCAAGATACTCTTGTACCATATCCCATGTTAATGGGTTAATTCCTGCAAATATGGCAGGGTTTGTAAGAGTACCTTCTGCACTCATAATCCCATCTACTTTAGTGTAATCCAAACATCTGTAGACATCTTCTAAGCATTGAATATTTCCATTTGCTAGCATGGGTATTGATACTGCTTCCCTGAAAATAAAAAAGAACTGATTATTACTTTATCAAAACAAGCATGATTGTAGCAGATTCCTTTCAAGTCACCCGCAAAATTTAAAATTATGAGGTTTTTTATAAATTGCAGTAGGTACGATGTATGTTGATTAAATTCTACAATATTTACATTTATTTATTTATTATATGCTTTATTGTACACCTTAAAATACAATTATAACAAGAAACTTAAAATTAATACAAATACAATGGGCGGCCTTATCGCATAGCGCAATCTCTTCCAGGCAACCTGGTATTTAAAACATTAATAGACCTCTCTGCGAATTCTCATATTCATTTCATTCATGAATATATTTTATTTAACATAATATCATATATTTAAGTAAATAAAATTGTTTCCAACAAAACCAAATCTTTCAGTTATCTTAATCTAATAAATTTACCATAGCTATTATTATGACAAACATTATATTATCATTGCAAAATTTTACTTAAATGTGTCTTAATCACATTATTATTATGAATCATGAGTGACAAAAGCAAAATATGGTATTGTCATGTTATAACTTGGAAGAGGCCAATACTCGTTTGTGACAGAGTACTATTTAATTTTACAAAATTATAAGTATTATTGTTTTAGATGAACATTTATATTTTATATAACCCCTGGTTGTATAAAATATAAATTTTCATCTAAATTATTTATATTTTATACAACCAGGGGTTATATAAAATATAAATGTTCATATGCCTATATCCATCTGGAATAATAACCTATCAGATGGTGAAAAATATATTTAAATAGTTGTATATGTTCCAGAGAAAATTCAATGTTTAGTATAGACTAGCTTCCGCCAGCAGCTTCGCCCGTGTGGAAAGTGTTTTCTTATCCCAAGGAAACATTATACCGTGATAAAAGTAGCATAATAATATGTGCTATTACAGACTATAATCTATCTCTGTGCCAAATTTCATCCAGAGCTGTACATCCATTTTGGCGTGATTTAGTAACAAACATATCTACATCCAAACTTTCGTATTTATTATATTAGTAAGATAACTAAAAACCCCACCTTACTGCCTTTATATGTTGCCAACTAGCAATACCCGTCAATGGTCCTTTTTGTTCTCTTGTCCTTCCATGAACTGTAAGCATTTTACATCCTGCATCTTGCAACATGAGTGCATATTCCACTGACCTCTCTATGCTTTCAAATATCCGTACTTTACAGGTTATTGGCACAGAGACAGCATCAGACATTGCTTTCACTGCAACAAATCAAATGTATTTACTTATTTACTGATACAATGTGACAGTTATTTTGTTATTATCCATTTAGTTGTAGTCAGAAAGGTTAATTACCATACTATTGTTAAAAACAATTCCCTTTAAACAAGAGCTTCACTGAGGTTGAAACTATCTAACTAACACATAGACCTCTGCATTTTACGCTGTGCAACAATTAATTGCCCTGATAATACATACCCTAAGGAGTATTTGCAGGACTTTTCATCAGATAGCCTCTAACATTATTTATCATATATCAGATAGATTCTAATATTATTTCAGATAAAAGAGATAAGCATAGCTAGCTAGTATAAAACCATTTTGTCTAGCATTGAACAAATACTTAAGTAAAAAGAGTCTCCTTAATAGACTTACAGAAAGTATAAGAACTCATTAATTAGTACTCACAACTTGGAAATTAAAAACAACAATATTTTAAAACAATAAGATTTAGGAAAATAAGATGGAAAGTTACCTATCCTTTTCAATAGATCCCAATCATCCTGAAGAAATGATCCATATCTGCCTCTCTTAGCAATAGATTGAGGACATCCAAGATTTACATCAATGGCATCACATTGTGATTCAACCATTTTTGCTGCAGCAGCCATTGTTTCAGGGTTATGCCCACAGAACTGAAATAAGCAAAATTACTAATTAATGAATTATTAATAATTTTAAACATTCTGAGAAAGAGTTAATGATTGCTGATTACACAGAAACTCTGCTTCCAAAGGAAATAAAGCATCCTAATATTATAAACGTGAATGTGAGTTTGTTTGTTATGATTTCAAGCCTTAACTGCTGCCTGAATTTGGATGAAACTTGGCATACATATAGAAAGAACAGAACTTTTGGATATAGGATACTTTTCATCCCGGGATGGGGTACTAAAATACTTTTGCTTTAAATAAGCTACTGTAAGTATATTTTAGACATTAATGGGCTAAAATTTCCATTATGGACCGTCGATTTTTGGCGCGGCGAGGGTGGGGGGCAGAGGGGGAGCTGAGTTTGCTCGCTCACTTCAGCTCCCGTCGTCTCCTTCGAACCTAACCTATCCGTGTCAGGGTGCCCTAAACTCCCGAGCTCGCTTCGCTCGCTAATTCACAATTTTTTTATCTCACTAATTATATTTAAATATAAAATAAATCTAATATCTCCATAACCATGGATTTCCGTGGGGTGGGGATGGTACAGTGGGGTAGCCCCCATACACTCTTTCCTTTCCTTCACTTTCCCTTAAATGATGGACATTTTCAGAAATTTTTACACTAACCTGAGAACTTTAACCATGGATATCTCCATAACCGTAGGGCTCTTACTACTACTCGTAGGGTGGTGGGGATGGTACAGGGGGGTAGCCGAACCTCCCCTCCTCCATCCCTGCGGCAAAACTCAATGGCCCATAATGGAAATTTTATCCCATTAATGCCTTATGTATAATGAATAATAATTTTATTCATTTAACATACTAACCTGGACAATGAGTGGGCGATCCTCTTCACATGTTACCATATTATCTTTTCTATACTTAGGATCTTTGGTGAAGACATTACTATGAAACATAGGAGTATAGCACAACGTTGCTCCATGTCTGCGACAGAGAATACGCCACGCCAGCTCACTAGCGTCGACCATAGGGGCGACCACAAATCGTGGACGCCCTATTGCTTCAAACCAGTCGTAAGTCATCTTTATAATGGACAGAATAAGGTACCAAAAACCTACTATTGAGGTAGACTCCCCATCAATTTAAAGATATTTTTTGTGGCCTTAGACTACTTTTTTAACATTCTACTTTATAACAAACCAAATTCGTTACAATTTAGAAACTTGAACTGATATTGGTCAGTGGGTCGTCCTATGGGTCAATTGTAAAATTATGGCTTGGAGACGTAAAAAAAGTAACTTTGATCTCAATTAATAGTGAATCAAAGTCAAAAATATAAACCAAGAAACATTAGCTCACATTAGCTTGTGCAAAATAGAAATACACGTGAATTTTATTTTATTGACATTGACATTCTGCCACTTGACACAGACTTGACACTTGACTGACAGCCCTACCTGACATTCGCAAAAAATTGTGACAGAAAAACTTTGCAATCATTTTTGGGAATTTAATGACTTGGCTACTAAGGTCTTAAGCGCTAGGCCGCATCGCGGTAAACCGTGCACGTTTTTTAACCGCATATTTATGTGATGCAAAAAAAACCCGCCAAAAACTCTGATTTATTAACTTTAAAAAATTTACTTCAATGTTGAAAATTCACTTTTCTTTAACAAAAGCATTAGATTTTATTAACATATATACAATTGAAAATTCTAAAAACAAAAACCAAACCTATATACAAATACAAAAGGGAGACGGAAAAGACCTCATTGTGCATCAAAAAATTCGTTCTTTTTTCTTAGTTAAACTATCGCGTCCTAGCTCCAGTCCCTTTAAAAGTATAGAGTATGTTCACAGCTATAATACTTTACCTCTGTTTTTGCTGATCCTTACTCCAATAAGATTGCTGGTGGGTTGCTAAAAAGATTGGTATCTCGTCCTCTATGGTTTGTTTCTTTTATGTCTTGTCAACTTCTTGATGTTCTGTGCTTGTCAACGTCAAGTGTCACAGGTGGTCTGTGGTCATCCATCCGCACCGCACCGCACCAAAAACCAAAAACTGTCTTAAGGCGGAAACACATTACTGTGGCGTGGCGTGGCGTGGCGCATACTGGCGTGGCGCTGAGTGTGCACACTAAGCTGGCGTGTCGTGGCGCGCCCTGGCGCTATTTCTGAATTAGTATACAACGAACCTTTGCAACGTGTATACGTACATAATATTAACTTCGGATTCGGATGATGATTTCGATGAAGACCTTCAATTTATTTCTATGCACCTGCCATGTTATATCTCCACCACCCTTCCACCATCTTGGTTGACTGGTAGAGAATACCTTAAGCTTTAAGTCTGCCTATGTACCTTTAAGTTGCATGAAATGTTAATAAATAAATAAATTTCTCCTAGCAATTAAACTACTTTAGAGCAAAATTAAAAAAAAAAACCGGCCTAGTGCGAGTCGAACTCGCGCACGAAGGGTTCCGTACCATTATCGCAAAAAAATCACGTTTGTTGTATGGGAGCCCCTCTTAAACATTAATGTTATTCTGTTTTCAGTATTTGTTGTTATAGCGGCAACAGAAATACATCATCTGTGAAAATTTCAACTGCCTAGCTATTACGGTCTTAGTAATAGGGTCCCGTTTTTACCCTTTGGGTACGGAACCCTAAAAAAGAAGGCAAGGCAATTTCTAATTTAAAAGTTTTTAGAACAAAAACACATAAAAAAATCGGTTTGTTTACATTTTGATTATAATGATATGCGATTATCTCGGAAACGTGTGGACCGATTTACATGATTCAAACGGATAAAACGGTTTTAGACCAAAACCTTTCATTTGAAACTAACTGCATCATGAAATCTCCACAAACAAAAATTTACGTTTTCAAGTTCCTCGCGTAATTATTAATGTATGATATCTCTTATCAATTCTTTAAAATCTATATATATATCAACTTTTAATGTTCAAATTAGGATTCTATATGATTGTACATGCTAGTTGGACATAAAACAAAACAAATACAACACTAATTAGTATCTAACAAGAAAACTGTACGTTGACGTACAAGTTCAATAAGCTCGTCGGTCATTTTCAATACGCAGCATACAAGCGTCCGCTACGAGTTCACGTCATTGAATGGCGCGCCACGAGCCACGCGGTGTAGAAACACATTGCCCTGGCGTGTCGTGTCGCGCCAGAGCGGTGGTGGGGGCTATGGCGCAATCGGTCGCGGGCAGTCCGCGCCACGCCAGGTCGCGCCACGCTGGGCCACGACACTCAAATGTGCCTCTAACCATACTAAATGTATGAAACCGATAGGCATCTGGCGCGACACGCCACGCCACGCCACAGTAATGTGTTTCCGCCTTTATTTGTCATTTTTACATTTTCATTTGCACTGCCGCTGCCGCCTTCATTATCACCGGCCTCGTTTTAGTTTAGTTTGTAAATTATTGTAGTTCCAAAGTTAATAAACTATTGCTGTAGTCAACCAACATTAATCAAGCAATATAGAGTGAATTGTTGGGAGTAAAACGGTAGAACAAACAATACAATTGCATTTTTTTACTGGATTTGTGTTGCAAGCAGTTTAGTGGCTGCATAATATAAATAAACACCTTTGCTGACATAAGAAGAGCTGCAAAGACAGTAGACACCTACAGGAATGGCACACGATATCATGGTATTCATTTATTTATCCTGTTAATATTTAAACGTGAAAGTCAAGATGTTTGTGAACACTTTTATTGCCACTTCTTATTTTCATGAAGGCTGCACAGATGAGCCAACCCCATCACAGAAATTTAAAGAAACACTACGCTGCATGCTGAACGCTATGAGTGTCAGTACTAGTCAGTAGCATTACAGTAAGAATTTACAAAAACACTTGAGGCTTGTCTTGTCAGTGGCACTGAAAGTATTAAGCAATTACGCCTGTAGTTCTTGCCAAACTTTTTGGCTGTGGCTGCCCTGAAGTTGGCTACAATGGCTTTGGGACAAATTTCATATCTCAATAGTACCTTTGTGATAATTACTAAAGGAGCTTGTGGCTAAATAATAAAAGCCGCACGGTTCGATCTTCAAGGTTAAGCAACGCTTGAAGAGTTCGGTCCGTGGATGGGTGACCATTTCAACATACTGAGTTTCCTCCGTGCCTCGGAAAGCATGTTAAGCCATTAGTCCCGGCTTTCATTTACAGATCTTTGACATTCATTACGGGTAGTCAGAAGGCTTAGATCTGACACCAATCTTGCCAATAGGTATTGTGTTACCCAGTTACTGGGTTGTGGAGGTCTTATAGGCAGTCGCTCAATGTAAAACACTGGTACTCAGCTGAATCCGGAAACACTAGAAGCCAACCCGAACATAATTGGGAAAAGGCTAGGCAGATGATGAGATGACCTTTGTGATAATTACTGTCTTTCATGCTGGCAATAGCTAGTTTTTTATAATTAAAATATTTATTTACATCATTTTGTTTACCCGTACCATATTTATATTTCAGAGTCAATTTTACACAAGTCTTAATTTGCCACTACAAGAAAAAGTGAATGAATTGACACGAATTATAGACCAGTCTACTCCAAACAAAGATCTTCAAACTTTGTTTCCCCAATTGATAAGTAACATATTCTCAAATACTTTCAACAATGGCTGGGGTCTGCGGACAGTTACTGGAGATAACAAAAAGCAAGAATTTGAAGCTTTGATTGGATTCTTTGAGCCACTGGGACCAATGTTCCGGTTGTGCTACAAACTCTTATCAGATCCTCAGTTAAAGTATAACCTTCCTCTAAATGCTTTACCTGTAAGTATTTCTAACTGCAATAATACAGTTTTTTTTACTGTTAAATGATGCCCAATAAATATAGTAGTACCTGTACTATTGTTTATTTACGTGGTACACTGACAGTAGTACATGCTTAGCTATTAATAGAAAGAATAATTAAATAAGTGTAAATCTAAGAAGTTGGATTTGACAGCTATAAAAATACTTAATAATAATTAAAGTTGTTGCCTATGAATGATACTCATTGATACTCAGTGTATGGATAACATACTTATTTATTAGAATTTGATTTATGTACAAAGTTATTGCGGCACGTAAAATGATAAAGGTCATTGGACTTCTTGTCACTATAATCAATGTGAGTACTGGTATGTATGCAAATACTGGCAAACACAGCTTTCACCATAAATAAAAACATAATACTATCCACTTTATATTATACACTGTTATTTGTATTTAAACCTATTTTTTGCTATTATAATTTTTGTTGTTTATTATAATTAAGAATTTTATTTTATTTTTCTTTCAGTTGGACTTACAGATGACTTTGGAAAGAGGAAGATGTCCCCAGTTTTACTCTGATATGCTTGTTACAGACCCACAAACTCTTAATGTGGTGGCTCTAGCACTCAGTATCCTTTACAAGAAATAGTTTACTTGCCATTCAGGCTAGATAAGTCCCCAAGGGGATTACATAGCACTAAATGATCCACTACGATCCCCTATGCTGGGGATTCTCCAATTACTAATAAGTGCTATTCTTTTATAGTCCCTTCACCACAACTGCTCCCTCACTACCACTACTGCTGAACAGTGAAGTGGTGCATTGGTGCAACAGGTCATTGGCCTATGCTGCTGTCACCAACAGCATTCCAACCGTTGTGTTTCAGCAGTGGTGGTAGTGAGAGACGGCAGAAATTCAACTTAACCGACAGCTAGGGGCCAAAACGCTTTACTACCTGCTGGGTATGAAGCAAGTTTGGTCCCTATTCGGCCAATGTGGCCTGATGATATGCATTCTGCATTTTGATTTTGTAATATGTATGCAATATTTTAACTTTTAGTTTCATATTCATATTATCCACATGATACCTTATTGGTATGATTCCTTAGTTATCTAAAAAAGTAAATTTCAGAGTGGAAAGAGAAAGCACTGAGCCATCCACAACCTCCTTAAACCCTTAAGGTAGGGTAAACAGAAGTTGTGGATGCCTCCTGATGTTGATTTCTAAAGTCTGCATGTTTTTATTCATAAATTACAAATATTTTCCTACATAATGTTTTAATCAGATCCATTTGATTACTACATCATCAATTTTGCCCTGCATCTTGTGAGTAACAGCCAACAAACGAGTTCTTGGGAGAACTGGAGTAGTGCATACTTTGCTCTAGCATGTGATTATCTAATGCACTTCCTGCCTGCAGATCCAAACATATCTGTATTGCCACATATACCTAACTACACAGGCAAAGTGCCCATGGCTGCACCTCTACAAACTGCTAATAGGTACTATTCCTTTTATTTAAATCAGTTTTTAAGTGTTTCAAAACTTCAAAATATTAGGTATTTGTCCGACCAGTGTGGAATTAACTACAGAATAGCAGCTTGGATCCTGACTCCTGTGGCCTATCCTATAGAAATCATGCATTTTTCCAGCATATAAGGAGTACTCAGTGATAGTGTAGCTTTTTTGAGAGCAGTGGTGTCCCAGTAACAATTTCAGTAATGCGGTAGTTGACTGACTTGATAAGTGTTACATTGTTCCAATACTCCTAGCTAAACTAGAGATCATTGAGGTTCGAGGTCTAACCCTGGATATATTTAAGGATTACTAATCAAATCGCACTCAGGTAGTGAAAATTCACGATGTTGTGAGTGAGGAAGAACAGATTGAATACGGAGTCCCACAGGGAAGTATTCTTGGCCCCACATTGTTCTTAATTTATGTCAACGACATATGAGGGATGAGGCTCGATAGTTGCGATATCTTTACTTGTGCTGACGACACAGCCTTATTAATATACGCGAGGAGCTGGTTAGAGGCCAAGTCTTTGGCCGAAAATAATGAGAGAAATAATGTTATGGTTGTCTTCGAATCTACTTACTCTTGTCTCCTTCCCTGATAAATAAGTGTGGTGAGGTAATCAAAATTACTCATGACCTATTTTTAACCATGATTGATGGTAAAGTGGCACAAGTTTTAACTTAAACATGTTCGAGCGCTTCTTGTACAGTTTGTGGTGCTACTCCTCGGCAAATGAATAACATAGAGGCAGTTAGGACACGAGATGTGAACGAAAGTTCATTTTAATACGGACTGTCAACACTACATGCTTGGATTAGGATTATGGAGATGATCTTACACATTTCCTATAAGTTGTCTTTTGGAAAGTGGTCAGCTATACTACACCTGAAAATAAAAAAATAAAAGACGAAAATAAAAACTAGTGCAAAAGCGGTTTAGGGAAGAAATGGGACTGCATGTCGATAAACCTCGTCAAGGCACTGGAAATAGTAATGACGGAAACACAGCTAGGACATTTTTTCAAAATTACTCTTTCTCTGCAGACATTACAGGTGTAGAATAATACTTCAAACTATGTCATCTGGAATGGCTATTGATTCATAAAAGTTCGGTGAATATGCATGTAGTACAGACCAACTGTACGTAAATAATTATAATTGGTATTATATGTCTTCCTCCGTGCATAAAATACTTATTCACGGAGAAAAAATTATTGAGTACTATGCTATTTTACCTATTGGATAATTGTCTGAAGACGCGCAAGAATCCCGAAATAAGGATTAAAAAAAGTTTAGACTTCATCATTCTAGAAAGTGTTCAAGAGCGGCTACCAATGAAGACGTGTTCCATACCTTATTGTACACTTCTGATCCATATATATCAAGTTTGAGAAATACCTAAGAAACAATATCGAAAGAACTTTTAGATGAAGCCAAAGCCCTTCTTGCTGTCAATGAAAATCTATTGGTGCTTGCTGAATTGTGTAATTTTTTTTCTAGTTTGTTTTGGGGTTTTGTTGGTTTGGTTTATATAAATTAAACAAGCATATTTTGTAATTTTTTTGTCTTATAGAATGCATTTTTTTTATTACTTAATAAACAGAATTTTCAAAATCAAAATTATTTCCATTAAACGTCCAAGTCATCCAAGTATATGTGTGCAAAATACAGCTCATTTAGTTTTGAAACAACTGAGATACGGAGTTTTGAGACGAAACATTCGCGATTTTCCCAATGTGCGGTGGTCAGGGCTCCTGAGAGAGGAACCTCCTGACTATACGCGCCGTGTCCAGGAGTACCGCTTTCTGTGAGATACAGCCGCGGCGTTCATGTGAGCAGCGTTAATGAGATACAGCCTGGTGACAGACGAACCGCGGAGTCTTAGTAATAGGATCCCGTTTTTACCCGTTGGGTACGGAACCCTAAAAATGATGTATGTCGTAGTCAGATCGTTGCGATACGATCCTTTATTCCCATACAATAAAACGTGTTTTTTTTGCGATAATGGTACGGCACCCTTCGTGCGCGAGTCCGACTCGCATTTGGCCGGTTTTTTTATTCAAATCATTGATAGGCATAACATTTATTTCCAGGCCCTTGTATTCTCCATCTCTGCTGCTAATACCAGACCTCTCTGGCTCCAGCATGAGCAATCAACATAGTACATCTCAAAATCAATCACGTAATGAAGTTTGGCGCTCTGAAACAGTACTACAAGTATTCATTGATATTTGGATGAGTGTAGAGCAATTCAATGCAAGAAATGTTGAGGTAAGTTCCTTGGCACATAAACCTTCACAGGCTTTATTTGTATTTATCAGCTACTATTAACTTAAAATATACTTCTACTCAGCAAACCATTCATTGTTTTTCATCTTGGGCCGTCAGCCATATTGGATTTAGAATGACGTCACTTAGCTAACCATGCATTGTCATCCAAAAACAAACGTGTATGCAAAATTTCATCTTAATCGGTTGAGAATACCAGCTTTAAAATTCAGTTGCTAGATTTGACCCGAACACACTTACATACATACATTGCAAATTAAATAAAAGCTTGTAATAATCTCTATTTTAACTAATTTAAATTGTTTTTATTCAACAGATGTTTCAAAGGAATTATTCGACTATATCTTCGAGTCCAGAGCGCGTTAGAACAGTGCGGGTTCTTGTCAAACATTTGCACTCCTTCTCGGCCAAACACATGTCGGACCCTGCCGTGCGATCATCAGCACTTAGAAAATATGCACGGCAGATAATGTGTGTTCGAGCCTACCATTTTATCAAACATTTGGTTACGACTTGGCCACTAGATGCGTCGTTCAGGCTCGTCATGGAACTATGGTTGAGTCTAATACAGCCTTGGAGATATGTTAACAACAATATTTCTCAGGACAGGTGAGATTATTGATCATATTTATGAATTATATTTCGTCATTTTGTAGGTTAAGGACGGCTGTCTTTTTAGGGTTCCGTACCCAAAGGGTAGAAACGGGACCCTATTACTAAGACTCAGCGGTCTGTCTGTCACCAGGCTGTATCTCATGAACCGTGATAGCTAGACAGTTGAATTTTTCACAGATGATGTATTTCTGTTGCCGCTATAACAACAAATACTAAAAACAGAATAAAATAATTATTGAAGTGGGGCTCCCATACAACAAACGTGTATTTTTTGCCGTTTTTTGCGATAATGGTACGGAACCCTTCGTGCGCGAGTCCGATTCGCACTTGGCCGGTTTTTTGTTATGTCGTTATGGCCAGTCAAATTCCGGAAAGTCAACAAGCAACAGCCATTCATATCAAGAGATATCCAATAACTGGGTTATGGAGGTCAGTCAAGTAGTAGCTCAATTGTAAACTACTGATATACTGCTGTTACTGTAAATCAACCCCAACAAGGCTGAAAAATAAAAAAACTATTTAAAAATAACTAATAACCCGACTGCTTAAAAAGCCAACTAAAAAGACGTAAACAAGAAGAAAATCATGCTGTGCAGTCGGAGGATACATATGCGCGAGCTGGTTCACCAAAACCAGATATATCCTCTGTATGACTGCACAGCATGATTTTCTTATTGTTTACGTCTTTTTAGTTGTTATTTTTAAATATTTTTTTATTTACAACTTTTTAGTTATATTTTTGTAGAATTAGGTATATGTATATTTATTTATGTAATCACCTTTTAAAACCCTTCATTTTGATACCCCACATGATGGGTTCGGAAGAAAAAAAATTGGGGACCCACAATATGGCGCCCAAAATCAGCCATTTTTCTATTTTGCAATTTTAATGTAGCCAGTGACACTCGCAGGGTTAAGACTAAGACGAATCGATTGACGTAAAAATCATCAAAATCGGCCAACGCGTTTGTTCTCTAGAACGCCATATAGGCACAAACATACATACATACTTACATACATAAGACAAAGACAAAAGACAAAGACAAAAGATATTTATTTCAACTGGGCCACCAAGCGGCACTTTTGAATGTCACAATTTAAATTTAAATGGAATACAAGTTGATTCTACCGTGCATTCGGAAAGTAGCTAGTTATGGAGAAGAATGCACAAGAAACTCCATACTTTTTAAATTTACATGGAATAAAAGTTGATTCTACCGTGCATTCGGAAAGTAGCTTGTTATGGAGAAGAATGCACAAGAAACTCCATACTTACTCTTTTAAAAAAAAAAAAAATGATTCTACCGTGCATTCGGAAAGTAGCTTGTTATGGAGAAGAATGCACAAGAAACTCCATACTTACTCTTTTAAAAAAAAATGATTTTTACAATATTTAGGTACATGAGTACATACATTAATAAATTCACATATGTGAGGACAATGCACCCAAAATAGCACTACACACTATACTATGTAAAGGTATAAAGTATTAAAAGTACTCACACATGTACTGTGCAGTTATACAATAGGTACTAGAAAAACATCAACATCCGAAGCAGTTGAGTTATGACCAATCCCAACTGACGGCGCCCGTTCACGAACATGACGCATGAATCGGCACCACCCAGCTCAACCATCATGAAGGGAACCGAATGATCCAACACACGCGCCACCATCAGAGAGACATTTGAGAGAGCATGACACACTCAACTGCCAGGGCACACACAAGTCAACGAACGACACATAGGTATAGCAAATGGTAGATTTACAGTTGGGTACATAGTACCCACACACGTGCTGTGCAGCTATACAATACTAAAAGAAATCGAGTCTATACAACACAAGCATAAACATATCATTTGTTTTTGCGCCCTAGTGGTTGTGGAGCAGGACTAGCATTGAGCCAAGCATTTTTATCAGTGATATAATCCCCCAACTTATAATATGCCTGCCTGCATAGTGTGCGTTTTATACAATTTTTAAATTTCGTCTCATTCAGTTCTAGAATATGGGGAGGAATTTTATTGTAACATTTCGTACAGTACCCCATGAAAGATGAGGCCACTTTTGCCAGTCTGAAACCTGGTTGAACTAATTGGTCCCTATTTCTAGTAATGTAATTATGTCTGTCTCCGTTTTTACTAAAAAGATGTAAATTCTTTCTCACGTACATGATGTTTTCATAAATATATTGACAAGGAACCGTCATGATGTTAATGTCCTTAAACAGTTCCCTTAGAGAATCACGGCGGCGAAGATTGTAAATCGCTCTGATGGCTCGTTTTTGCAGAATAAAAATAGACTCAATGTCTGCAGCCCTTCCCCATAGTAAGATACCGTAAGACATTATACTATGAAAGTAACTAAAATAGACTAGCCTAGCGGTATCCACATCAGTAAATTGACGAATCTTTCTGACAGCATAAGCTGCCGAACTCAGCCGCCCCTCAAGTGATACTAAATGAGGACCCCATTGTAACCTTGAGTCTAGCGTGATCCCCAGGAAAACCGTTTTATCGACGAATTCGAGCTTCTCCTTGTTTAATATAATGTCACAATCAGTACTTTTGACATTTGGCAACGAAAATTTTACGCATTTGGTTTTTTTACCATTTAATACTAAATTATTGGCAGTGAACCAATCCTGAACCTGCCGTAGCGCGTTATTTACGTAGACTGATAAATATATTACCCTCCTTCGGCAGTCGGGTAAAAATTGGAGCCGTAGATGTTATTTATTTAACATGACATCGCAGAAAAATATTTATGTTGTATGGTAGCCTAGTGACTAAGATATCGCCCCTCGTGCTTGAGGTCGTGAATTCAAATCCAAGTGCCAATGTGACTTTTTTTATTTCATATGTAATTTCTAAGTATATCTTGGAAATTGCTGACATCAGCGAAGGAAAACGTCGTGAGGAAACCAGCAGCCTTATTGCGTAATGAATTAGGCAAGGCAAAGGACAAAGAGTATGAATAAACCAGCCAAGTGCGAGACGGACTCGCGCACGAAGGGTTACTTACCATTATCGCAAAAAACGGCAAAAAAACAGGTTTTTGTATGGGAGCCCCACATAAATATTAGTACTAGTATTTGTTGTTATAGCAGCAACAGAAATACATCATCTGTGAAAATTTCAACTGTCTAGCTATCACGGATCATGAGATACAGCCTGGTGACAGGCGGATAGACAGAGAGACAGACGGACCGCGGAGTCTTAGTAATAGGGTCCCGTTTTTACCCTTTGGGCACGGAACCCTAAAAATCAACCAATCACATAGACGGCAATCCACGTCGCCTCTTTCATCTCGTATGTGATTGGTCGATTTTTGTCTTACCGAATTCATTACGCAATAAAGCTGCTGGACTAAATAGTTAATATACGCTTGTAATCGCCAACTCGCCTTGAGCAAGCATGATAATTAATGCTGGTGCCTTCTTTGTAGTATGTGAAAAGACCTTTGCCCAACAATGGGAAAGTACCAGAGTGCTTATGTTATTAATTCTCTAAAAGGGAGCCTATCACCATCTCTACTACTCGATTAAAGTGGGTTTGTTTTTCAGATTTCCAGTGTCCAACAATAATCAAGAAGAACAATTCACGAACACGCTAGACGCCAGTTTTACTCAGTTCATAGCTGAAAACTTTCCGTCATACACTTGTATATTACAACTTGTGCTGCCTAGATTCATGAGGCTGGATCTGAGCGCCTACAAGAACGCTGTTATGCTGTTCAGATTAGGCAAGGTATATTTCTTTGGCTAAATATAGGTATATTTATGTAAGTATTCACATCCAAAAGAAGTAGCGAACATTAATTTATCCTTATTTTTCAGGTATTTTCTCAGCAGCACCTATGTCCTATTTTATGGAATTTAGAACAGGCAATTACTGACAGTGGTTCAGGATTAAATCTAAGTCCAGATACCAGTTACAACAACTCTGGTATTGAACAAAGGTAATTTCGTTTGTTTGTACAAAACATTTTCTTAATGTCCTTCGGCAAACTTCGTGTTTCGTCAGTCGTCGGCTTTCTATCAGTTGCCCTTTGCACTTGGTGCAGACCGGACGCTCTCAATCAACTTGGAAGTATATAGAGTTATTAATACTCTTTTAACATAATGCAATGTATTTTAAAAATAGGAGAAAAGCTGCTAAACCCGCTATTTTTACAGCAACAAAACAACAATAAAGTACTTAGTTCTGAACTAAAATTATTATACACGATAAATCTAATAATTGATGGACATGGAAATTAGCATTCGTTTATATTCGGAAATGCGATAATTGCCGAGGAACAAGAAAGTTGTACTGTACATTAATTATAAAAATGATTTAATAAAAATATACAGGAACATAGCTAACATTTACATTCTGTTACAGTTACACATACAATGGTGTATCTTTACATAAATGGGTGACAATAGCTAAACAATCTATATCAGAATTGAATCTGTCAGCCAATTTCGAATATCAACCGATTTGGAGCGATAGCATGCGATCATTTGGGTCTCAGCTAGTGAAGAGAATTATTACAGCTAAAGTTACAGCAGAAAATAATATCGAGGAAGTTAATAAAACATTACATCTACGAAAAAAAGGTACTGTTTTCAAAATAATACTTTAAATATATTGATGAAGTATGAAAAACAGATTTTCATGACTCCTATTTAATTTTTCAGGTATTTGGGGTGCAATAAAAGTCTTTCTGATGATAGAAGACCAAGATGAGGAATTAAATTTATTAGAAGAATCCAGGAGAGTGCCAAATTATTTGACAACTAGCTTTCATCACTTTTCTCATATATTTGGGGTAATACAACTGCATTTGCATATTTTAAACTTTATTTAAATTAGTAGATTTAACTATTATAGACAAAAAATAGAATTAATACACTATAGACATAAGTATAATACGGATGTTTCATGGGTAGAAAATAGTAGATTTCGTGTCGAGCAAAGAAAGTCGAGATATTAACACGAGCGATGTAGCCAATTTCGACGTTCACCTTCGGCTCACGTCGAAAGCTGCATGCGAGTGTTAAAGCCTTTTTATGCGAGATACGAACGATTCTTTTTCCATTACCTGATGAGCTTACTTAATTAAATGCAAATAAGTTCCAACAACAATTTATTAGAAACGTTCAGACTAAAAACCACAGACTATATACATACAACAACGCGCGCTTTTTCGAGAGGTAACAGGTTCAGTATCATTCTGCCGGATGGGGCGGTGGAACGCGGGCGTAGTGGCAAAATGCCTCTACCAACAGTAGCCTATTCAGTTACGTACTTTTTTTTCTTTAAATTGTTTCACTCGTACTTAGCCGCCAAAAAGAAAAATAATTACGCTGTAGTTACATAATGATATCAAAACTCCATAGAAAAGTCAATTGGTAACTGTTATTATGAAATTTTGTTTTTTTTTTATTGATGTTTTATAATCTTGTGTCTAAATGTTCATATTTCGAAACGAATTTCTTAGGCAATATGTTACATAATAGACAAGGTAGTGGAAAAATGATAATTTTATTTAGTCCGTCAGTGAGATTATCAAATAATATTGGATACGTATTTTTTGCTTTACCAAACCAATCAAAAATTACAAAGCTAAAGCGCATCATAGTTCAGGAGTTGGGGCTTGTGACGTCACTAAGGCAGAATAAAGTGTACTAGCGGCGTCAAAAGAAAAATATGTGCCCAATATTTTTTTATTAATCTACCTGACGGACCAAGATACATTTTCAGTAAACTGCCCTATTATCCTACGACTTTTATATTTCAGCTGAATGAGAATGCAGTGCTTCCACCAGAGCCCATCATAGAAGACAACTCTCTGGAACATTCTTCTTTTGTCAACACCACTAGTTTTCCGCTTTCCATCACAAATAAGGTTAATATTTTCGACATGTATTATTTACAATAACCAATGGACATTGTTTTTAGGGTTCCGTACCCAAAGGGTAAAAACGGGACCCTATTACTAAGACTCCGCGGTCGGTCTGTCTGTCTGTCACCAGGCTATATCTCATGAACCGTGATAGCTAGACAGTTGAAATTTTCACAGATGATGTATTTCTGTTGCCGCTATAACAAAAAATACTAAAAACAATAAAATTAATATTTAAGTGGGGCTTTTTGCAATATTGGCTCGGAACCCTTCGTGCGCGAGTCCGACTCACACTTGGCCGCTTTTTTTTTATTTTTCTACTTATTGTTTACAGCTCCGCAGCAAACCCACTAAATTACACTATATGGGCGACCCGGACATGATGCCAATAACAACCTACGAGAGCACTATATTAGTGAGGATGTTATACCAAATAGCTTCAAGATTAAATGAAATGGTAAGGGTTTTTTTTGTTTTAATTAAAGGCTACTGACACAGATATAAATCTAACTAGATAAAGCAAGTCCCTCCATCTGTATGAAAACTAAGCGTGCCAGTTTTTCACACACAATTTACTTACTAATCAAAGAAATCATTTTCAATGCCTCTGCCAACTTTTTCTATACAGTTTTTACAGCTCAATATGGCATAATTAGGCATTTTTCTAGATATTGGTGGATTTCCGAATGCTAATATGAAAAGCTAAAAGTACGATCATAAATCGTCGCACGTTTGCGACAAGGGTATAAACTGCAATACGAGATACAGGTTACCGCATAGTTCGGATGCAGAAAGTCCTAAGCTATATTTATTACTTACTCCTAGCCACATTGCAATCTTTGATGAATAAATATTATTTGATTTTATCAAAAATAAGACTTATGTGAAATAGTCTTACTATAATACGGACGTGATGTTATACTTATGGTGATGATCATACCTTTATGGACAATGTAATTTTTCAATTTATAGTATGGTGCCCAGTTTACAAGTTATTGGAATAGAAACGACTTGTGCGGATTCATTGCTCGTGAAGTACTACAATCCCCTTGCACGATTCATACTTATGTGAAAGATGTAACAAATCATCAGAACATTGTGAGTCAAGAGCTCCCCCCGCGCCTGTCGCTGCGACGGCTCGGCTCGCACGCCTTCGTCATATGGCTCACTCTCGGCTATTTATTGATCAAGATGTTTTCCTTCAGTGGTTTCTTTTATGTGTTTGTGTTAGTCATTATGTGGATAACATTTGTATTTGCAAAAGCTTCATCTAAAATGTTAAGATTAATTTAAATCATGATTGTTCAATTTTATATAAACCATTGTTCTTTTAATAAAATATTTTTGTATGGATTTTGTTTTTGTTTCATTAAAAGAAAATATATTACAGTATTTATTATTTTTATCAAAATCAAAAAGTTAATTTCAAATAATTTAGAGCTACTTTTGAACAGTCAAACAAAAAAAAAGATGACTAGTTGGAAATTCGCAAGCGTCAGTAGGTCTCAGTGGAGATGAATTTGCAAGAAACTCCACGGATACTCTTTTCAATCAGTTTTTGGTACATGATTCTTCTAGAAAAAAAACATATTATGTGAGAACGATGTAAAAAGACGTGCACGTAAAAGCGTCTAGAGTAACAAACAATTTAAAAAAATACAATAACAGGCCGAGGCAGCTAAGTTATGACCAATCCCAACTGATGGTACCCATTCACGAACATGACGCTTGGATCGGCACCACTCAGCTCAACCATCATGAAGGGAATCGAATGATCCAACACATGCGCCACCATCAGAGATACATTAGAGAGAGCATGACACACTGAACTGCCAGGGCAGACAGAAGTCAACGAACGACACATAGGTACAGTGAATGGTAGATTTACTGTCGAAACATAGTACTCACACGTATGCTGTGCAGTTATATAATACTAAAATAAATTGAGTATAAACAATACAAATATATTCATACAGTCTCCAGCAGGCAACAATACTTCAAAACTTTTCTGCCCATCACTTGTTTTTGCGCCCTAGTGGCTGCGGAGCAGGAACAGCATTGAGACAAGCATTTTTATCAGCGATGTAATCTCCCAACTTATAATATGCTTGCCTGCATAGTGTGCGTTTTATACAAGTTTTAAATTTCGCATATGCTTGGCGTCGCTTCGATTCGACTGTAGGTACATAGTGGCGAAAGGGGTTAATATATGAATTATGATTTGTACATTTTTAGACTGACGCGACGTGTCGCTTCGCTTCGACTGTCTCAATAAACTATGGGTACCTACACAGAACAGAAAAAACGCCTTCTACAATAGAAGTCGCAAGTAGGCGGGGCCGGCGTACCCCGAGTTTTGTGCAGTTTCGCATATTTATGTCTGCTGCCCCGCCCACACTACGCACATCATTCTTGTTACAACCGTCATGGTTAAAAGAACTTGAAATAAAAATACAAAAATGTCCTTTTGTGCTGTTTTGGAACGTAAACGCGATAACAGAACCAACAATTTAACAACTGGAGATATATCATACCATCGGGCAGTCATAATTGATTTTATTTCGATTAAAATTTGCAAAACTATATTTTATTAAACAAGACAAGTAAAAGTTGATTTTATCTTGTTAAATTTAAGGTCTACTTTCTTTTAAACCCAAACATATTGTTCTCGAAGATTCCAACTATGCACATGTCACAGACAGCTACTCAATTAGAGATTGCCGTTATCGATAATGAGTTATCGATATTTTAAACTTAAAATGTTTTCTTTGTTTTATATCGGAAAAAAAATAAAACCTGTGTGTTTTTTTTTTTTGTGGATTGAAACACATTTCCATATTCAAACCTTTTTTTCTAATTCTGCCTTAACCAAGTTTGAAATAAATAAAACATTCGTAATATTCTTATTGAGAAAAGGTTAATCGAAAAAGTGTAATTCACAAAGTCTCAAACCAACACAATTTGTTCAGATCACTTCGTAGAACTAGATTTTTTGTTAAAAGCGGAAAACAATACCTAAGCGAAACAAAACACAAAATTCTAAATTTTCAAGTAGGTACATAATTATGTTATTATTTATCTGTTGTCCTAAGGACAATGTATGCAATTTGGTAATTATTACCGGTTTCATATTTTATAACATATTTGCTTGTATATCCATCAAGCGACATGATACCAAATCAAGTGGCTCAAGTTGTCATTCGAACTATGGAAAACTATTTAAAAAGAAAAATAATGCCCAAAATATTAAGAAAGTTTATTGGAGAAAAATTAATCGAAGATAAAAAAAGTTCATCAAATTGGAGTATTTCCCACAACAAACCATGTAACTGAATTGATAAAAGCTATTACAGAACGCTTAATTAATGTCCGGATACACCAACTACTTAATTTAATTTATTTCAAAATTCAGACAATTTACAGTCCATTTCTTAAAATTAATATTTTACTAACAAAATAATAATAATAATATTTTACTACTATTTTTTTTACATTAATATTTTACTACTATTTTACTTTCCGTACGCAAAATACGCGCTTGGTCGTGGAGTTGCGGAAACCAGCCCGTTTTAACCTAACCTAACCTTTACTAACAAAAAGGCAACTTCTTATTAATCTGTTTTTTTCTAAATTATTTTTTTTTTGTCTAAGTTAGCTGTTTTTACTTAGGTAATTAATTAATCCATTGTTTATTATCAAAAGTTGTAATAAGTCTAAATTTCTATATTATTTTATGAATGAGTTGACGCGATTTCGCATCATTCGATCGTGATAAAAAAGACAACAGCCTTCAAAATCTACAAAGTGTAAGTTTAACATACACTCCTTTTATCTGAAGTCAGTTAAAAAGTGTTTTATGTGTTGGTCAGACTTCTAATAGACAGCTCTATGATTATAAAATTGTGGTTTATTTTCAAACAAGCGACGATTGATATATTTCCTACTTTTAATCTACCAATCACACCACAGGTTTCTTAGTGTTACTGTACGAGCAAACCCGTACATATCAATAGTATAATTTTTATGCTGACATCGACGCGCAGCGAATGAATAAAATCGCACAGTAGAGTAAAAAGTAGTAGTTGCATAGCATCGTTGTTGGGTTGACTCATTCGCCGCGGGTCGATCATATATCAGTTTTTTTGGGTGTTTAAATCAATACATAATTATCAATTTAATTAGTTTATCATTTAAATGTACCTTACCCGTACATTTTTGGTCCTTCGAGCCGGATGTCGCGTGTGTACATTACAGTGTAGCAACCAAGTACTGTAAAGTGTTTCACTAGTGACGTCAAACGAACTAGCAGTGAGGGTGTTTGTACTGCCAGCAACAGTGCAGTACATAGCAGCAGCAACAGCAATCAGCAGGGATCAACAGGGATCCGTATTTCGTGAGCAACACAGCTCCCGCTTGGACAATCAAGTAAGATCGTTTCATTTACTATCATTTCTATCAACAACATGTCTTCAATGGAAGACGTTCTCGCCCAACAACAGCAGCTACTCAATCAGATAGAGCAAGTTTACACCAACTTCAAAAAGGATGGCTCCGACCGCAAAACCTCGGACTACATACGCCGAAGGTTAGAGAATTTGGATGCATGCTGGCAAGAGTATCAATCTAATCATATAAGATTGTGTAGCATCGAATATGCCAGATCGCATACTTATTTCACTTCGAAGCAATTTGACACTGTGAAGGAGAGATATGAGAAAATCAGAGCAGTTATTCAGAATCATCCGCCAACAGAGGAAAGACCATCAACACCGCTTCTAAAGCCTGCTACTCCTCTAGCTACTTCAAGCACCGTACAACAACATTCAGGTCAATCTTTAAAGTCTCAGGGGTCAAACAGCAAGACCGATGAGATGTTGAGGAAACAGATGACCAACTTCAAGGCTTTTGAACATACTGTTTCAAGTATCGACATGGACACTGTAACAGAGAAATGGGAATTCGATCATCTGTTGAGCATGGTAAGGTCTCGCTGGGCGAAGATTGACACTCAGCACTGGGACTTAGACAGTGAGCTGGGAGACCGAAATCAAGAGTATCATCGTATGTACCTCAAATATGAAAGCACATACAACGCTGCAATCAAAGCAATCAATAAGAAGATGTCGTCCATTTCACATAGAGAGCATACTACGCCAAAAATAGAAATACCTACATTCAGCGGTACTTACCATCAGTGGACATCTTTTAAGGATCTCTTCACGGAAGCAGTTCATAGCAACCCATCATTATCTGGAGCTCAGAAGATGCAGTTCCTCAAATCTAAAGTAAAAGGAGAAGCAGAGCGTCTCATACAGCATCTCCCGATCAGCTCAGACAACTACATCATAAGTTGGGACATCTTGAGCCATCGTTATGACAACAAAAGGATGATATTTACATCGCATATTAACATTTTATTAAATATGCCCATTTCACAGCAAGCATCAATTAATCATATCAAACGAATCCATGATACTGCACTTGAAACGATGAACGCCATACAGACTCTCGGCGTAGATGTGACGTCGTGGGATCCGTTGATCGTGCACATCCTGTGTCAGAAACTGGATTCGGACACATTCAGCGAATACAACGCAGCTATCAAACAACCTCGAGAATTACTCAAGTTGAATGAATTTCTAGCCTATCTAGAGGGGAAGTTCACGAGCATGGAAGCAAGTAGAAGAAAACAGGAGATCAATCATCAAAAACCCTTTTCTTCGAACACCAATAAACCATCAGAATCAAAACATTATCATTTCAAGCAGTCATATTCAAGCAACAAGGCTATCTCGCAATCACCAAGTTACAGGAAATTGCAAAACAATCGGCCAAATTGTCCAGTCTGCAATGATGCCCACGCTATATTTTTATGCAAACAATTTGCTGAATTTTCCCCGATGAAGAAAAAACAATGTGTTGCTAACTTGAATTATTGCCAAAACTGCTTATATGATCATAAAGGAAAAGAATGCTTATCAAAAAAGCGTTGCCTCGAATGCAATGAATTTCACAACACATTGCTTCACGAATCGTATTCAAAGGAATTATCAAAACATGGAGGTAATTCGACACCTTCTACACAGCAAAACAACATCCGTTATAATCAGGAACGTGCAAATCAAGGCAACACGCACGTGACACAACAAAATAATAATATGATTCAAGAAACTTTGCTTTCAACTGCACTGCTAAAGGTTCAGAAAGCAGATGGCACATATCTGATCCTGCGAGCTCTTATTGATCAGGGCTCACAAATGTCTCTCATCACAGAGAACGCTGCTCAGCAATTAGGATTGAAGCGATCCAGGTGTGACGGCATAATCACAGGCATAGGGCAAAGAGGAAACAGTTGCAAAGGAATTATGAACCTGAACTGTATGTCAAACTCAAAAATCAGACTTTATCAATTTAATATCGATGTTTACATTATGAATAACCTAACAAAACATTTACCATCATACTCATTCCCGAAAATAGTATGCACATTCCTGGATAATTTAGAATTAGCAGATCCTGAGTACAACATCAGCCGACCCATAGACATTTTATTGGGTGCGGACGTATATTCGAATATTCTGTTAACAGGCATGTGCAGATTAAGCGAATCACTTCCGCTTGTTCAAGAAACTTATCTGGGTTGGATATTATGTGGAAATATCAAAACTAAACTAATATGCAACGTCGTGCAATTCGATTTGGATAGATTAGAACAATTCTGGGAGATGGAAGATGTTACAGAAGAAAAATCACTATCATCAGAAGATCAAGAATGCATTCAGTACTACAAAGCAACAACAAATCGGTTGGCAGACGGAAAATACCAAGTGAGACTTCCACTCATACCACAATTTGAGGAGAAATTGGGACAGTCCAAAAATAAGGCTGTTGCTCAATTCATTCATTTAGAAAAGAAATTGCATAAAAACAATTCTTTATTCAACGCATATAAATCATTCATTGCCGAATACAAAAACTTAGGTCACATGAAACCTTCACCTCGCAACCAGACACTGGAATGTTTCCTACCGCATCATTGCGTATTGCGCGAAGAAAGTGCAACGACTGCATTGAGAGTTGTTTACAATGCTTCAGCAAAAACATCAACAAATAAAAGTTTAAATGACCTCATGTACACGGGGCCCAATTTACAGCAAGACCTTCAGTCTCTTATCATTAAATGGAGACAATATCAGTTCGCATTCACGGCTGATATAGAAAAAATGTTTAGGCAGATTTGGGTACACCCAGAAGATCAACCTTTACAAAAAATTGTGTGGAGAGATAACCCGTCACAAAAAATACTAGAGTATCAATTGACAACCGTCACGTACGGCACAAAAGCTGCTCCATTTCTTGCAATGATGACATTGAGACAATTAGCGGCTGATGAACGGGATAAATTCCCAGAAGCCGCCAAGGTCATCGAAGAATCTTTCTACATGGATGATCTGGTTCATGGAACCTGCTCCCTATCAACAGCACAACAGTTGCAGCAAGATTTGATGAATATGCTAAAATTAGGGGGCTTCAACTTGAGAAAGTGGACATCAAACGACAGTCGTCTACTGCAACTAGAAGATCATGACTATTATAAACAAGAAAGCAAGAGTTTTAATCAAGCAGGATTAACTAAGACATTAGGACTTCGTTGGAACCCTACTCATGATAACTTCACATTTATATCAAAAATTGAACCATCAAGCACAAATATTATCACTAAAAGAATCATACTATCAGACATGTCTAAAATATTTGACCCATTGGGATGGATCGTGCCAGTAACAACAAAATTGAAGATTTTATTTCAAGAAACATGGTTATCCAATCTTCAGTGGGATGAACAAGTACCAGAAAAAATCAGCAAGGAATGGATCAGAACCAAGGAAGAATTAGAAAGCATCAATCAGTTCAACATACCAAGATGGTACGGTACAGAAACAGCGAGTAGTGTAGAGTTACACGGCTTTTGTGACGCATCAACAAAAGCATATGCATGCGTCATTTACTGCAGAGTAAGAAACAACAATCAATCAACTATGTTAGTAGCAGCTAAATCAAAATTAGTTCCTACGAAAAAACAAATATCACTACCTCGATTGGAACTATGTGGAGCACTGTTGCTGGCCAAACTCATGACCAAAGTCAAGCAGTGTCTAGCAGGTCATGACCTACATATATTTGGTTGGAGTGACTCTACTGCCGTACTGGGATGGCTTCAAGGAAATCCAAGTCGTTGGAAAACGTTCGTAGCAAATAGAACAATACAAATAACAGATAGCATTAAACCACAATCTTGGCGATATGTAAAATCAAGCGAAAATCCCGCTGACTGTGGAAGTAGAGGACTCACAGTGGCTCAATTGAATGATTATCGTTTGTGGTGGCAAGGACCAACATGGCTAAAATCCTTTGAAGCAACGAAAGAAAATCAAGCAATCTACTCAACAAACGAGGAAATAAAGAAGCTAGAAGACGTTCATATTGTTACAAAGCATGAATCAAGCATTATTACAGACCTGTTAAACAAATATCAATCAATTAACAAAATTGCACGTATTCTAGCATTGGTGATGAAGATTACGACGTACAAAAGAAAAGCACAAAAGAATTATCTATCATTATCAGAAATCAGTCAAGCAAAGCAAAAAATTATCAAGCTAGTACAGCAAGAAGAGTTCGCTAATGAAATAAGAGATTTAAAACAAGAGGGAAAGCTAAATTCCAAAAGCAAATTGTTAAAATTAAACCCCTACCTGGATCAAAATGACATCTTAAGAGTCGGAGGGAGACTAAAAAAGGCACATATCAGCCATGACATGCAGCACCCTATTATTCTGCCGCACAGTGGACGTCTGACAGAATTAATAATAGAAGACGCACATCTAACCATGTTACATGCCGGTGCCCGGCTGACATTGGGTTTTATCAGACAAAAATATTGGATTCTAGGAGGGAACGTCGCTACAAAGAAGCAGCTTCGTCGGTGCGTAACATGTAAAAAACAAAATCCATACTGCCAGCAGCAAATTATGGGGCACTTGCCGGAGGCCAGAAGTAACCCATCCCGTCCCTTTACACACACAGGCGTAGATTTTACCGGCCATATTTACGTCAAGGCAAGCAAAGGACGAGGTATCAAGAGCACAAAGGGATATGTGGCTGTCTTTGTGTGTATGGTAACGAAGGCAGCACACTTAGAACTAGTTAGTGATTTAAGCACAACTTCATTCATCGCAGCATTGAGAAGGATGGCGGCTCGCAGAGGGACGCCTAGTCATATGTATAGTGACAATGGTCGCAATTTTGTCGGTGCCAACAAGGTACTTCAACAGGAATATCAAGCACTAATGAATATCATGCAAGACAAAGATATAAAAGCAGAACTATTAGATATGGAAATCGAGTGGACTTTTAATGCGCCCTCATGGCCATCTGCAGGAGGCCTATGGGAGGCGGCAGTTAAAAGCTTCAAATATCATTTCAAGAGGGTTATTGGTGACCAGATTCTTACATTTGAGGAACTATATACGGTGCTCACACAGATTGAAGCTTGTCTCAACACGAGACCATTAAGTGCTATATCAGAAGATCCAGACGATGTGGATTTTTTAACGCCTGCTCACTTCCTAACAGGTGGATCAAAGGTTTCCATACATGAGACTGAAACGGATTTAAGAACCCGATGGCAGTTGACACAAAAAATAGTACAGGATCTCTGGAAAAGATGGAGGAATGAGTACCTAGTACAAATTACAGAAAGAAGTAAATGGAGACAAGCTACAAGCAACCTCAATGTTGATGATATTGTCATGATTCATGATGACTATCTTCCGCCGGGAAAATGGCTGATGGGCAGAGTCATCGAACTACATCCCGGCTCCGACGGTAATGTTCGCGTGGTAACAGTGAAAACCAAAAACGGAACACTTAAACGTCCTATCACAAAATTATCAAAACTTCCAGTTAGCAATGAATCCTCGCAAATCAAGCAAGCAAATACCGCGCGGTTGGGAGATTCTAACACAAATAAGCGGCCTGAAACAAGGAAAGGAGGCACTCGTTACAATATAGCTGCAGTGTTCGCAGCAATCATGTTATTCTTTAGTATCATAACAACTTCCCAATGCGCACTCAACGTCACACAATTCAGAAATAATCAACATATTTACTTCGACAAACTAACAAACATGCAGATGATACGCGACGACTGGAAACTGATCATATACTACGATTTAGATCCTTATTGGGAAGGAATTACCGCACTTAACAAAAGTATAATGGCCCTGGAACAAACATGTAGCACGACCCAAGAACAAACACATTGTGACATAATATTATTGCAGTTACGTCATGGGTACAATGAACTCGATTACAATAATCATATGTTACTCAGTCAGCATTTTGCAAAGCAAGCGAACAGGTGGCGGCGAGGTCTTATCGACGGTGTCGGTTACATAGCAAACGGCCTCTTCGGTGTATTGGACGCCCGATTCGCAGAACAATACGAGAAAGATATCACTCTTCTTCGCAAAAATCAAAAGCATATTGTATCATATTGGCAAAATCAAACTTCGGTCATAGAAGCAGAATTCAGTCTCTTAAAGAGGACGGAGGCTACAATGCACAAACAACATAAAATGATTCATCAGCAGTTTGCAAACATCGAAAATACCTTAGAAGTATTAAAGGCTGCAACTCAAAACATTTCGATAGCAAGTGAAGTTTCTATGAGAGCTGTGGTCGCCAGCAATCTATTACGCGACTTGAAAGATTTACAGAATGCTTTAGTGGACACAATCACCGACATCTATCATGGACGATTTAACCCACATTTAATAACAGCCGAACAATTACAGGATCAGCTGAGCATTATAGCTAGTCATTTGTCTAGTGACGTCACGTTACCTGTAGAAAATATTCATGCCGATCTTGCACAACTTTTTAAACTTCTACGAGTCAAAGCAAAAATGCTTAAAAATTACTCAATATTTGAAGTACAAATACCTTTGATTAGCAGGGACACCTATGAAATATTCAAACTTATACCAATTCCTACAGAGAAACCCAACGACACAATGTTATCAATTAAACCAGTGTCAGATTTCATAGCTGTGAACCTGAAAAAGGATGCATACATTATCGTAACAGAAAATATCATAGATTCATGTCTAGTGACAAACGTACATTTGTGCTATATTCATTCGCCTATTTACAAATTAAGCAGAGATAAAGACTTCTGCCAATCAAAGTCATCAGCGTGTGAAGTCAACGTCGATCCCTGTAAAAATCTCTGGATGGAAAGCCATTCTACCAACAATTATATCTATTTTTGCTGCGGTCAATGTAACCTACGAACAGTATGTGGAGATCAAGTTACCGCGCATCAGCTGACTCACTCCGGACTTATAACTATAGATTACGGCTGCATAATCAAATCAGATAATTTTGAAGTAATTGCGCATCAACAAAGAAAGAGCGATGTTAGTATTAGTGCTAACCTATACTCACCAGTCATTGCATCCATAGAACCACGTCATAAACGTGTCCATTCCTCAAGATGTCTTGAACGACACCAGCATAGAGAGCGATCGAGAGCTTAAAACGATTGAGGAAAAAATCAGAATCATGAAAGAGAGTGGATTGTTATTCGACAATCTGTCATCTCATGACGTTCATCATTATACCGCGATCTACTCAACCATCGGCGTGGTAGCAGCATGTCTCGGAGTGTTCGCGTGGAGGCGCGCGCGCACGCGCTGCGCACCCGCACCAGCGCCGGCGATGCCCGCAGCAGCAGGCGTGCCCGGCGGCAGCGCATGCCCGGCCACGCAACGTGCGTGTGTTGGTGATAGTGTAGTGTATCAGTGTGACAGTGAAAGGGCGAAGGTGGTAACAAGTGCGCGAGTGTTAGATAAAGCCACCTCCCCTATATTAGGTTCTTACACAAGTATTTCAAATTTGTGAACAGTGTGTTAATGATAGAGACACTAAGAAATTATATTAATATCAAATCACATATAATAATTGTTTGTTTCTTCTCACATTGTCTTTTTATCTTTTCGTCGGGGAGCATGTACGAGCAAACCCGTACATATCAATAGTATAATTTTTATGCTGACATCGACGCGCAGCGAATGAATAAAATCGCACAGTAGAGTAAAAAGTAGTAGTTGCATAGCATCGTTGTTGGGTTGACTCATTCGCCGCGGGTCGATCATATATCAGTTTTTTTGGGTGTTTAAATCAATACATAATTATCAATTTAATTAGTTTATCATTTAAATGTACCTTACCCGTACAGTTACGAAATAAAATTAATCTTTAAATGTGTGAGTTTGGGTACGCTGGTTCCAATACTTATGAAGCGCTAAGCGACTTCTACTGTCTTTCTCTGTTCTGTGGGTACCTACATAGGTTATTTTCTTACATGTAAATCAAAACATATAAAGGGCAATGCCCCTTTTTAGGGATCCGTAGCCAAATGGCAAAAAAAGGAACCCTTATAGATTCGTCATGTGTCTGTCCGTCCGTATGTCACAGCCTCTTTTTTCCGAAACTATAAAGACTACGCTGTTGAAATTTGGTAAGTACATGTATTCTGTGAACCGCATTAATAGGAAACGGGGGAGGTCTTTTGTCCATACAAACGCTCTCGTCTGTTTTCTCTCTGGTTTATGAACTTAAAGCAATGATTGTTTAAAGTTAAATAAATATCAACTTCTTCTATGTCCCTATGTTTTCCTTTTTGTTGATATATTATCCGTATAAGCACTAGAACCCTCTTAAAATGCTCAAAATTGTCTGTATTGTGTCGCTGTCTTCAGAGCCCTAGTGTACAAATTTGACAACTATTAATGAAAAAAGGAAAACATAGGGACATGGTAAATATCCTTCTTATTCAGTTTATGAAATATCTTCTAAATCGGTCCAATATTGGAGGAGAAAACAGACGAGAGCCAAATGTGAACCAGGGGTCAGGATAGGCTGGTCACAGAACAGAAACGGCACTCGTATAATTTACAAAGTGTTTATTCTCAGTTATTTACAAAAAACAATCTGACTAGCGTTCGTCTTACAATTCGTAGTATCAACAATGGCGGACACTGCCAACAATTCAAACTGCCTAACACATCCGCTTTTTATATTATTCCAATAAACTTCTATTAATGTAATAATCAAATTTAATTACATAATAAAATTACTAATATTAAATAACAATTATTACCAGTAATATTTATCAAAGAATCATGCGTAATAATTAACATTATTATTTATTTGATACACCGAAAGATGACAAGCGGATGTTGTCCTAAGAGGTTTTAATCATTCGGAATACTTAATCTATACTAATATTATAAAGAGGAAAGGTTTGATTTTTTGTTTGTTTGTTTGTTTGTATGAATTGAATAGGCTCCGAAACTACTTGGCAGATTTGAAAAATTCTTTCACTGTTGGATAGTCCATTTATCGAGGAAGGTTATAGGCTATATAACATCACGCTACGACCAATAGGAGCGGAGCATAAATGAAAAATGTTACAAAAACGGGAAAAAATATTCCTTTTTGAGAGCTTCCATTGCGTGCGCTGCGTAAATGGTTTAAGTTACGCAAATATCATGTATGATGGAATTGTTTCTCTTTAAAAGTTCTAAAAAAAAGTCCGTGACACCATATGTCTATCTTTTAAGGTGGACTCACAATAGCAAATTTTATGTTCTAAATTTTAATTAGATCAACGCTGCCGGTAGAAACAAAAGTTGGTTGCATTCGTATAGTAGTATATATATTATTTCTTATTCAAATAAATAGTTCAACAAGTTGGTAGGTAGATAGGGTAGGGTAGGTAGGGTAGGGTAGGTAGGGTAGGGTAGTGTAGGGTAGGGTAGGGTAGTGTAGGGTAGGGTAGTGTAGGGTAGGGTAGTGTAGGGTAGTGTAGGGTTGGGTAGGGTAGTGTAGGGTAGGGTAGGGTAGGGTAGGGTAGGGTAGTGTAGGGTCGGGTAGGGTAGTGTAGGGTCGGGTAGGGTAGGGTAGTGTAGTGTAGGGTAGGGTAGTGTAGGGTAGTGTAGGGTAGTGTAGGTTCGGGTAGGGTAGGGTAGGGTAGGGTAGGCAGGTTAGGCAGGGTAGACAGGGTAGGCAAGGTAGGCAGGGTAGCCAGTTGACGGGAGCGAAGCCCCGCGGGTCAGCTAGTTATGAATATATTAGAAGATTAACATTCAAAATAAAAAATGAACTATACGTATTGTAGAATTAAGTCAAGCTGGTATATCCAAGGTCGGAGGTCGGTAACACTCGGCCATCCTGCGCTTGCCGTGACCCACGGCGATCAGCACCTCCACTAGCGCCGGTCTGTCGCTGGTATTTGGCGTCTGGAATAGAAAACATTATGGGCAGTACATTTGTTCATGTAAATAACAGATGTGGTCAAAGTCAAAATTGTTTATTTCTATTCGGCCACTAAGCGGAACAGGGGAACGTCAAAAAAAATTGTGGTAGAAGTGAAACGCTAGTATTTAATAAATCGTGTTTTTTTTTTATAAATTTCTATTGTGATATAGTAGCGTTTATTTCATATCAGTCTCGTATTGTATGAATATAGTTTACTTTTCCGCACATCATTTATTACTCCTAAACACACAGCTTTAATGACTGTTAAGTCACACAGATTTAATTACTGATAAGTCACACAGCTTTAATGACTGTTAAGTCACACAGCTTTAATTACTGTTAAGTCACGCAGCTTTAATGACTGTTAAGTCACACAGCTTTAATTACTGTTAAGTCACGCAGCTTTATTGACTGTTAAGTCACACAGCTCTAATGACTGTTAAGTTTCACAGATTCAATGACTGTTAAGTCACACAGCTTTAATGACTGTTAAGTCACACAGATTTAATTACTGATAAGTCACACAGCTTTAATTACTTTTACGTCACGCAGCTTTAATGACTGTTAAGTCACACAGCTTTAATGACTGTTAAGGCACACAGATTGAATTACTGTTGACTCACACAGCTTTGTTTTTTCCTAACTCACACAGCTTTAATTTATCCTAACTCACACAGCTTTATTTTCGCCTAACTCACACAGCTTTAATTTATGCTAACTCACACAGCTTTAATTTATCCTAACTCACACAGCTTTATTTTCTCCTGACTCACACAGTTTTAGTTTAGTCTAACTCACACAGCTTTATTTTCTCCAAACTCACACAGCTTTAATTACTGTTGACTCACACAGCTTTGTTTTTTCCTAACTCACACAGCTTTAATTTATCCTAACTCACACAGCTTTAATTTACTGTTAACTCACGCAGGTTAAATTACTGTTCAACTTTACACAGCTGTAATTTTAATTATTCTACTAATTTATGCGAATACTTTAATAAAATTCAAAACGCGGCACAATTTGTTCAGTCTCTGGAATACCTACGAAATGAATTCTGAACTGTTTCAGAGAGTCTACGATTGCCTAAATCTCAAATCAAAACATTTACGGATTTCATGAACATTACGGGTTTTTATTTTTTAACCAGCTACGCAACGGATTTTGACGTTGATCTCGTGTCCCAAATAATTCCGTTTTTTTTTTAAACTGGTTTATATTCTAATTCTGTTTTAAATTAGCTTCTAAGAAAAGTTGAAGGACGTTGCCCAACAATTTGAGTCTACTGAAATGTTTGGAAGCATGATGTCATCAAGCTAGGTAGGAAAGTCGATAAAGTTTGCAGTAAACAGGTTGCTCGGTTGTTCTCGGAATATGCATCTACATTCGCCAACACTTCCGTACATCCTAATACTTTATTATTTTCTGCAAACAAGTGTCTAAATTTATTTAATAACTGTAGCAATCGATTGCATTATCTTATTTCTATAACTAGCATATAGATGCCTCATCTCATAGACAGAATCGTTGCCGCCGTAACTAGTTTTCTGTCGGTCTATTTTACTAAACGTACATCGAACGTGGTTGGGTCCGTCCCAAGTGATAAATGGTATGTACAGTGCCAGTGTAACAATGGGCGTTAAAACAACGAACTACTTGAATCAACCGTTGATCTCCTGTCAACGATATTAACGTTAACCGTTTATAAATTAACTATTTGACGAAGTTAAATTAACGTTTCATTTAGGGAAAAACCGTTAACGACCCATCACTAGTACAGCGAATGGTAAGTAAAAGGGTTTAAACTCTGTTCGTAAATTTTTTTTTTCCTCCTTAAACAGATTTGTTTTATTAGTTTTGTTTTTACAGTTTAATTTTACCAGAATGGGTTACAATGCAAATTTAAATAACACTAGGACCCCATGATCGAGGTATTAAGTACACTATGATATTTTAAATTAACAGGATATTTCAAAGCAATCTGTTTGAGTCCGGTGATGCCTTATTATGTACGGATTTGTCCATACACGTACGGAATTTAGAGTATTTGCGTACGGATATGTGTTCGGATTTCCAATAATACTTTAAAACACGTATCTACTATTTTTTAAATGCAACACACCAGATTCACAAAAACATCGATGCATCGATATATCTATATTTTGTTGACTTTCGACATCCATAAAAGAATTGTATTAAAAAAAAGAAAGAACGTAAGAGGTTAACTATGACGGGGAATTGCCGTTTCATGTTTCACCTAAGAGACTGACAAAGATGGCATGCATGTCACACGGTTGACGTTGATTGCAGTAGTGCATAGAGTATTAGATTGCAGTAGTGAATGAAAGAGATAATTAAATTAAGCTCTGTTTTGTTTTAAAAATTGAATGAATGACAAATTTAATTCTTTGCTTTGTTGCGCAATTAAACCTTGTTTTGATTCTAATGTTGTCAATGAAATAATACATAAAAAAATAAGTTTTTTTTTTTTTTATATACCTGATTGTGTATGTAATTTTTGCACGGATTTATGTTTCTCTTGTACGGATTTCAGATTTAATTCATATAGGTACGGACCGGTATGGCAACACCTTATGCCAATTTTCCGAAACCCATGTTAAATCACGAATTCACTGACAATTTCTCACATATTCTGTTCTTTTTGGGTTTCTTGATAGAAGATCATTGAAAAATTACTCACTTGCCACATTAAATAAATACCTAAATGGCTTAATGGTATTATTTCTGGCTACCCTAGTAGAATGAATGCATTCTGTTCATTTTAAAAACAGCGAAATGACTGTAATCTTAAGAATTATACGGTTTTTGTTTCTGTTCTACGCACACTTATCACGCATAACGCTGTCCCTTTCGCTAGTTTATGTTTGACATATTACCAATAAATTCGCAACTTGGGCCTGGAACGCGACAACGATGTCAATGTCTAGTCAATGTCATATTTGTTGTCAAAGTTGTCATTATTAAATTTTGTTGTTTTGTTTTAATCAATGAATCTAGAAAAATACACGAAAAGACAAAATGACTATCCTACAAAACATAGTGAGTCAACATCAACTATCAAGCTTTATCTTTTTAAAAAACGTTATTCAATCCATTATACAATGTGACAATGTTTTTAAAATGCAAAATTCTTTGTTTTAGATCCAAGATAATGTATAATTAACTGGAAGGCTCATTGCTTGTTCGTAAAGAAGGAAACCATGAATTACAATGCAACGCAATGTATCTGCTCATTGGAAACAACATGAAAAGTAAACAATGGTGTATTCCATTGGGATTTGAAACTAAACAACTATACCTAATACAGTAACTGAATGCAAAAGCTCATAAACTTGTGAACCTCAAGGCATACGGGTTTCCCAATCAGCCAAATATGTGGAAGATCTTTTTCCATTTGTGTCAGTGTTTAGTGTCAGAATAATGTAATTAATAGAGGAAAAGAAAAGTGGTTTTATGTTAGTGCAGTCCATATAAAGTCCTCTGGTTGTCTGGATGATCAGCAATAAGACTATGATTCCATCCAAGTTTTGATGTGAAATATTCCACAATAATAGTTCAGAACTTGATAAATTCCTTTTATCAAGCCTAGATTGTAATAAAACAACACGTAACAATTTTTGCAATTTTACCAAGTTTTGTGTTTGTTCGGTCCATTATTAGATTGTCTCATTGTCTGGAAGATATTGCTATAAGATTATACCATTGTACCCATAAAATCAGATATATATTTTAAATTGCTGTTTTACAATTTTGGTGTACAATCAAGTATTTATTGTATTGTAATAATTAAGTATTTGATTAATTTCTTAAAGGCAAGCCTAGATTTCAATAAGTTTTAAAATAATTGTGTCTATATCTCCTGTAGTTAAAATTAATGATTAAAGATTGGTTCCTCAATTGTTATTGTTTATTTTTTTCCTTTTCTTTATCTTTACAAAAACGCCTTATTAAATCCTCCATACTAGTTAATTTTTAATGTCTTGGTTGGAGCAATATAGTAGTGTCATAAACAAATCAATAGCAGGTATGTTACTAACCTTTTGTGGTTGCTACTGTGAAGAGCTGGCTGCAAACCAGTATCCTGCGGTATTGTGACCTGGACGATGACACACCTCGCAGCATGGAAGCCTGCAGTCTTTTGCCTCGTGCCCTTGACTTCTGCAGTTGTAGTATTTCTTCGGCAGTCGCTCGTTTTCCTTTGAATCAGGCGAAATATTTCCCCTTCTCTTCCATGTTACATGTTGTCCTGGGGTTGCTTGCTTTTACTTGTTCACGTTGCTAGCTTGCACTTGCAATCTCGAGCGGATCCGCGAAGACGAATTTGCATGATGAACTGGCGGTCTTTTAAGTTACAAACATAGACGTCGCCTGATTTGTCGACGTCGACGTGCAACCAACCATTGACGTTGCTTGATTTTTTATACGGCTAGATCGCCTGGAACTTCGGAATGATTTCAGCATCGGTTTGGGTAACACGGTGCCTTTTGCGTCGAAGGTATCTTCTATTGCTTTCATCGAGATCAGATTGAAGAAGAAAAAAAAACTATTTTTTTTGGAGTCTTCTTTTTTTGGCGCGAACGCCACCAATATAAGGGCCAGATTTTATTATCCCACTTCTGAATGTGAACCAGGGGTCAGGATAGGCTGGTCACAGAACAGAAACGGCACTCGTATAATTTACAAAGTGTTTATTCTCAGTTATTTACAAAAAACAATCTGACTAGCGTTCGTCTTACAATTCGTAGTATCAACAATGGCGGACACTGCCAACAATTCAAACTGCCTAACACATCCGCTTTTTATATTATTCCAATAAACTTCTATTAATGTAATAATCAAATTTAATTACATAATAAAATTACTAATATTAAATAACAATTATTACCAGTAATATTTATCAAAGAATCATGCGTAATAATTAACATTATTATTTATTTGATACACCGAAAGATGACAAGCGGATGTTGTCCTAAGAGGTTTTAATCATTCGGAATACTTAATTATGAATATATTAGAAGATTAACATTCAAAATAAAAGATGAACTATACGTATTGTAGAATTAAGTCAAGCTGGTATATCCAAGGTCGGAGGTCGGTAACACAAACTTCGAATTATGACTTTTTACTTAAGAAAATTTGTCGAATCTGCAGTTGTCCTTATCGCACGAATTTGAGGGCGGGGTGAGACGCAAGGGGTCTGCATAATACAACTTATAAGTAATCTGTGATAATACGTACACAGTCGGAAAGGTGATGCGTAGTAGTTGAAAATAATATCGATATACTAGTGTTGTAAACAGTTATCGATAAACACATTTATATTGTTTACATGTGCTGTTAGTGAGAAATACAAATAGAAGTATTAAAAAGTATTGGATACAAAATAAAATAAAGTGCATGTCTATAAATGTTTATTACAAAAAGTTTTCAATACAAAACAGTAAATTATATATCGGATAGGTATCCGCAATCTCTAGATCGCCTACTAGGTACATCAGCGAAATTAAACTTATTTCAACGTCAGCAGCACGGGTCAATCGATCAGGTTAAGCTATGCTTGCCGTGGTTGGTCCGTGGATGGGTGACCATCTTTACATACCAAGACCCGTCCGTGTCTCGCCAAGCACATTAAGCCGTTGGTCCCGGCTGTTATTTTCGGCTTTGACAGCCCGAAAGTCTGACCCCAGCCTAATTGTGTAAGTAAATTCGGCAACGGAAACAATCTGTTTCTTTCCCAAAAACACACACATACACAAAAAAGTTGAAATAAGATTGAACTTTTTGGTGTATGTGTGTGTTTTTGGGAAAGAAACAGATTGTTTCGTTTGCCGAATTTACTTACACAATTAGGCTGCCGTTTTACCAAGGGGTTGCATATTACCCAGTAACTGGTTGTGGAGGTCAGATAGGCAGTCGATCCATCAAAATACTGGTATTCAGCTGCATCCGACTCTAAAGTAGATGGGAAAAGGCTAGGCAGATTATGACGACGTGCTTTCTCTCACTGGTTTATTCTTTGGTATCCGACCGTCAATGATTTGTGGTAAAAGGCTAATGCCTTGGGCTTGCCACTAATGTGGTAGAACTTTTCTAATAATGGTTCCATTTTTATGCCATAATTCATCGTACCTCTTAAATATTGTGAAAAATAAAAGCTTTTGGGACTCCATAACAGAAATCTCGACGAGTTATGTGTAGTTGGCCTTCAACTTGGTAGAAGTAAATGTGATTCTGTTTTAATTGTAACATTTTGCCTTTAAACGTACATAAATCTATTTCATCGTCATCATATCAGCCACTGCTGGACATTTGCATCCAGCGGATCCCCGGAACCTTCACCAAGTGATCGGTCCACCTGGTTGAGGCCTTCCAATGCAACGTCTTCCGGTTCGCGGTCGCTACTCCAGAACCTTTCTGTCCCATCAGCCATCCGTTCTGCGAGCAATGTGCCCTGCCCACTGGCAATATTTCGAGCTATGTCGGTAACCCTGGTTCTCTTGCGGATCTCTAAATTTCTGATTCGACCACGCATGGAAACTTCATGCATAGCCCTCTCCATTGCCCTTTGGGTGACTGTAAGCTTTCTGGTGAGGCCCATAGTAAGCGACCATGTCTCAGAGCCATATGTCTGGCAACACACACTGGTCATATACTTTCGTCTTGAGACACTGTGGTAAGTTGGACGAGAAGATACTGCAACTTCCCGAACACAGCCCAGCCAAGTCGGATTCGACGGTTGACCTCTTTCCCGAAGTTGCCACAACTTCGAGTGTAGAGTATCCGACCTTGATTAGAGTGAGTGTAACATGGACATTCAACATCACCTTGGTTTTGTCCATGTTCATCCTAAGACCCACTCTTTAGGAAGCTCTACTGAGGTCATCGAGCATTGTACTGAGGTCTTCCATAGTCTCAGCCATGACCACTATATTGTCGGCAAACCGAAGGTGAGGGATGTATTCGCCATTGACATTTATGCCTAGCCCTTTCCAGTCCAGAACCCTGAAGACATCCTCCAGTGCAGCGGTGAACAGTTTTGGAGATATTACGTCTCCCTGTCTCACACCTCGCTGCATAAGGACGGGTTCCGAGGTCTAATCCTGAAGTCGAACTGACATGTTGGCGTTTTTATACAAACATTTCAACACTTCGATGTACCGGTAGTCAATTTGGTACCGTTGGAGAGACTGCAGTACAGCCCAAGTGTCGATCGAATCAAAGGCTTTCTCGTATTCCACAAACGCTAAATAGAGAGGCAGGTTGTACTCTTCGGTCTTCTATATAACCTGCCACAGCGTATGTGTGTGGTCTACGGAGACGATTAGTGATGACCCTTGAAAACAGCTCTAAATCCATTTATTTTTGATGAATTCCGTCTTCAGGTGACATACTTGCAATTTCCTAAGGACAGTTTACCTCTATTATCGAGTTGTCACCTACCAGACCATCAGGGCTTGCCGCTAAAAAGGGTTTGTTTTCATCGATAAACATTCCACACTCTAATACCTGTAGCCCCGTGTGCTTGATAAATTGATGGATCGCTTCGCATTCCTTGCCATAATTGGTAGCCACGGTTCCTTTAAATTTGATATAATAACGTTTCTCATATTTTGCGAACCGATGTTTTCGGTCGCATCTTACATATTCGCCCAAAATTCGATGCCGTAAGCCTCTTTAGTCTTTCAATTTCCCATAAGCTATTATCGCTTTGGCCCCCACTATTTCTCTTTAAACATCCTTAATTGAGAGCAATCTTTCAAGAAATTATTTTTCTTTTAATTTATATAAATCCAAAGGAATATCTTCTTCCAACTCTAAGCGACCGTAGTTTTTAACAAGTTATGTAGTTCTTTTTATTTTGCTCGTTCCGTCTTTGGGATACGTCAGTTTTCTTTTTCGGAAAATCTCTGTGAATTTTTTCGAACGCTGCTTTTGTTCTATATTTTTTTAAATATAATGGCCCGGACTGCAGCCCTGTATTTTTTTTTAATGCGTGCATGAATAGCCCATCGCTATTCCATGGAGTTACTACTCCATAACATATTGTCTGTTAAGACGCCGACCTCATCTAGTTTTAAAAAATATGATCGACATGTAAAAGTGTTTGTACAAACCAACTTACAGAAATAAAATCATTTATCATTTATGATATGAGCCACTTCCTGCAAAGTTCACTCTTTTTCCGCCAATAAATTTAGCAATTACATTATTAAATTGCTCTACAGTATTAATAGTCCGTCCAAAAAAAGATTTTCTTCGTCCACAATCCACAACAACAAAATTAACGAGTGACTGGGGCGATTACAAAAAATGCGCGAGCCTCGGCCGGGAGCACAGAGTACTTTTATTATATGGACAGCCGGGAGCGTTTCGGAGGCACGCACACACTGTCAACTTACACACACATGGATAGGGTGGCTGGACGCCACGTGCTCGCAGTTCGCAGAGCGACAGCGATATTTTTTTCAAATACCTATTTTTCAAAAGTCTCTCCGCCCGTATTTCCTCTTGATTTTCACACAAAAATAATAAAAAAACAATAATTTTTGGGGGTTCCCGTATTTGTAACTGAAACTAAAAAAATATTTTTTCATCAAACCCATACGTGTGGGGTATCTATGGATAGGTCTTCAAAAATGATATTGAGGTTTCTAATATCATTTTTTTCTAAACTGAATAGTTTGCGCGAGAGACACTTTCAAAGTGGTAAAATGTGTGCCCCCCCCCTATAACTTCTAAAATAAGAGAATGATAAAACTAAAAAAAATATATGATGTACATTAGGTACCTACTATATAAACTTCCACCGAAAATTGGTTTGAACGAGATCTAGTTAGTAGTTTTTTTTTTATACGTCATAAATCGTCAACCGCAATTTACCAAGTACGGAACCCTTCGTGCGCGAGTCCGACTCGCACTTGGCCGGTTTTTTATATTAGTATTTATTTTTTTACTTTCTTTATAAAGAAATGTTTTAATGGTACCTACCTACTTTTTTATTTTACAAAACTTCTACACAATGTATATTGTTTCGAATTAAATGACATAACTTATGACCCCAAAAAAAATTGTTGTCCGGCAGGCTTATTACGTATGAAACAGCAATTAGCAATATTTGCGCAGATATTGTACAATTATCGCGCGATCATCGCTTTACGTCAGAAAATTGGAAGGCTTATTTTTGCGAAATAATTGCTCTTCAATCGCGAATCCGCATTATATATGAGCTATAGCCACACTATACTAATTTTATGACAGCACTGCTAACAGTAAAATCTGCTAACTGAAATGAGCATTTATCGCAAGCTGATCGCAATCATTTCGTATTACGTATGGTTTTTGACAGCAGAGCGACAGCCATCGGCGAGCAAATGTGGCTGTCAAATTGCGATTACTTTTTCCCTTGTTGTTGGTCGATTGCCAATCGCTCGCTGATGGCTGAGTAGGTACAGAAGTTTTTGAGTATTTGGCGGCTTTTTTCATGTGTTATTTTGTGGCTACTTTAATTATCCGCAAATTAGAATAATAATATAAAAGTAAATATTGAAAAGACAAATTCCTAGTGAATATTGTAATGACAAATTGGTGTTGTTTTGTGTCTCTAATGTCTACAATTGAAACAGACGTAAACTCGGTAAAGAGCAGGATTTTTTATACTGTAGTTTTGGCTATCTCAGCGAAGCTTATATGTTTACTACTAAATACTTACAAACAAATTAGAATGCGATAAGTTCGCAATATTTATCTTCTATTATATTATTTTTTTATATGGCAAGCACCGATTTCGACTATTCTGCCAATGCCTAAAGTAAATTGGAAAAATCTATTTTACGTTTCATAGCTTAAATACGAGAAGATTTTGTCTATTTGGTGATGTCCTAATGCGTTATCGATTCGATTTCTTATAACAATCGACAATTCAAAGAAATTTTAATGGATTTTACACATTGACATTTTAGTCATTCAATTTTTTAAATCAATTATTATATTATGTAAATAAAATGAAAATATCCAATTTTCACTGCCATATTTACTTTATACAAATACTTCAGATCTCCAAATATTAATTTATCGTAATATTGGAGCTAATTCATAATCAAATTGACTATTGTAAAAAAAACAGCCTCCACGAAGTGTTGCTCTTTCATAAGCTGGTTAATTCATCAAACGATACATTTTATAAATCATCGGACAGATAAAACAGCTACTGTTAAAAGTGACTGTCAAAAAAAAAGAATTGACTTAAAGGCCTCAGTAGCCAGGTCACTAAATTGATCGCGCAATAATTGTACAATTATTGCTACTTACTGTTCCTTACGTAATAAGCCCGCCCGATTAGTGATTTAGAAACTCAGTAGATGTAAATGTATCACTGGCCAAATCCATGTTACATTTTGATACAATAATACATATAGGAAATATGTAATATTATAACAAAACGTTGATATTTTATTTTGGATGGTATTTAAAAGTATTTCAATTTATTCCCATTTCATTTACCTAATTTTGCCTGTGTTCCACCAAATATACTGAATGTGCACCAAAATATGTTCATTAAAATATGTCATAACGAGCATCTATTTAACAATAAATATTCAACTCAAAATATCACTAAACACACTACAATTTATTTTCGCAGCGTACAGCGATTTTTCGAATAAGTCGACGTAGCCCTATTTCTGTCTGCAGGGTCAAAAGTAACCTAACACGAACGAGATGACGGGAGCCTGTCCGTGTCGGGGTGCCCTAAAGGTGAACGCGCACCTAGACGCGCCGCACGCATTGTATCCACTTCTTTACATCTTGAACTATATTTTTATACGGATACGGATCATGTTGCCGCGCCGCCCGCATCGCCCGCCGAGTCTGATGACGTCATCCGCACGCGCTGGTGGAATCCGTATACCCACAGCATTTTGCTGAAATGCGGTGCGTGCGGCGAGTGCGGTGCGTCTAGGTGCGCGAGGCTGCATACGATTTCATATAAAGATTTATAAAATGCGATGACTGCGGCGCGTGCGGCGAGTGCGGTGCTTCTAGGTGCGCGTTCACCTTTAGTTCCCGAGCTCGCTTCGCTCGCTCTTGGACTGATTCTTTGACCATAATTTATTCGTAGATCAACTTATTTCAGTGTTAAATAGATGCTCGTTATGACATATTTTAATGAACATATTTTGGTGCACATTCAGTATATTTGGTGAACACAAAAATATTATCCTTTTATTTTTGTCGAGTTTATTGTACATATTTTTTTTTAAGATTCCTTCTAGCACAGATAATATAATAACTACTGCAGTATAAACTCTGTGCATTGTCTTCTTTCTCATTGCCTGCAATGCATTCTAATCAGGATTCTAATTGAACATATTTTATGGTTAAAGTTTTAAGATATTACCAAAAATTTGTCAAATATCTCCTACTCGCCCGCGTGACATTCGAAAGACATCCCGAGGGAACAAAAAATCCAGAACATGGTCTACCCGTGTGCCAAGTTTGATTCAAATCTGTTCAGCCGTTACGACGTGAGCGTAAGTTGTTCTGTCTTAGTTTGTCTGTTCGGGCAATTGGGCTTACTCGCATTCACAATTATTAGTAGATAATTAATTACTTCATGGTTAAAAATTTCAAAATTTTCAATGTTCAATGGGATGGAAGAAATAAAAAAGTAAAAGCGTATGTAAAGAATTTATTAAAGTACGTAGCAACTAAAACTAAACAATACCACAACAGTCAACAGTTGAACAAAGCTAACAATATTTCTTCAGAGTGAGCTTGGGGACTATGTTCATAGAGGTCAGTTCTTGAAAAAGCAGCTTGCAAGCGTAGGGCATTTCGACGCTGGAGACGGCGGCGGACGAGCGGCAGGCGTGGCACCAGGCGCGCGACGCCAGGCGCCCGCACGCGCCGCAGATGTCCGCGCTGAACGCGTCCGACGCCAACATCAGCCGCTCCATCAGCAACATACTGCAATAACATAATCAAGCATACATTTCCTACTCATATCTTTAATGCATGCCGTGGCAGCCTTTAATTAAGGCTACACTATAAAACGTAAAATTATGAGTAGGTACTTTAACATGTATTTTTTTGGTGTATGCTTTGTTGGTTGTCCTTAATCAAATAAATAAATCAAGCACTTCAAAACTGCTGGTTGGGTTTTTGTCTTTGAGTTGTCGCATGCATCTCGAAGACTCGAATTTGAATACTAAATATCTGATTGTCTAAGTTCGGCGACCGGTATGCATATGGTGGTTAGATAATTATAATTTTATACCAAAGCGGTATTTTTCCATAGACAGCCATTGTCTGAGGAACAAAAATGGCACTTCTTTTATAGAAAATATGTCAGGTGTGTGTAGCACATGTGGTTCTCAGTATTCCGTCAATCTTACTAAGAACCACATGTGCTACACACACCTTTCGATGTATAAAACAAATGGTAATTAAACTGTTATTATTCAAACCCTAAAACAGTTCTTTTCTTTGGTGTCCACCTTATTAACCCCAACAGTTTTCTGGCTTACTGAGAAATCAGCCCTAAAGTCTTCTGACTGCTGAGAAAACAGTCCTTCGATCTTTCTTTTTTATTTTCAACTTTATTTCAACCTATACAAGGTTAATTATTATTTTTAAACTGAAACGCTGCTAACGGCATAATATTTTGCCTTGTATTAAGTCAACAATGCTTACCTAGCACCATAGCCAATGAGACAGTCGCGCTCCATCTCCCCGAGGCGCAGGCCGCCGTCACGCGAGCGGCCCTCCGTCGGCTGGCGCGTGAGGACAGCGCGCGGCCCGCGAGCACGAGCGTGCATCTTGTCCTGAACCATGTGCTTCAGCTTTTGGTAGTACACCTACATAAAAAATAGGTTAATACGAGCTTGGCTAAACGAAGAATTGCCGAACATTTAACGAGAATGTAGTCAAGAGACAACGAAAATTTGCTTGGCTATTGTTGTGGTTATTATTATGCCGTCTGTGGTTTCTTTGGGCAGAATAATTTAAAATTCACACTAGCAGTTGCCGCGGTTTCGCGCCCGTTACTATCCTGCAGAAACCATGTTTTTTTTCTAGATAAATGTAGTCTGTAACATTCAGCAATAACTTTCTATCAGTGAAAGAAATACTCTTTAAAACATACATACAATTTTCCTCTTTATTACATTTGTTAAGATTGGGATAAATGTTTGAAATAAAATAATTTTAATTTATTTCTGTACGTAACTGGGCGTTTAAAATGCCCCAAGGCTTCGATCACTAATCGGAGCCTCAAGGCCATAGTTATGTACCCAATTTTGTCTCTATTGAAGTGATTAATTATATTAGGTATACTTACAGGACCAGAATAAATATAGGCTTCCAGGGGTTCTCCAGTTAAACCAGAATAAAATATATCTTTGCCATGATAGTTATACCCGTGCTTTTCAAGTTCCTTACATACATCCTGAACCTTGGACCCACCAAATGCAGTACCTGAACAAAACATGCAACACAATTAAATGGAAATTTTGAGAATATATTTTATGAATATTCAATTGGAATTAATTAGTTCATACCATAGTGAAATTTCCCTTCCATCAAGCCTGCTTTTCCTGCTAATAGTTCAATAGTTTTCCCCACTGTCATTCTAGAAGGGAAACCATGAGGGTTCATGATCATATCAGGACAAATGCCCCTGTCGTTAAACGGCATGTCTTCTTGCTGCACAATCAATCCAGTCACACCTTTTTGACCGTGGCGGGAACTGAACTTGTCTCCTATCTCGGGAATTCGAGTCTGACGTAACAATATTTTAATGAGAAAGGCGTCCTCTGAGTTTGACGACACCATAACTTTCTCTATATAAGATTCAACAGGGCCTTTGTACGTGATAGGGACATCTTTGTAATCCACCTGTTGTGGCTGCCCTTGCGTGACCGGATTCAAAGTCGCTGGCGGCATCTGCTTATTTATCAAAACTTGTCTATTTTCAACCATTTCGCCGGGTGCAGCGATGCCATCTGTATCAAGAATGTCATGTGCTCTTATAATTTTGCCTGTAGTAGCATCTCTCGAAGGGCCCAAAATCCTATCAGAAGTTTGATTACTGTATCTCTTCATAGTAGTTTTGGCACTTTTGTATACAAGACAGCGGCCGTAGCCGCGGTCGATAGATGCTTTGTTCAGGATCAAAGCGTCTTCAATATCGTATCCGCTGTAGCTCATGACGGCTACGGTGGCATTCTGTCCTGCTGGCAGTTTATCAAAGTTCGTCAGTTCTATCGTTCTAGTCTTGACCATTGGACATTGTGGATAGACTAAATTGTACATTAGAGTATCTATCCTGTTTTTCTGGTTATAGCCAATAGTACCTGAAATATAACGACCATAATATTATTACCTGCACCATGTTCAGAAACCTACTTTTAAAGATATAGTAAATATTAACAAATACCCACTCACCCATCGCTTGTTTACCCATAGCGCATTGGTAGGTATTCCTAGGACTCTGATTGTGATGTGGGTAGGGGACTAAACCCGCGCAAACACCGAGAATCGTGAACGGCTCAATTTCCAAATGAGTGGTAACATACGGATCTATATCAATTTCAAAAGTAGCTATATGACTGTCATTCTCTTCATTTACGTCTAGGTACTCGATAAGTCCATCGTTTAAAAAATCTTGAAATTTTCTGATTCCTCTATTTAATTCGTTTATATGGAATTGTTGGACTAGAGGGGCACCTTTCTCTACAATGATGTACGGCCTACAGAGCCGGCCGCCGTCGCTGCATATGTAGACAGTCCTCTGATTGTGATTAGGGTATATGGACACGAAGGCCGATATGAGTCCGCGTCGTCGGAACATTCTAAAGACTTTTATAAGTCTTTTGTACTGTCTTGAAACACCTAGTATATTACCTGAAAATAATAATTATAACATGATATTATTGATGATATTTCATATTTATTCTGAGTAATATTCCTATCATGTGGTTAATGCCTTACCGTTAAGAAATACCATGTAGACTGCGGGGTGGTTGATTTCCTCGCCACCTAACAGCCTGACATCTTCGACGCCCGCGTTTCGAGCTAGTCTTGCGATGGGCTCCTCCGAGCACTCGGTGGTGATGTGCGTCATCAGTGCCAAGTTCTTCACGAGCCCACACGCTTCTCCCTCAGGAGTGTCGGACGGACACAACATGCCCCACTGCGAAGGTTGCAATGAACGTGGTCCAGATACCTTCCTTGTCTTTTCGAACTGAGAATTAACCCTGGTCATCATACCCAAGGCTGATATGTAACTTAGTCGACTTAAAACTTGAGTAACGCCATGCCTTTCCATTTTAAATCTTTTGATAGTCCAATTACCCTAGAACAGAAAATAAAATAGAGCACACATTATTTATAGACAATAGAACATTTGAATTTACTGAATTAAAAAGTTATGAAGTCTTACAGAAGAAATAGCGGCGAATAACCCGTTGGCAATCAAATCAGGTCGCATGTGTTTAACGACATCAAATGGTGCAGCTTTTACTTTAGGTATAATTTTATCTGCTATTGATTTCAATTCCCAATTAAATCTTTTGAAAAGATCTTCAAACATCAAAGCAAGTAAAGAGCCAGCAAGCTCAAGCCTCTTGTTTCCATAATAGTCAGGGTCATCAATGGCAGCTTTATTTGTCTCAGCTTCAATTACTCTTTTGACCATTATAGCTAGGTAGATAGCCTTTACATAGAAATTATAGTTTTCTACTGCTACATGAGCTAGGATTGTGGTAGCTAACAGATCTCGGGCCTCGTCGATGGGAGTGCGTACCTTAGCACCACCTGATTGAAACCTGAAAAGAGAAACTTATTCATTATACAATATTTAACTGAAAATTGGGCTTTGGTATTTTTTTTGCTGTCCCAAATAAAGAACAATGGCGAGATTTTAGCTGATTTAAATTGGAGCGTCTGAAAGTGAGTTATATACGAAAGACGTTCTATTAATTGTCTACATTTTTTGAATATATTATTGGGCTGGTTCAAAACGGATAAAAAAAATCATAATAAATAAAAAGTTATTTGATTTTTTAGTTAAGTTGTTCTTTAGCTTAGTATTGCCATTATATATTTTATCTACCAAGTGACAAGTAACTATATTAATTAATAATATAATTAATGTATTTATTGAAGTAAATGAGTTAACAATACAGTTTATGTCTAAGTATAGATGTTCCTCGCAGGTAGGTAAGAATATTGTAGTGCAGTAGAAATAAATGAATTACTTTTAATTAATGATTGGCAAAAAGACTAGTATCCAAGTTTAAAAAATATAGCTTGGTTGTTGACGAGGACGACGACCTTTTGATAAACGTCAAAGTCGCTTAGTTTAAATAAATATACTCTTTCCAAAGAGTATATTATACATTTCATGCTGAAATAACTAGGTAAGGGAAAAGCGAATGCGATATTCCCCTTTTACTTCCACGAAATTGAATAATATTACCTATTAAACACATTATTAAAAGTTACCTAAACATAACATACAAAAGTTTACGACTGAATATCTATTATTCTCGACATTCTCGAACAAAAATTCTTGCACAAACTAATTCAGAACATCACCCTGAGTTAAACCAGATATTTTTCATTTAAAGACGTAGGAATTTAATCTCAGCTAAAAAAATGTATGGGCACCTGCCATTGTTCCTTGTTGTATACTATACAGCTTAGTTAGAAACATAAAAAAATTGAGATAGTTGAAGAGGTTTCTTTAAATACTAGCTTCTGCCATTTCATCAAGATCCGTTCAGCCGTGATAGAGTTACAAACATACATCCATTTAAATCATTTCTAATATTACTAGCTTCTGCCAGCGGCTTCGCCCGCGTGAAAGTAGAAAATTACCCCGAGGGAACATATGCCCGCGATAAAAAGTATCCTGTGTGCTATTTCTGACTATTATCTATCTGTGCCAAATTTCATCCAGATCCGTCCAGCCGTATGAGCGTGAAGATGTAACAAACACATACACACACACACTCGCTCACAAACTTTCTTCTTTATAATATTAGTGTGAAGTAAGATTACTGAAAAAATTAAACTATCAAACTACCTATTTTAAAGTTTATCAAAGGAGCCACAACCATTTATTTTTTTGTAGCATGCTGTATATACAAATTTTCAAGCCGAAAGCATTAGCAGACCTAAAAATTAAACCCTAAACAAAAACTAACAAGAGATGTAATTTATTGTTTACCTTTTAACCTTAAGTTTGCTTCCAATATAAGAAAGAGCTTGATTTTGCGTAAATATTTTCAAATTATGGCAATCCATAATGCAAGGGGCCATCTTTTTCAGTGATGTATCATCGGTACCTATGAGTTGCATAATTTCTTGATCACTGCAGATACCCATAGCCTTAAAGGCGACTGCTATAGGTATGTCCTGAAAATTATATCTAAATTATATCACATATTAACATGTCCTGGGTTCAATTCTCACAGGAAATAATAAATTATGTTGGTACATATTTTTTTTGGATTATTTCAATAACAACTTACATCAGACAAGGCGTTATGTCTCAATACATATTTTCCATTTTTTACAATGACATTAGTTCTAGTTTTCTTTTCATGTGTGGAACTAGTTACTTGACATTGAATGGCCCCTTTGAATTCATCAACAATCATGCGATTCCTGGATAATTGTTCTTGGATCAATATCACTTTTTCTTGACCTGTAATAATAATTATGTTAGGCTTGACCCAGAGACAGCCACAAAAGTAATATAAAATAACTCCACGCCTCCAAAAAAGTAACATTTAACTAAAAAGAGTATACAGAAGAAGAAGATTATGCCACACATCAGAGTGGAAATAAAGCCAGTTTATGGGACCAGCTAGGGAAGCTATATAAATATTTTTAGAGGCTTTTTTTTCTAATTCAAACCTATTGCTTTTATCTGTAATAACATTCAAAAAAAATACGAATATATAATGAAATCACATACCCCTAATGATGAAATAGCCGCCTGGATCATGTGGACATTCATTAAGTTGTGCTAGTTCAAAATCTGATTTATTTGTTAGTACACAATTTGAAGATCTTAACATCAATGGCATTCTGTAAAAAATAAATTAAACAATATATTGCTGGTGTAGGTTGCAAAATTTAAATTTTTGGAAGATTATTCATTGTAGCATAATAAAACCAGTCCGTGGATGAAAATACATATATATCCAGACCGCTAGGAGTGTTCAACACTGTCTATCTGGCGGAGTGTGTGGGCATCATACAGTCAGCTACTACATACTAAAAACTTAACTAACTACATACTACAGCGGTTCACGCCCTAGAAGCGTTACGGATACCCACAAACGTACACTCTCCGACAGCGCCTCAGTTCTCCAATCCTTACGGAAAAATTATATTACCTCGAAGATAATACTAGAATGTCACAACGCACTAGAAAAAATAACTGTATCTAGCCGCAACACTGTGACACTGCAATGGATAAAGGGACAGCGGATTACTGGGTAACGACGCGGCTGACGAGCTTGCTAGACAAGGATCCAGCACGGCGGTCTGTTGACCCAATCATCTCCTTCAACCAAATACGCAGGTGGCTACAGGAATTCACCCAGACACAGGCGGAGAACCGGTGGACCTCGACACCAAGCTGCAGGCAGTCCAAAGAAGTAATGGCATCCTTGTATAGTAGGCTAACCAGGCGTTTATTATGCCTGGACATGAACAGCCTGCGCCTGGTGAGGAGGACCATCACGGGACACTGCTCGGTAAACAAACACTGCCACACAATAGGCATAACAGACAGCCCTCTGTGCCGGGCGTCCATGGGGGCTGAGAAAACCGTCGCGCACGTGGTATTTGAATGTACAGGCGTCACCCAGATTAGAACACTAACCCTCGGGTCACCTAGATCTTACACAGATATTCTAAGCAAACCAGGAGTTTTAATTAACTTCTGGAGGAAGGTTGGAATAACCATAAAAAGGCCGCCATGGCCCGCGCACAATAGTCCACCTGAAGGACAAAGTGCACAAATCAAACCCTATAGCATAGAACCATTCTATGTTTTACCACAAATTCATTTTATCTTCTCGATGTACATTTCACTATCTAGTGGTTGCATTTAAGGTCAACAATCATAACTAAATTAATTGATCTAGTTATGTTCAATCAACTAACTGATTAATGGTATATTTGAAAACTCATAACTAATCTAAACAGGCTGATAACTTTAAAATTAATATAGACTAAATATGTTGAATACACACCTTCCAATCAATTGTTTATTCTTTATAACCCTTTGATTACCTCTTATATATTCTATGTCAACTGTGATTGGTGCAGAATATGTCATATCTCTGAGCCTGCACTCATGGGGTGTAGTAGGCTTAGTAACATTGTAACCTTCTTCCAAGTCTGGTGTCCCAACATAAGCATTTAGATATTTTATGTAAAATAGTGGGTCCGCATCACAAAACACTTTTTCATTGGCTTGCACTATTTTCTTTATTTCAACATTGATAAAATAGTTAAAAGAATCAATGTGCTGTTTAACTAAGCCTTTCACTTTTAAAAACGATGGCACTAACTTCCATTTGTCCTGAAAACAAATAACATTGTATGAGTGATAATATGTTTACGATACTTTGTTACGATGTTATAGAAGGGTTAGTTAGTTCTGTTGGGGCTCTTCTGAAACAACAAATACCAATGTCCTGGATACTGGATGGTAGTGTAAAAATAATGGTTTTTGACACTTGGTATCTACATGATGCAGGTGGTTCCATGTGATAATTCAATTGTTCATCTCTTGTACAGCGAAGGTACCTCAGACACCATCTCAATCAAGCTTTGTGTATATAACAATTTCCTAAGCTGCCCAGTTATCGCCGGTTACAGGGCCAAATACCTCGGTGAACCAGGTACCATACGGGAGGTAGTCAGTAACATGAAGGTGCTGCTGGCATTCCTCGAGGAGTTGGGATGGATCGAGTGAGGAAATTGTTTGTAGGTTAATTCTCACCCGTACGCAAAAATCAAGCGCAAGCCTATAGACGATAAAAAAAATACGCTCTTGGTTGTAGAGTTGCTGAAACCAGCCCGTTTTAACCTAACCTAACCTATAAATCAATTTTGTATGGTATTTCAGCAGACCAAACAGGTTATGCAGATCACTACTGTGAGTTCCTTGCAAACATAAAAGTATAAAACACACCATTCTTTTTGCAAACTAACCTCCAGAGTTTTTACCGGATCCCGCAAACGTTTAGAAGACTCCCAATCATTTTGCTTTTTGTTGATCTCCCCCATGATTTCAGGCTATAAATGTGTACATAAAAACGTTAAGGTAAGTATTTTTGTACAGAAGATCTGGCACTTTTGTCTTTCTTCTGCCTTTACTAATCTCAAATCAATTGATCACATTTTCTACCACTGTCACATTGGGACATCAGTACAGAGGGGCAGGCACGTCAACTTCACACTTTGTGGTCTTTGTAACTGAAAGCGCAAACAAAGAGTTATGAAAACACATTATCTAATTCACAAGCTTCAATCTATACAACATGTAAACTATTAAATACAAAATATATACATATATTTACTTCTACCCATAAATTATTTTCTAAATTTCTTTTATAAAAGTTGCCAAAATATAGATTATTAAAGGAGAGAATTTGTTATTAAATTTGTTGGGGAGAGGAATGGCGCCGGAATGGTGTAAACGTTTTTTAACGTTTTAGAGGTAGGCCAACAATATCCGAGTGACCGGCGAATCAGGCTGTCGATGTAAAAGCCGTTTTGAAACATCAAACAACTCTTTAATATTTTTACTATCACACGCGGCAAGTTAGAAGTAGCAGGAGCCGAACCTTCGAAACTTTAACAACTTATGGTCTCCGTATCAATATTTGAGTCTTGCGTGGGTATATCGGTGTCATATTGGGTATTTAGTGCGTACAGAAGAAAGATCGAACGGTTCCTAGTTTTATTAGTTAGAGTTAACAAAAAAGCACAAACAACTACCTAAGTACAAACCTTAAACCAAGAACACAAACACAAAGAATAGTTCAGATTACGTTTAACACAGAAAAGATTCACTATATTACTATAATAAAATCGTAGCACTGGCAAAAGCACGTGCTAATACTTTCGCCACTTCCACTTCCAGCTCCAATCCAACAAAAACACCACACTTGTTGTTGACAAATTGACAGCTGTGCTGTATAGACATAGACATAGACATACTATGCTATAGAGCATAGAGAGACTGACAGTGACACTCAACCTCTGACAGCTGCTACTAGAGATGTGGCATATTTTCGGACACTAAGGGCGGAACCACACTTACGTGTCGTGGAGGGGCGCCTTTTGACTCAGTTGATTAACTACAAAACTTGTTGCTATGTCGTAGGCTGGAACAGAGTAGTTTGATTGGTGGATCCCGCGCCATGCCACGCCTCGACCCGTAAGTGTGGTTCCGTCTTAAGTATTTTTCAAAACGAGACAACGAGATAAGGCACCTATTTCAATTTGACAATACGAATTCCTGAGCGAGAGTGACGACGCAATAAATCACGTATTGCTTCATCTGGCTCTCTCGCTACATCTACGTGGGTTAACAGCTGAAAACACTTTGTGCGGGTGAGCATGGCTAAGGCTTAGCACGCACTGTGATTTTTTTTCGCGCGATTTTGCCCGCCTGTTCTGCGACCTATGGATGTATATATGATGTATGAAGCTGCACGCCTTGCGGTAAAATTTGGTAAAATAATACCGCAAGATATTTGTGTTTTGCCACAGAATTATCCGCACCACGGCGCGGATTAAATTCGCGTGAACATTTTGAACTCTATGAACAGGTAGAAAGATACAAAAATCGCGCGGAATTTTATCCGCAGTGCGTGTTAGTTAGATTCAGTACACGGACAAAAATTTGCGCGAGTAAAATTAAGCCTTAATGTGAATATGCATCAGATCTTATCTAAATAACGAATATTAATATGCTAGCGTAGTTTACTTAGGGATGATGAACCTGAGACATGCAACCCGGTCATGTTTGTAATTTGAAATTGTAAAGTTTACCTTTACAATATTTCTAAAGATTCTTCTTTTATAAACTTCCTACATGGTTATCGTTTCATTCGATCACTCCAGTGACCATCGATCTGATCTGTCCACTGAATGCGAGACGCACGGAACCGGTCAATGTGGTTACGCTTGTTGGAAGCCTATGCCCGGCAGTGGAGTCTTGCGACTGAAATGATGATGATGACGATGACCATCTTGCATACGATGTGATCCTGAGTGTTGACCTACCCGTCGGCGTTAATATTGATGACTGATGTTAGCCGGCGAGGACACCTCTGACGAGACCATCCAGCTTGCCGAGCTCGGGGTGGCAAGAATCGTGGCGTTGATCTGCGAGCTGGGTTTGGAGATAGTACCTCGTAAAACTGAGGCTATGGTTCCATAAGCTGCAGAGGGGCAGATTGCTTGGAAGAGATCACGGTATGCGATAAGGCCACCCGTTGTATATTATTAATTTTAAGTTTCTTTTGTTCCTGTATTTTCTGGTGTACAATAAAGTATATATATGTCTGTTAGAAAGAAGGTTTTTATACTTCAATGTAAATACTATGTGATCGAGTGAACTCATTAGTATGAGTTTAAATCTGACATCTGTTCTTATTGTGTTAATTGTTTTTTCACGGTGTGTCATGATTTTTTCTGATGGTATAAAATAAATCTATTCTTTACCAAAATCCAAGTATCAGTGAATACATTCCACATCTTTATTCAAGATAACTGCGTGCAAGTTAGTTGGTGTGAGTTATACAGCTATAGGCTTTCACCAACAGGTTATGGGCCCAGCACGCTTCCACTGCGCTACAAGACAAGACTACACGGAGACTTTCTCGCCTGTGATTCGGCACAGCACATTGAGACTATTATTCGCTATTGCTGTTGAGAATGACCTTTCTATTGATCAGATGGATGTGGTCACAGCATTTTTGAATGGAGATTTGACGGAGAGAGTTTATTTGAATCAACCTAAGCTTTGTGAAGAGAAAGGCAAAGAAGACTACGTATGTCTGTTGAAGAAAGCCCTGTATGGTCTCAAACAGGCACCCAGAGCATGGAATAAGAAACTACATGATGCTCTCATTGAGATGAAGTTCAAGAGATCTGAAAATGAACCATGTGTTTACTTCAGAAAAAGAGGAAATAACATTGTCTACATTGCAGTCTATGTGGATGATATATTGATATTTTACGACAATGATATTGAGAAAGAAAAAGTCAAGAAAGAATTGAAAACCAGGTTCGAAATGAAGGATTTGGGAAAAGTAGATAACTTTTTAGGAATGAAGATACATCAACATGATAGTAAGATTACTGTTGATCAGGGTGAATACATTCAGAAAATTCTGAAAGAGTTCGGAATGACTGACTGTAAACCAGTGAAGACACCGTTAGAGACTGGTAGAAAACTGGAGAGACCCGTGGAAGAGAATTTCGTCCCACCTAAAGATATTCCCTATCAGAGACTAATTGGGTCACTTATGTATCTAGCTGTTTGCTCGAGACCTGATATAAGTTATGCCGTTGACTATCTTAGCCAGTTCAACAGTTGTTACACAAGTGAACATTGGAGTGTAGCAAAGAGATTATTGAGATACCTGAAGGGTACAATCAATTATAAACTTAATTTTGAGAAGACAGGGAAACGTCTAGTTGGATACGTAGACGCTGATCATGCTGGAGATATCAGTGATAGGAAATCTTTTTCTGGCTACGTATTCATTTATGGAGGAGCTCCTGTATCATGGGAAAGCAAGAAGCAACGTACAGTAGCCCTCTCTAGTGCAGAGGCTGAATATATAGCCATGTCTGAAGCATGCAGAGAGTCAACGTTCCTCAAGCGTCTTATAGAAGAGCTTACCGGAAAGGAACGCCAAGCTATCATGCTATATTCTGATAGTCAGTCAGCTATTCAGATAGCGAAGAATCCAGTTCATCATCAACGGACAAAACACATTGATGTGAGATGTCACTACATACGAGAAGCATTGAATAAAAACATTGTGAAGGTGGAGTACCTGCAGACTGAGGCAATGACTGCAGATATTTTGACAAAGTCCTTGCCACGATGTAAGAATGAGTTTTGTGTGAAAGAGATGAATTTGAGTGCTTAATAATAATGATTGTTTTGGTGCCATGAGAGAATGATGATTGATGATGAGGATGCGGATACTTTATAGTTATTTCATTGAGGAGGAGTGTTAGAAAGAAGGTTTTTATACTTCAATGTAAATACTATGTGATCGAGTGAACTCATTAGTATGAGTTTAAATCTGACATCTGTTCTTATTGTGTTAATTGTTTTTTCACGGTGTGTCATGATTTTTTCTGATGGTATAAAATAAATCTATTCTTTACCAAAATCCAAGTATCAGTGAATACATTCCACATCTTTATTCAAGATAACTGCGTGCAAGTTAGTTGGTGTGAGTTATACAGCTATAGGCTTTCACCAACAATGTCGCATCAAGGCTGACCGATAAATGTAAACCATCAGGATGTCCGGATGTATTCCTCGTTAAGACATCGTGTGTGACTAACTTACGAATACTAATCACGGCTTGGCTCTTTATAAAAATTAAGGGAAACTGGAGCTCGGTCGCTCCGCGGGCCGGTCAGGCAGTGGCCCGGGCTGGTCCGGCTGGCGAACTGAACCGGCCCAAGGAGGGACCGGCCACCGGGCAAAGTCCCGGTACTCCCGTATGGCCAGACCGACCCTGAGATTATGATCGCTATATACAACGCACTAAAATCCTTTGATCAAGTCAAAAAAACCGCCTCCCTAATTGTTATTGTTTAACGTCATATGTTAATAACACAATGGCACATCGCAATAGTCATCGTCGCAAATTACAAATATCATCGCAGATTGCTACTTTTTCACATGGGTCGCAACGCGTTAAAGGCGTTAACCATGAAGTTGTACAGCTGTAGCCAACAGTTTTGTGCCCTAATTCTAGAGTTTTGTTCGATATTTATTAATTTAATTATTGTAGACCATGTTTAAAATAATCAAATCAATTTCATAACAATGTAATTTATGACTCGTTTCAACACTGGTTATAACATGATACATTTTATTATTTTTTACAGACTTTATACATAAAGAGATTGGTTTTGAATATGTTAAATGCCAATGAAAAAGAACCATTTTGATGGAGAGAGATGACATAAAACTACAAAGATACCAGTTTTTGAAATACCAGTGGAGTTCATGGAATCGTATTCTAGTTTTCTAGTTCTGAATGAGGTTTTAAGTTATTAGTATGATTTAAATGCTAAATAATAAACTAATACATAAATTAATATTCAATTGATTTATTTTTCCTATGTTAAGAACACGAAGTATAACAACATTATTCATACACATACCTATAATACTCACAGTGGATCTTTGTGTCTCTGAATTGGTTGCAAGACCCCGCGCAGTAGCTATTTTTGTGTCAATGTTGAAGGTGAAGATAGCATTGTATAACTGTCTCTTTCACTCGCTTATGTATGTCACATAAGCTTACGGAGTTTCTTGTGCATTCTTCTCCATAATAAGCTACTTTCCGAATGCACGGTAGAATCAACTTTTATTCCATGTAAATTTAAATTGTGACATTCAAAAGTGCCGCTTGGTGGCCCAGTTGAAATAAATATCTTTTGTCTTTTGTCTTTTTTGTCATCGTCCTATCTCGCTTACTCTATGCAGTATACTCGATGACAAACTGTTTCTTACGCAATGGTTGGCAGGACCAAGTTCAAAGACACAAAGATCCGTTGACTACTATAATATAGGTACCTCATGTTCATTAATACTAAAGACATAAATAAAAATTAAACAGTATCAAGATCGTTTGATCCAATTTCCCCAGTATTGCATACAACAAATTTTTATTTCCCTTTTTGCCATGAGATTCTGGTAGACCTATAATTAAAATAACGCTACCTTGAACTCGCTGGTGTTGAGTTATGCAACATGGGAAAATAATCGTGGATCAAACGAAACAGGGCGATAGCTGGAGTGTGAGTCGGACTCGCGCACGAAGGGTTCCGTACTATTATTGCAAAAAACGGCAAAAACACGTTTGTTGTATGGGATGGGAGCCCCACTAAAATATTTCTTTTTGTATTTGTTGTTAAAGCGACAACAGAAATACATCATCTGTGAAAATTTCTACTGTCTAGCTATCACGGTTCATGAGATACAGCCTGGTGACAGACGGACAGACAGACAGACAGTTAGTATTATAATAGGGCCCCGTTTTTACCCTTTGGGTACGGAACCATAAAAAAGATTAGAAAGCAAAGTATCTAACCAATTACTACACTATTAGCTGAATGTAAAAATATCAGGCGACAATAACCAAAATCAGTAGATCTCCCATAACCGAGTCAGACCATATCCTCATCGGATATGGTCTGAGCAAGCAAGCGGACCGAGGCGGACTCAATTAATAATAATGTTCGTGGACCACTCTACACACGATCGGTTAAGGTACGGAAGCGTACCTCATCCGTGGTCCACCCGTACCAAATCCGAGCGTGTGTTACGACTATTACCTACTGCAAATGGCCCCAAATATAGCCCTGTTTCGTTTGATCCACGAGTTTTGGCCCACCCTGTCTATACTCGACTGTGTATTCTAGTATCTTTGACTGACTAGTTGACTACTCAGCAAGTCTGTCAGAAGCCTAATTTAAAAAAAAACTGGGTGTATTATTTTGATTTTGGCAATACAATCTGGAAGAAAAAAAAAACAACTGACAGCCAGCGGCTACTTTGTGGTTTTATCTGTCGCAGAGCGACTTGCTTTAATAAAATTAATATGATCATCAGGGTTGCAATTCTGACGGACTTTAGTGTGAAAGACTATTTCGAAACAAAAAATTAGCATCAATACATTACTCTCTACTCAGAAAAATGTCCCTATACGTAATATAACAAATTTTACACATCAAGATGGTTTACGAATCCATACCTCGTACTGTTAGAATTCTCTTGCTAGGAGAACCTGGTGTCGGGAAAACCTCACTAATACTTTCCCTAGTTACTGAAGAATTTACTGAACATGTGCCGCCGAAAGCTGAAGAAATCACAATACCCGCAGACGTTACGCCAGAACAAGTACCAACCAACATTATAGATGTTTGTCGTATGTACCTATTATACGGTCAACTGTCCAGGTTGGCCGGCCGCCGGGGCGCTGTCGGATGACGTTCCCGGGGGCCATTTTTTGCGATCGCCCGGTCTCAGTAAAACGCCGATTTCTCGGTACTTTTGTATGGGGACCATGTATAAATGTTATGTTGTTAGAATTGTGATAAAATAAGCTATCTGATTTCATAGGGATTTACCCAGTTTTACCTTGTAATATATTTGATATATTATATATATTATATTATACTATCGTCTATTAAAGTACCGATTTAAACCCTGATCCTTTGAGAATATCCTTTCCCGTGACGTATTTCGGTCAAAACTTGTACTGACAGGTATTTTTCCGATTCGGTCGGGTGGACAGATAACGCAAAGGATGCTTTTTTCCAATTCGGTCGGGTGGACAGACCAGGGGTTATTAAAACTTAAACTGCTTATGAGACTTTGTTATTTTTACTAAAAGGTTTGTTTATTTTTTAGCTTTCCAAAAGATGTATACACATGTGGCCGCAATTAGTACTTGTATATTGCAGTGCATAATTGACTTTATTACTTTTCAAAGCACTTAATTGAACTAAACCATTTGCAGGCACACTGATATTGTCAAGGAGTTGGTCAGTTAGTCAGACAGTTGAAGTTATTTGCACTTTACTAAACTTAGATCTCTATGGAGAAGTACATACAAGAAACTCCATGGATACTTTCTAAATTAAGTTAATACAAAATTCTGGCTATGTTTATAATTATTATTCTTGTTGATTCTGTATGTGAGAATAATGTAAAAAAAGAACAATACATAACCATTCAAAATATGAATGCTAAAGATACAGTTGGCAATAAATGTTTTCTTTCTTTCTTTCTTTCTGATCAGTCATGAACATGACATTTAGGATTTTAGTTAAAGTTTCTCAAAGGTGAACAAAACAAATGAAAAGATAAGTTGGCCTAAATAATTAAAATTAGGTCTTTTGAAACGAGTCCCAGATTGTTCAATTGGATTCATTATTTTAAATCAATCCTTGTTGTTTATGCTAGTATCAACGCATCCTAGACTTAATTGTTTGCATTAATTTGCATTTCATTTCATTTACATACAATAAACCCTTCAGTTGCAGAACAAACACTAGAGCAGGTGGGAGAAGAAATTGAAAGGGCTCATGTAATATGCATAGTTTTCTCAGTGGATAGACAAGAGACACTCAACAAAATTGCATCGTATTGGTTACCTTTCGTGAGAGAAAACTGTCCTGATGATTACAGAAAGCCAGTCATTCTTGTTGGAAACAAGATTGATTTAATTGACTATTCTGTAATTGATGTAAGTTTGTAAATGCAATCTTTTATGTTATATTTCTATACCTAATGTTTCGCTTTAACATAAATATTTAAATAATTCTGCAATTTGTTGCAGAATATTTGGGACATTGCCGAAGAATATCCTGAAGTGGACAGGTGTATAGAATGCTCGGCAAAATCTCTTATAAATGTTTCTGAGATGTTCTACAATGCACAAAAGGCCGTCCTTCACCCAATCAATCCAATTTACAGTATTGAAGAACAAGAAGTAAATATTTATCTGTAATTCAATGCAATGTATTTGTGAGTAATGTAATCATGGTCAACTATTGTTTTTTTATTAGTTAACAGAAAAATGCAAGAGAGCTTTAACAAGGATATTCAAGATCTGTGATTTAGATGGTGATGGGCTTCTAGATGACTATGAAGTAACAATGTTTCAACGGAAATGTTTTGATTCACCTTTGCAATTACAGGTAATTTATTGATATCATATTTTTTATGTTCATAACTTACTTATGCGGTTGCTACCTCAACGCTACTAGTTAGTGTAGCTGAATATTAGTCAGTATTAGTTACATCTTAAACTAATCCTATCGGACTAATATTAAACTTTTACAGTGAAAGTTTGGATGGATGGATGTTTTATACTCAACTAGCTGACCCAGCAAACTTTGTTTTGCCATAAAAAGACCAAACATTTATCTACCCTACCTACCCGACCCTACACTACCCTACCCTACCCGACCCTACACTACCCTACCCTACCCTACACTACCCTACCCTACCCTACCCTACCCTACACTACCCTACCCGACCCTACACTACCCGACCCTACCCTACCCTACCCTACCCTACCCTACCCTACACTACCCTACCCTACTCTACCCTACCCTACCCTACACTACCCTACCCTACCCTACCCTAACCTACCCGACCCTACACTACCCTACGCTACCCTACACTACCCTACGCTACCCTACACTACCCTACCCTACACTACCCTACACTACCCTACACTACCCTACCCTACACTACCCTACCCTACACTACACTACCCTACACTACACTACACTACCCTACACTACCCTACACTACCCTACCCTACCCTACCCTACCCTACCCTACCCTACCCTATGTCCTTCTCCTGGTTCTAAGCTACCTCCCTGCCAATTTTCAGCTAAATCGATTCAGCCGTTCTTGAGTTATAAGTGAAGTAACTAACACGACTTTCTTTTATATATATAGATTATGCCAGAATGACTAAACGGATCTGGATGAAATTTTGCAAAGAGATAGATTATAGTCTGGAATAGCATACTTTTTTTTTTTTCTTCTGTGTGTATTTGCAATCAGTCCTAAGACTATGAGCAAATCTGTTCTGTGATGCTGTCATGCGGAGTGGCATCCCATTGGAAGCATCAACTCATCTGCTGCCCAGAGTTACTGCCGGTCTTCTAGCTCTAGTATATGGTGACGTTTTAGTTGCCGCACATAGTGGTCCATGGTGAGTTGGCGAGCAAGTTCGTTAGGGTAATGGATTAACCGCTCTTTGTATTTACCTGCACAACTCCGTATTTCCTCTTTGGTTGTCTTCATACAAAGGTGCTTGTGAACTTGTGTAAAGGTACTTGTATGTACCATGGTACTTTTGCGATTGTTCTTAGGATCTTGTTCTGTTGGCGCTGAAGTATATTTATGTTGGAGTCACTTGCACTGCCCCACAGTTGCAGACCGTATGTCCAAATGGGCTTTAGGATGACTTTGTATATAAGCAGTTTGTTGTCCAAAGAGAGTCTCGAGTTCCTTCCTAGCATCCAGTATAAGCTGTTGTACTTTAGTTGAAGCTCCTGCTTTTTACATTTGATATGTTGCCTCCAGTTTAGTTTACGATCTATGTGTAAACCAAGATATCTTACATGGTCACTGTGGGGCAGAGTACATTCACCCAGCTTTACAGGTCTCCTTTTTTGAGAGTGAATGTGACCTGTACTGACTTAGCCGCACTAGCCTTTATTTTCCACCTTTGGAGCCATTTGTTAACTTCGTTAAGGCTTTCTGCAAGTACTCTAATGCCAGTCTTGGATCTTTATTACTGGCCAATATAGCAGTGTCGTCTGCAAAGCTACCAGCAGAAGCCAGTAAATTATAAAGAGGTAAAATTGTTTGTTTTTGTAATAGAGAATCTCTAGTTCTGAATCTGATCCTATTTCTTAAACTCATGCACTGAGAGAGAGAGAGCTAGTAATTTATGTGTACAATATCAATTAATTTCAGGTTTTAGATGAAGTAAAATCAGTAATTGCTCAAAACATCGCAGGTGGCATAGAAAATGATTGTGTAACCATAAAAGGTTTTATTTTCTTACATTGTTTATTTATACAAAGAGGAAGAAATGAAACAACTTGGACAGTTCTTCGTAAGTTTGGCTATGAGGAAAGCCTGGAAATGACTCATAATTATTTATATTCTAAGTGAGTATTCTATGGTTATCCAGTATTACGTAATGTATCTTTGTGACTTTAATCTCTTTGAGATATATTCAACAGTTTGTTTTTTGGTGCTTATATAATATATGGTGGTATTATAAAATCATTTTTATTTGCAGTATTAAAGTACCTGTAGGCTGCACATCTGAACTATCATACAAAGGTCAGCAGTTTCTAACACAGTTGTTTGAAAAATACGACACGGACAAAGATGGCATGCTAAATCCTACTGAATTAAAAAATGTATTTTCTTGCTGTCCTAGAATACCATGGCATAATTTGCGATACACGGTGCCTACCAATGATAAGGTACAAAATGTTTTTTCAAAAAAAAAAAAAATACACTGAAGTGTACTAAAACTATACAGACACCTCGACGTATTCCCGGCAAAACCTATTTGAAACAATGAAGCATAGGCGAAACTTTATGGTTATGATTTATGAAATATGCCCAGAATTTGTCAATGAGTAGCTTTTTTCTTAAAATAGCTAATTGGACGCTCTCAATTAGCTAGTATTAGAAACGGTAGTTATTGTTTACTAAGCTGCATCGAAGTCGTACAGCGAAGCGTGCTCGTTCTAAGCTTTCAGGCCCAGTTTTTTTATCTGTAGTTAACTTAGAGCCGATTTCACCTATGAAACTAATTGCGATTAGTTCAACTAAACTCAGATGCAAATACAGCGTTCTGATTGGATGAGACCGCTGAAAAAATACCAATCAGAACGCTTTATTTGCATAAACTGAGTTTAGTTGAACTTATCGCGATTAGTATCATTGGCGAAATCAGTTAATGGTTTAATGCCTTACCAATGGTTACAAATTGCGGTAAAACACCATTTTTTTGAGTTGTTTGCCACACAAATTGGTCAAATAAGTTGGAGAGTTACTTATTTGAGCATCATTTGTTAGACTAACAATTGACTTTGTTAGTCTAACAAATCTTGTTTTCCGAAATTTGAAACCATTGGTTAGCATACTTAACCATTGGTTGAGTTAACTACTGATCAAAAAACTGGGCCCAAGTCCATCTCAGCAACACGAATTCCTGCTCCGCTCGTCCGCTCAGCTAGCCTAGCGTAGCTTTAGAAAATGTTTTGAAACAAATGTTTAAATTACATTTATCTTATGTTTGGGGTTTTAGTTTTGCCCTTACCTAGAGAGGTAAGGGCAAAACTAAAACTTACAGGTTGGTCGGAATCATCGCGCGGTATTGGTGTTACAATTTGCTTAATATACGGTTTTTGTCACTAACCCATTGTTGTCATTGCAGGGATACTTGACTTTACAAGGTTGGATGTGTCGGTGGACCTTAATGACGTTAGTAGATTTGCAAAATACCAGTGCTTACTTAGCATACCTGGGATTCAATTTTCTAGAAAATGAAACGCAAAAAACAGCTATACACAGTAAGTTCTAGAGTAATGTCATAATATCTATTTTTGTTCATTCAAATATGAGTATAACAGTAACTGATAGATGCTTCCGTTTTTTTACAGTAACTCGTGAAAAGAAAGTTGATATTGCCAAGAAACAATCCAGTCGTAATGTTTACCAGTGTCACATCATTGGTCCAAGGTCATGTGGAAAAACTTCTATTTGTAGAAGCTTCCTTGGCATAGCGCATAAGGTTCGAGCTGGAAAAACTTAAATTTTCAGTAATTACTATTTTTTTTTTTTTTTGCGATTCTGTTCGTTGGTACTTACATTAAATCGCTTTTCAGAAAATAAAGCCGCACGCCAATGAGCGGGGAGACAGCAATACTTCTGAGAATTGTTGTATAAATACTGTGTTGGTTTATGGCCAGGAAAAGTACTTAGTATTAAAAGAAATACCAATAACGCGTGTCTCAGATCCACTGCAGCCGCATGAAGTCAATTGTGATGTTGCTTGTCTTGTTTATGACGTTGCAGCCAGTCGGTCCTTCGAATATATCGCTCGGATATATATTGTAAGTAACATTATGTTGATGTAACGTAATAGATCATTTTTACTCAATAAGTCTTAGGCGTAGTCCTAATCCAAACTGATGATCTCGCGAATAATGTGATGTTCACTAGGCGAAACTGAAAAGCGCCCTCTGACGGCGTGACGATACGTTCGGATTCGCTATAGAAATGAACACGAGAGGTTTATATTCGTGCGATGAACGCTTTATATTAGAACGACGCCTTAGTCACAGCCCAGCAGCCTAATTGTGTAAGTAAATTCGGCAACGGAAACAATCTGTTTCTTTCCCAAAAACACACACATACACAAAAAACTTGAATAAAGATTCAACTTTTTTGTGTATGTGTGTGTTTTTGGGAAAGAACCAGATTGTTTCCTTTGCCGAATTCACTTACACAATTAGGCTGCGGGGATCACAGAAGTTACAAAATATAATTATTTTGTGATTTCTATGATGCCTAGGGCTGTCAGCCGTAGGCTGACTTGTATTTGCTCTTCTCATACCAGCAAAGAATACTCTACAGTTCCCGCCACGAGAAGCTATAAATTTTGTAAATAAAGAACTACTAAGTTACGAAGCGAAAATTAAATCAACAACAAATAATCCCAAATCCAATCAACTCCAAGTAACGGATCGGGTTCTTTCCATGAGTCAGACGCGTTCCAGTACCACAAAACACTAGACGACAGTTCTTTAAATCGCTAAAATATAACCCGATCAAGTGAAATTGCTCGTTAGTTTCGTATTACATGTTACTTTGAGTTGAGTGAATTTAGGATTAGTCATTAGTTTTTTTTCTCATTGCTTAAATTTTCGGTACGTAACATAATAGAAGTTCTTTATTTACAAAATTTATAGCTTTTCTTGACGGGGACTTTAATCTACAAAGGTCTATCTTTACTATTGGCTTGCCATCCTGTTGATCCGGTTATATAGTAGCTTTACCGCATGTATAGTGATATCTTGTAATGAACTTGTAGCACCACTAGTTCAGAATTTGATGCCCACCCTATTTACTAATCCATCACACTAGGTTTAGTGATAGCTGTAGTTGTAAGGGTCAGCTCAAAATAAAATGTTAATGCCTGAATCGTCAGTTTGGAGATCAGCTTAGTTTGGAGTAAAATACATTTTCTAAATTACCGACCGCAATAGCTTTTTCGTGTGGATACGAGGCTAGTTAAATATTATGGTGTGCACGCAACAAACCATCATACTTTTACTGAGCCAATATGTATTTGATTTGAATTAAGACTACTACCTAAATATATAAATGACTAATTCTCAGCAGTGGACGTCTTTCGACTGAAATGATGATGAATTCATTTACAGAAATACTTCGCAGAAAGTCATATTCCTGTATTAATAGTGGGAACTAAGGGAGATGCACTGATCGCAAGACAGGAGTACATCCTCCAACCAGATGTGTTTTGCAATAAATACCAACTATTGCCACCACAGTTCTTCAACATTAGAGAAAATAAACACGATGTGTTCGTCAAACTAGCCACCATGGCTGCATTTCCGTAAGTAAACACTTATTGTTACTGCTTTTACAAAACTAATGTTTCTCTGTCAAAGTAGAATGTAACCGTGCTTTTGAATGCAACGTTTTACCGCTGTCCGAAACCGTCTACGGTAAAAACTAGGATTTACCGGTAAAACCTAAGATTTATCAAGTCGTACTGGTAAAAGGACGAAATGATACATGATAATCGCTAATTTCGGGCTTTTACCACAAGTGACACGGCAAATCTTAGGATTTATCTCAGACTGGTAAATGTTGAAAAATTTTAATGTCTATGAAACATTTTGATACGAAATGATGTGAACAATATTGACCTGATTGTTTAGCTTCACCAATCAATATAGACTGATACTAATATTATAATAATTAAGTATTTTACATATTATAATATTAGTATCAGTCTATATTTTCTGCCTACCCCCATGGGAAAAAAGGCGTGAGTTTATGTATGTATAATATTAGTACCAGTCTGTTACAGTCCCACTGCAGGGCAAACAGCTCTTCTCATACAGAGAAGGCACGAGCATTGTTTCGTCCCAAACGTTCCGTTACTATTTTTGTTATCATGTTGCAACACTATGTCAGCTGGCTGTCATTAGATTTGACAGCTTTTGTTTGAGTTGAAAAGTTGACACTACACACTTGTCTAAAAAAAATGTGTGACCGCGCGCAACGCGATACCGGGTTCTCGTTGGGTTATATCGTAATTGTGGATTAATCCACTCATCTTGATTTGTAATCGCGGCCGCCAATCGCGGTTGAAGTAGTGCTTCGCCCGTGCAGTCGTTTTGGTGTATATTTCGCGCGCAGCGAAGTGCCTTTGCCGGTAACGCGTGCTGGTAGCTGGACCCCGGCTCAGAACGCGTTTGTGTCCCTCATCCCATCATAGTCCTCCATTATTATATATTGCCTATCTTATCCCTAAAACCCTCGGCCAGGCACGGGATTGAGCGAGCACAGAAGATCATCACGCGGAACTCGAGTGACCATTTATACCACCCAACCCTTGTAGTCAGCCAGAAAGAACGGACCCCTAGCTACCGCAGCTGCGCGTACGGCAGTTTCGCGGGTATAGGACCTGCAGGTCCAAGAGTCGCAGGACCGCTATGGGCCCCAGTCTTGGCCCTTGGTTGTGATCCGCAGACCTGTATTTAACAAGCATTAATCATCACGCTTGTTCAAGGCGGATTGGCGATTTCAAACTTAGAACTATAAGTCCAGCAGCCTAATAGCGTAAGTGAATTCGAAACGGTTTTACCGACATCAATCGACCAATCACATAGATGGAAATCCACATCGCGTCTTTGTTTTGTGATTGATCGATTCAATCGGTCAAACCCTTTGCCTTGTCGAATTCACAATTAGGTTGCTGGTTTTCTAACGATGTGTTCCTTTACCAGTGTCAGCAATGTCCAAGAAAATCTTAGTAAGTGTAGAAAAGTCACATTGGTACTTGCCCAGGCATGGCTACCACGACCTACATACAGTTCATCAAACCGACTAAAATATGTCGTATTCGCACACGGTCCCAAAATAGGCCGAAAGACAATCCACATAAAGCTCCTCAAGAATCTATTATCCATCGGTCCTGTGTTTCTCGCAAATAACAATACCAAATGATAACAAACTACAAAAATTGATTTCCTATATTATTGTAAAGATAATTATTAATTATTGTTTAACTAATTATTAATTATTGTTAAGCTAATTATTAATTATTGTTAAGCTAATTATTAATTATTGTTAAGCTAATTATTAATTATTGTTAAGCTAATTATTAATTATTGTTTAGCTTTTAACAATAATGAATGGAAATGCTATTTAATCATGTTACAAAAATAACCCCACTTTGGTGAAATTAATCAATTTAATTGTTCACGTCATTTCGTATCAATATGTTTCATAGACATTAATATTTTCCAATCTCTGAGGTAAATCCTAAGATTTAACGTGGCATTGGTGGAAAAGCCCGAAATTAGCGATTATTACAGATCATTTACAGTTTATTTACATTAACATAATAAGCAATATTTTTCAAAAATGTGTCCTATTATAAAAGAAAAACTTCCTAAATAATTGCTGGAATTGCGATACTGTTATTTTAATTGTCTTTGTCAGTCAATTTCAAGCAGCTTGGATTTTATTCAGCAAGCACAGGTTAGTGTCAATTGTATGCCAGTTATTTTTAAAGCTTTGAAGGTTTTGTTCTAAATGTGAACTCCTAATATTTGAGGCACTTGAAGCACTTTGCTTGCCAGTACCTAAAGGTTTTGTTTTAATTGTGAACTCCTAATATTTCAGACACTTGAAGCACTTTACCAGCTTGACCGGGGACAATTCGTCGTGGTGGAAGGCCGGAATCGGAGTTGCCGCTGCCACTGTCGTAGGACTAGTCCTCATAAAGATATTTAGCTTCCAGAAACGTTAGGTTAGAAGTACTGCTGCAGCTTTTATTTATTGTACATAAATCATTTTATGTATTAAAAATAGTATTGAATTGAAATGTTTGAAAAATTTATTTAAATATACTTAGACCAAAGAAAACCTTGATTACGGATAGTTTATTTTGATTTCAATTGTAAATAAAATAAAAAATGCAGAAAACGCTTTTATTATGAACCAGTGGTGCATGATTTCATTGGAAGCTAATATGCCAAAGTAACCCAGTCTCAGTTTTCACGCCTACCACTGATCACGAAAGATGGTAGGATATTTAAATGAACTGAATTCAAAGATTTTGAAAAAAGTGGATCGTTAACAATAAAAAAACTGGCCAAGTGCGAGTCGGACTCGTGCACGAAGGATTCCGTACCATTATCGCAAAAAACACGTTTTGTTGTATGGGAGCCCCACTTAAATATTTATTTTATTCTGTTTTTAGTATTTGTTGTTATAGCGGCAACAGAAAATAGAAATACATCATCTGTGAAATATTCAACTGCGGTTTTTGAGATACAGCCTGGTGACAGACAGACAGATCATGGAGTCTTAGTAATAGGGTCCCGGTTTTACCCTTTGGGTACGGAACCCTAAAAAGACTTAGGTGACTACTCATCCGCGGATGAAACGTTTCCCTTTTAAAATTGTAAGGCGACAAATCATCCGCTAGTTTGGATGAGTCGTCGCATAGTTAATATTGATGTGGTCTAATCGGCCAAATAGACAAACAATCTTTTGTGTATAGGAACATTGCCTGATCTTTGGTTTCGCCAGTTTCGCTAGCGGCTTTGTGTAATAATATCGTGGTTAAATCGAAAAAAAAAACTTCTTTGTTTAAGAATATTTTTTTTTTTACACTAGCTGACCCCCGCGGCTTCGCTCCCGTCAACTGGCTACCTCATACCATAACTACCTACCTACCCTACCCTAAATGAAAAAAAAAGAACTCACTAAATAGTCCGAACAAAGCTTAAACATTTGGTTTGTATAGGTGAGCCCGTTCTTGAGTTATAAAATTACAACGAAAAGTGGCATTGATTTTTATATATACTGGTATCAGAATTAAGCAATTTACCTAAATAAATGACAGTTACTGTTTACAAATGAATATATTTAATTTACACTGCTATAATTACTGCTACATAATTCGTTTCATTTGTGAATTTTAATTCATCGAAATATCGGGGCTAAATTTGTATCAAATACATGTTAGGTAGGTACAGTCGAGCACAAAATTGCTTTACCATTTATTACAACAATTATTATTCTCTTTATAAATTGAAACGAAGTTAGACATGTCTTAGTAGGTTGGTCAAGCAATTATGAAATCGACTATACCTACATAAAATAATGCTGTGAATAACGTGTCGTCTCTCCACAAAATTTGTAATATTACATTTTTGGAAGAACCTAACTCAAGTTGAGTTACATCAGAATTAAATTTTTATCATCAAATTGAGATTTTATTTATTTGTTTGTTTGTACCCACGGTTATTCATTAAGATGGAATCGATCATAAGATTACAGCTTCACTTTTCACATGTTATTCCTATACCATACCACAGATAATATAATACTAGCATACAGATGCCTCATCCCATACAAAAAAACCGTGCCGACGAAACTAGCGGTTTTCATCTGCTTAATCTTGTTATTTTTGTGAGTACATCAATCGCGATTGATCCCGTTTCACGGCAATAGATGGTGTTAGCAGCGCCTTGCAAGTAAAAGGGTTTACGAGGTTCGTGAATATTTTTTTCTTTAAATACAGTGAAGGTTCGTTTTATAGTATTTTTTTGCACCAATATGTGTTAAAAAGCAAATTTTAACAATCGAGTTGAATGCCTCAGAAATTTAAAAATGCGCCATCTATGGCATCAATTTTAAATGATCCGTTCAAATAATCTTTGAAATGTGAATTAAGAGCCCAATATTCCATAATTTTGTACTTAGGAGAGTTAATTAAACAAGAACATACAATGTTTATGTTCAATTCCAGATAATGTTAATTTTTAACACAATTTATTGAATTGTGTGTACATGTCGCGTCATCTAGTGAGATTTATTTGAACCAAATATTTTTTCTTAGCAATGAGACCCCGTGACCATACTAAATAGGCTAGATAATGACGTGGCCAGCACAGGCAGCATAAAGGAAAATCTGGACGAAAGAAAATTTATAAATAGAAACGAATACATCCAATCGGTTCCAATGTATTTTAATCCTTTAATAAACTTGTAAACTTTTTAAATATCATATAATTAACAAAATAGTAAATTAAATAATTTTTGAAGGATTCTTCCCAAAATTATGAGATATCCTTGCCTTCGCGAAACTTAACTTCCTAGTTGCATCAGTTGAAAGATGACTCATTGAGCAACTCGCACGTACGTTTTTACCTACGTCATTGTAGTTAAGTCTTGCGTAAATATGGAATTTGCAACTTTGTTGTTTATTCACGTTTGCGGCGGCGATTCTGTTCTTCCTGAAAACAAAAATGATTTTATTGTTAGTTTAAATTGCTAAAACATTAATTTTGAAATATAAACACACTAGTGTCTGCCCGCGGTTTCGCCCGCGTAAGTAGTGTTTTATCATCCCAAGGGAATACAAACTATCCTATGTCCTTCCCAGGGTCTCTAACTATCACCATGCCAAATTTCATCAAAATCGGTTCAGTAGATCCAGATATTACCCCCTACAACCTCACAAACTTTACCTCTTTATAACATTAGTATAGATATGTACCTATGCATTGATAAAAAAGAACATACCTTCTGTGACAAAATAATGAGCAGTCTCCTGAACATTCCAATGAAGTCAATGAACAATTCTAAAGCATGTTGCACAAAGTCCTTGCTGCCCATTCTGCGTTTTTCAATGATGAGTTGTGTGTCGAATAGTACAAAGCCACACATCAGCATAAGTCCAAGGTATAGGTGAGCCTGTAACATAAACATAAGGTTTAAGAATCTTTCTCTGAATAATCATTTTCTATTAATACATTCCTTTAACACTCTGTCACTTAACAACTGCAGGCCAAAGGTAAATACGAGCTAGGAAAGAGGTCGCGCGTCTTCCGGAGAATCCTCGCGCATTCCGGCGAATTCCCGTAGCGTATTTAGTTTGTATGTTACACAATTGACATAAAGTTCATTATGCTATGTACAATTTCGTTGCAAAAATTCGCTTCCATTCCATTCCTCGGCAATGTAAATTGAGCTCTAGACTAGAACGTCCCGACAGAGGCGAAATCGACGTTTCCATTCCGATCAGAGGTAATCTAAATTGAGCCATATGCTGACAATTTTAGCTCCTCATACACTTAACAAAAAATGCATCCCATCCATGTAATGAAATATGCTTGGGTGAATTGCTTACACACGTATTTTGAGTAGCACAGCATCAATGTTACAGGGAACCCCACAAGATTCACGTGAATTTGATTTCTCTTCAATAAAGTATTAAAATCATTATTAAAAAAAAACCAGACAAGTGCGTGTCGCACTTCGCACATTTAGGGTTCCGTGAAAGAAAAAGTCTCATTTTGCAATATATTGGTATTTGTTAGTAAAATATACGTAACAATTAACATTATCACTAAATTTAAGTTGATATCAAAGCAAAGTTAAAAATACTTCAGAAACAAAATTGTGTGACAGGCAAAAGACAGAACCCTAAAATTATAATAAACCACTTACAAGTTATTACTGGCATAATAACCACTTATGAGATGATTATTTATATTTTTTCATTACAAATATCTTTGTATTTTAATACTAATTATGCTATACTATACTTCAATCAGTATAGTTGATCTTACACCAAGACAAAATGGAAAAAAAAACCTGAATTTGGAGTTGTGTCATTCTTCATCCAAACCAGTGAATACATAATATAAAAACTGTACTTTGAACAGTGACTTGTTATTTAACAAGGTCATTTAATATATTGAGTTCTTATAATCAACATAATATAGAATACACTAGAATCCTACATACTAGTAGCTACATATATTATGTTTCTAAATTTAGAATTTGAAGTTAAGAACTTGTCAAACTACTGCTATGAAACTTTGGAGTCCCATTTCAGAAACTGGGGTTATCAGAATAAAATTAGATTAAGTGTACTTACTTGATACAGGAAATGAGACTGCATAAAGATATTGACTAGAGTCATGAGTGACATAGAAGTGAGCAGAGTCATTAGGGTTCCTCCTAGGAACAACCAGCTGCCACGCTCAGCCAACATTGCAGCAATGGAGAAGCAAACAAACACCAATGTACTGCCTAAGAGGGCAGTCACTATGATGGATGGATCAATAAAGCTGACATACGCCAGCAGTGGTCCCAGGGACATGCCTAAAATGTTAGTATCGATTAAAAAATTGAAAAAAATCACTTTTTTAATTTATTAATCATGTTGATTAATCAAAGTAAACATAATCAAACTAATGAACGAATATAATACCTGAAGTAAGGCCGAATCCTAAGAGGTATCCAAGACGTAGATTTGTGTTCTTGCCAGTATCAGGAGTTGCAATCAACATAAGCATAAGACCTGCCCCTACAATGGCAGACAGAAAACCAGCTTGGAACCAGGTATACATGTCAACGTAGACCCCAGCCAGAGCTGAGCCACATGTCATCATCAAGGTACCATAAACATTTTTTAGATGCTGACGAACCGGTGGTTCACTGTGAAACATTAGAACATGCAAATGAAATTACATCTACTTAGGCTGCAATGAAATAAGTTCTGTTCTATCTATGTTTATTTTATGTACTCATTACATCATTATTAAGTAAAAGTTTCAGTTCCAAACACAATGTACATTGTGGAACCCTAATAACCCAAGTAATGTTATCATCATTCCCACTTTCAACATGTTATTGTTAAACAGCCTAGCACTATGCACACTAAATAAATATTTGTGTGTGACAGAATGTACCTTGTGTTAAGAAGAGTAGAATGAAACCTTGTTTATTAATACCTCTTTATATTTTTATAAACCTTTACTTTGTCATCTCAATACTTAGCAACCGTTGTTACATGTCAATTATATTTTTCCTGTCACTACAATCTACGTTCCTTATTTTATTAGTTAAAAACTAGTTTTAACATGGCAGCAGAGCGTGGTTAAGGGAGAAAAGAAAATAATAATATCAGAGTCTGTAACTGACCTATTGTTCTAAGCGTTCCGGCAAGGAAAATTTCATAATGCAATCGCCAAATTGTAAAATTGATATTGGCCACCTGGAAGGCACGAAAAACTGGTCTACATGGAAATTTAAGGCTACGCTACTACTTAGAGGTATGCCCGGCGGATTAGATGCAGTTACTGGTACACTAGTGAAACCTGTGAAACCTATTACTATCGATCCTCAAGAAATTTCGCAATACCAAACGGCTCTTGATAAATACAACCAAATAGATAGTTCCGCATTACTATTACTTACTGCGAATATGTCAGACGAAACTCTTAAAAAAATCATGCGCTTCAACTCGTCTAAAGATGTTTGGGATGAATTGCATCGTTTATTCGAAGGCACATCTGAAGACAAAAGTTACGCCCTTTGTATGGAGTTTTTCGGCTATCGTAAAGATCCGTCACACGACATTACGACTCATGTCTCAAAAATCAAAACCTTTTGGTCAGATTTGAAAGCTGAACTAATGAAAATAGAGAAATACGACTTACCAGATATCCTCTTAATCTGTAAGATTCTCGATACTCTACCTGAAACCTACTTCTCTTTCAAATCGAGCTGGATGTTAATGTCAAAGACAGACAAAACAATAGAAAATCTGACGACGCAACTCTGTGCCTATGAGCGCTCTATCTCGTTGAGACACGAAGGTCCTGCAGAAGCTCTAAATGTACAATACAGTAATAAGTCAAAAAAAAAATGTGGATACTGTGGAAAAGTCGGTCATAAGGTCAGACAATGCCATAAATGGAAAGCTGACGGGAAACCATCCAAGCCAGAAAACAAACAGCCGAGCAATCTCAACTTAATGCTCTTGCCAGTCACCATCACCTCCGACGTAAATTCAATGCATACAAACAGCGATAATACAAGTTGGTTTGTCGACAATGGAGCAACGAGTCATGTCACTTGTCGAAACGACTATTTTGCTAGTTTTCAGCCTTTTAATGAAACTCGGACAGTGACTACGGCTAATGGAGCTGCTGTTAAAGCTGTTGGTAAAGGTACTGTTGAGTTAAAAACTGTTATCAATGGTAGAGAATCCAGATTAACACTCTGTGATGTATGGTACGTACCTGATATAGAGCGAAACCTATTTTCTGTACTGGCCGCTCAAGACAGACTAGACAATAGTGTTTTCATGTCTGAAAGGGATCACTGCTTGCTGAAAGTTGCTGAACAGTTAATACTGACTGGCAAAAGAGTCAAGAATGGAGGCTTGTATAAGCTTAATGTAGAGACTATTACAAAGCCAATACCAGATTTGAACGTCTTGTCAACAGATAATTTGTTACAACTTTACCACGAACGATTAGTCCATCAGAACAAGAAACACGTTAAAGAAGTTATTGAAAAGGAACTTGGTATCAAAGTTCGTCTAGATTCAGAATTATGTACTGGATGTATTTATGGTAAAACACACAGACATGTATTTGGAACAAGAGAACGAGCTAAAGTACCTGCGGAAATTATACACGCTGATGTATGCGGTCCATTTCCCCCTTCTTTCAACAAATTTCGCTACTTCGTTCTATTCAAAGACGATTACAGCAAATACCGACACGTTTATTTCATGCGACAGAAATCGGAAGTCCACCTAAAGCTCCGACAAATGTTACAAGAATGTAAAGTGGCTGGACATACTGTTAAAGAATTTCTTAGCGACAATGGAGGCGAATTTAATAATGAGAACGTCAAGTGCATTTTACAAGAAGCTGGAATAAGACAAAGGCTCACGATGCCATACACGCCACAACAAAATGGGCTCAGTGAACGTGAAAACCGAACCTTAGTCGAAGCAGCTCGCACATTGATGCATGCTCATGAAGAGTTACCCCTTGCTACGTGGGCAGAATTGATTAACACCGCTGCATACGTCTTAAACAGAACTGGTCCAACTTTAGAAAATGGTAGATCGCCATTTGAGTTGTGGTATAAGAAGAAGCCAACAATCAGTCACCTTAAAATAATTGGATGTGAATGTTATGCTCATGTTCCTCAACAAAAGAGAACAAAGCTATCCAAAAAGGCCGAGAAATGTATTCTCATCGGATATGACGGTGACGAAGGCTATCGCTTACTGAATAACAATGGTAAACTCATAAGATCAAGAGATGTTACATTTAATGAGTCAGTACTGACGCCTATTGGCCTTACCGAGGATTCAGAAGATAAACCCTCGGTAAAAATCTATTTTCCACTTTCAACACCACCGATGTGTAACGCAAGGGAGGATGATCGTAACGAAAGCAGCTCAGATCGCACTTCAAGTAGCCCTGATGAGCCTAGCTCGACTATGCCTTCCACATCGTCGGATCCAGTTGTTAGTCAGGAAGTAGAAAGCAGCCAAGATAACCCTACTGAACCATTTCAACGATCACTAGAAGCATCACTGCCAGGATCACCTCCTTATGAAGATGCCCTAGATGATGTTATTGATGATGAGGCACCAGAACACTCAGATAATATAGCTGAGATAACTAATAGAATGACTCTACGAGATAGAAGTCAGATACGACCGCCTACTCGATTTGAAGATTATGTCATGTTAGCTGATGTTTTTAAAGGGATCAATGAACCCAACACCTACAAAGAAGCAATTACTAGTTCACATAAAGATCAGTGGGTCAAAGCAATGGATAGTGAGGTGAAGTCTTTAAAGGAAAACAAAACCTGGATACTGGTTGATCTTCCAAGAGACAGAAAGCCTATATCATGTAAATGGATATATAAAATTAAAACCAATGCAGATGGCTCACTAGAAAAATTCAAGGCAAGGCTAGTTGCTAGAGGATATACACAGAAAAAGGGCATTGACTATGATGAGACTTTCAGTCCAGTTGCTAAGATGACAACGATAAGATCTGTCCTTAGCGTTGCTGCAAATGAAGGCTTAAAACTCACACAGTTTGATGTATCAACCGCATTCCTGTATGGTTCATTGAATGAAGAAATCTATATGAATCAGCCTGATGGCTATTGCGATGGATCGAATAAGGTGTGTAGACTCAAGAGAAGTCTATATGGTCTAAAACAATCACCCCGGTGTTGGAATAAATGTATGGTGGATTATTTAAAAACAATTGGATTTAACCAATGTGATACAGACCCCTGCCTATTTATCCGAAACCGTGGCAATAACAAAATCATTATTGCGCTCTACGTAGATGACGGCCTTGTAGCTGCAACAAATCAAGATGATTCAGAAAAGTTCATTAGAGAGTTAAAAAGGAGATTCAAAATCACTATAAAAGATGCAACATATTTTCTTGGTTTAGAAATAAAGGAGCAGAATGGCAATATAAAAGTATCACAGAAGAACTACGCTCAAAAAGTGTTAGACCGCTTTGGTATGAGTGATTGCAAACCCGTCACCACTCCTATACAGAAAGATGGACTGCCAGAACTGGATAAAGAGTTGGTAGAACCTACTTCATTGCCGTATAGAGAAGCTGTGGGTGCACTTGCATACCTGACTGTTGGAACAAGACCTGATTTAGCATACGCTGTAAGTGTTATATCCCGAACTTTAGAGGACCCTTCCAAAGAAGATGTTCAAAAGCTTAAACGTATCCTAAGGTATATCAAAGGAACTTTGGATCTTGGAATAGTTTTTAAGAAGAGTTGGAAAACTGGAATTCTAGAATGTTACAGCGATTCTGATCACGGTGGAGATAAAACTACTGGACGATCAACATCAGGTATATTATGCTTATACTCTGGAGGAGCTATATCTTGGACAAGTCGACGACAAACATGTGTAGCAATATCTAGTACCGAAGCCGAATTGGTTGCTGCTAGTGAAGCTGCCCGAGAGATTGTCTGGATCAAAAGACTCTTTGGTGAAATATCAAACTTGAAGGAGATACCCAAATTGAAAGTCGACAATGATGCAGCCATAAAGATATCACATAACCCAGAGCTACACAGAAGAACCAAGCATATTGCGATAAGACATTTTTATGTTAGAGAACTTGTAGCTGATGAAGAAATATGTGTGGAATATGTTCCTAGCGAATTTCAACTAGCGGATCTGCTGACCAAAGCGTTGCACAAGCCACGAATTGTATCAATTACAATGCAGATTGGTTTGATAGTGTAAGGGTTAAAAAGAAGGGAGGATGTTAAGAAGAGTAGAATGAAACCTTGTTTATTAATACCTCTTTATATTTTTATAAACCTTTACTTTGTCATCTCAATACTTAGCAACCGTTGTTACATGTCAATTATATTTTTCCTGTCACTACAATCTACGTTCCTTATTTTATTAGTTAAAAACTAGTTTTAACACCTTGTACTGGTACATTGTTCTAGAATGATGCAGTCACCTCGTTAATATTATTATGTTACATTTGTAATTTTCATTGTCCATACACATCCTATGCTATTGAGTGGTATTTTATTTAAGGGCCTAAAGGCCAAAAGCAATACTCACAGACGATTTTGAAAACTGTTGACGAATGTTTGAAGATTGGGCGTCATGATGACGGGGATCACGGGAGATGAAATCTGATTTTATAAAAATTTGCTTTAGTCAATCCCAAATCTCTTGAATAATAACTTCAGTATTGCAATCGAACGAAGCGTAAGCAGAGACTGATTATTTTTAGAATGCGCAGTCACAAACTCGATACGAATACGAAACAATGGTGATTTTGATGAAATACGTGAAAACCGACTAAATTTATTGCCAACATGAAAAAATATTTAGTCTATTGACGTCATCGTTTGGTATTCTCGTAAGCATTCTATTCTCGACAATCTCACTTTTGTTGCTTGGTAATCTTCGGCGATATATATAGTGAAACTATTAACGTATATATAAAGTTCTACAGCAGGAATGTCATTTGCTTGGCCTTCAGAAGCTTGAAGGCTTTGATTGCCGAAAATAAAATAAAACTTCTTACATACAACGTAAATAATGTACACATGGCACATATTCTTCTATCATTTTTTGTTAATTTTCCTACCATGTGTCAAGTAAGAATTAACTCGTTACAACTAAAAAAATGTCCAAATCTAGAACATATCACCGATGAAAAATATTTTATTACATAAAAGTCTGCTTTCATTCCAGTTATCCTTGCTCCTCAAGTTTTGAGTTCGTTTTTCAATTCCATAAGCTTCCAGGGACAATACATATCATCAATAACGGTGGTAGATCGGTTTAAAACAAAAATAACAAAAAAATGTGATGTAAACAAAGTAAAAATTATTTAACAGCAGCCATTGCGCTGCCAGCGAACTCTGCGCTCAGCTTTGCGTTCACATCCCCATTGCGTAGACAAATGAAAAACAGTGCTACAGCAATTTTACATCACAATATCCATAAAGAATCTTCTTCTTCTTCCTTCCCTGGTCCTATTATTTGGGGTCGAGTCTCTTCACTTTCCTGCGCCAAGTTGTTTCATGTTTTGTCTTGGGTTGTCTGTTCGGACAATTAAGCTTGCTTGAGGTCTCTTTCTATATTGGACCACCAGGTCAAAGGCGGGTGGCCTCTATCTTTCTTTTATTCTGGAAGACAGAGCAATTTGTACCACATGGTCCTCACTACGTCTCTTGACGTGTCCATACCAACGAAGGCGGTTTTCGGTTATTTTATCGGTAAAAGGTGCGATTTTGAAACTTATTCCTCGTTTAACACATACACTCATTTCACACTCTGTCAAGCTGCTTAACTCAAGCCTAGTCACATCTACCGCCCATCTAAACATCTTGATTACGTTGCATGAATCTTTTAGTCGTCCAGCATTCTGACCCATAAAATAACGCTGGACGAACTGCCGTTTTATATACTTTTCCCTACCTTTATATGGAAATACGTGGGTCACACAGCACACCTTTAAGGTATCACCATTTTTGCTAATGGACGCTGATCCTGTGTGTCAAATCCGTATCAATATTAGCATCTGGTGTAATCTATCTACTGTGCAAATAGAAGTCGATCCAATGTAGATAGTCTCCGGTGTCACGTCTCCGCTGAAGGGACATTTCAAGTACCTGCTCGGTTTGCTTTTGCCAACCCTCAGGCCATATCAATCAAGAGATTGTGACCACGTATTTATGAGGTCCTGTATATTTTGCGCGTTGTCAGCAACCAGAACAATGTCATCTGCGTATAGCATAGTCCACGACAGTGGGGATGGTATTTCCCTGGTGAGATAGTCCATCACCAGGTTATATAAAAGTGGGCTGAGAGCAGAACCCTGATAGACGACTACTTTGACCTTGATTGCTTCACTAACCCCAGTAACAGTACAGTACAAGACTTGCACGAGGTTCCAAGTTTGAACTCTCGTGCGAGTCTTGTAGTTCATATCCCTGACTAGGTATTTATAGTACTCTGGTATATTCTGAGTACGAAGAGCTTGTCAAACTATAGTGCGCGCATAACTAGTTGGCCGCGCTTAAGGTGGCGCATCATCTCGCTATTTGCAATCTCATGTGCGTTTTGTCTAAACTAGTGCGGCGCCGTACTTCGCGACGGTAACACGCGTTGAAAGTTCCGGCTAGTTTAGACAAAACGCACATGAGATTGCAATAGCGAGATGACGCGCCACCTAAGGCGCGGCCAACTAGTTCCGCGCGCACTATAGCACGCAGTACCCGATCAAAGCTTATACGACATCGATGAAAGTTAAGTGCAAGTCCTTTTTGTTGGTCCTATATTTTACCATCAGTATTCTTATTGTTTGAATAGCGTCCGTCATCGATCTGGATGCAGTAAACCCAAATTGATTTGGAGATATTGTAGAGATTTTATTTATGGTTCGTTCCCATATATTAATTGTGTGAGAGGTCAGCTTTATTCCTCTGTAATTTTCACACCGTGCCATGTCGTATCAAGTTTTGTTAGTTGCTATCAGAAATTTATATCAATCTGCCTGGCCTTCGCCCAACTACGTTAGGGTCGGTTTTCGGTCTAACCTGGTGTAGCTCAAGAATAATATTTTACATGGCAACTGCCTGTCTCACCTCTTCAACCAAGTATGAACCATTGTTACGAATCTTGGCTTCTAGGACTACCTGTAACTGAGAGTTTGTATATTACCAATATACAAACTCTCTAATGACTTTCAAAGATCTGAGGCCTTAGTGCGAGTTTTACTCACGGTCAATCGCGTTAACGTAAACGTCAATTTGTATTGAAACTGGATAAGCGCCGTCTGGGGACGGTAGGGAGAAACCTCTTTTTTTGTATACATTTTGACATAAGAGATCGTTTACGTAACACGAGTGAGCGTGAGTCACGCGTGAGTAAAAACTCACACTAAGGCCTCTGAGGCCTTAGTGCGAGTTTTTACTCACGCTCACTCGTGATAACGTAAACTATCTTAATATATACAAAAAAAAAGAGGTTTCTCCTTACCGTCACCGGACGGCGCTTATCCAGTTTCAATACAAATTGATGTTTACGTTAACGCGATTGAGCGTGAGTAAAAACTCGCAATAAGGCCTCTGTTAACTCTGCTAACGACAGTAGCGGTGAGTAGAGATCAAAAGTTGAAACGTGTATGTTGTATATCCTTGAACATCGCCCCAAACGGCTGTTATTATTTACTAGAGAAAGTAGGTTAATAGTTAAAAATAAAATAAAACAGAGATACCAATTACATAAAGGCATAAAGTTCGGTTTTTATATTGACTGACATGCCACTGACCAATCATATGACAACACGGCTGTTCTGTTCCCAAAACCGGTATTTTACTTTTATAACCAATTTACCAATGACGTGAACGTCAGTTGCAAGATGAAAAAAACCATTATTGTCTTGTCAAAATTGAAGTTCCGTGTCTGACAGTGACACTGACATCCACTTATAACCTCAAAAAAAAAACATTGGCAGCAGTACAACACGTTGTATTAATTTATTATTGATGTGATCCATCCATAAAAATGGGGAAGAAGACAAAAGTAGGAAAACAGCGGAAAGATAAATATTATCAACTTGCAAAAGAGACAGGTAATGTTTTTTTTATGAAGTAATACTAAATTGGTTAATAGTGTTTGGTGTGCTCATGTTGCATTAAATTATTGTGCTTTTATGTCGTTTTAGGTTATCGCTCCCGTGCTGCTTTCAAATTAATACAATTGAATCGTAAATTTGGATTTCTACAAAAGTCACGAGTATGCATCGATCTATGTGCCGCGCCCGGTGGATGGATGCAGGTGGCGCATCAGAACATGCCTGTATCGAGTGTGGTCATTGGCGTTGATTTGTTTCCAATCAAACCGGTCCCAGGCTGTATCGGCTTAACTGAAGATATTACTACAGAAAAATGTAAAACAGCAATAAAAAAAGAAATTAAAACATGGAAAGCTGATGTTGTTCTCAATGATGGTGCTCCAAATGTTGGTTTGAACTGGATTCATGATGCATACCAGCAAGCCTGTCTGACACTCAGCGCCCTTAAATTGGCCACTAATTTCTTGAGAGACGGAGGATGGTTTGTAACCAAAGTATTCAGATCTAAAGATTATCATGCACTATTGTGGGTATTGAAACAGTTTTTCAAGAAAGTTCATGCAACAAAGCCACAGGCCTCTCGTAATGAATCATCTGAAATATTTGTGGTCTGTCAGGGCTACATTGCACCTGATACCATCGACCCTAAATTTCTTGATCCCAAACATGTATTTGAGGATTTAGATATTGTAAAGAAACAACACTTAAACATTTTACACCCGGAAAAGCAAAAGAAAGCTAAAGCTGAGGGATATCTGGAAAATGATTACACAACTCACCACAAAGTATTGCTCTCACTATTCCTGAGTCAAGACCAGGACCCTATAGACTTACTGCAAGGATGCTCTGAGGTACATGTTTATCTTTTATTGAAGATTTTAATATTTTTTTATTTAATTTTGTGTTTCAGTCAGTGGTGTGCTGCTATTAAATAGTTTTTATTTAATTTTGTTCACAGATAGTGTTTGATGATAAGTCCATTGAAGAACATCCTAAAACTACTGCAGAAATTAAAGAATGCTGCAAAGATATAAAAGTACTTGGCAGAAAAGATCTGAAAGCTTTGCTAAGCTGGTTCAAGCAAATGAAGGAATTTAAAGCCTCACAGGTAATATGCATATTGTTTTTTTTTGCTCTGGGTCTTAATGATTAGAATTGGACCATATTATTAAACAATTTTTTGCGAGCTTATCTTGTCTAAATGGTTGTTACAATAAAAGCAAGTCTTCTATTCAAATGTGAAAAAAAAATTACTGATGAATTGAGAACCTCTTCCTTTTTTTGAAGTTGGTTAAAAAGTAGGTTTGAATTGTTTGAAATATGGGCAATGTTCCTTTTCTTTCCACATTCAATTGCATAATAATATTTTAACTTATAGAGCGTATTGAATTTGCTTTCCAGGTTGTCAAGACAGACGATGCTAAAGAAGGGAGTGATGATGAAGCAAAGGTGGAAGAAACTGAGGGTGACGATGAAGATGATGTTGATGCAGAGATTGCTGGACTACAGGTACATACAGTTTTAGTCTGCTACTTCATAAATTTCCAGATGTTGCAGAATACAAAATCATAAAAATACTGACAGACATAATATAATTTGAACTATGCAAAGTATTTAATACCAACTTTTGTCGGTGTAGCAGCTTATTTTTGTGCAAATCTATTTTTCCTCAATTCTTGAGTTTTAACAATTGATTCTACATGTTTAATGTAATGTTACTTGTAGGATGAAGAAAGGCGCTCGTCCAAACGTAAGCGGAAACAGCTAAATAAACAGCGGCAGAAACTGGCAGAGAAAATGAATCTGAAAATGGTTCTCAAAGGTGATGGAGGCCCTATTTTGGAGAGCAATGACATGTTCAAGTTATCGGACATCAAGAATGCTGAAGTAAGTATCCAATGGGAAATGGAATATTAAACTGAAGATCTCTTAAGTAAAATAGAACTTAGTAATTAGTTATATTATACAGAAAAGCTTGTAGTTTTTTTTTTTTTTTTTTGTCTTTTCTAGGGTTCATCAATAGGATGGACCCTACTCTTATTACAATCTAGCCTTATAAATAGACTAATAAGTAATTTAATTATAACCTAAACTATTACATTGTCTTTACTAAGAATGTGTCCAATAGCACTTTTCTTATTGTCTCTATTAAGGCGAATACACTTCGTTCTTGTGTTTATTTGGTAGCACTTTCGTACGTTACACTATTCACTAACACTAAACACTAACTCGAACGGTTTTGTTCTTTTTAGTCTTCTAACTATGTTTGTGTGGTCGAGAAGCTGGATTGCCTCGACGTTCACATGCTGATGAAGTCTCTTTTCGTGAGCTTCTGCAAATTTCTGGATCACTTTATCGATGAACTCAACTTTTAGGTCCCGATGGAGGTCATCATTTCGTATGTACCACGGTGCATTTACAATTGCCCTTAGCACTTTGTTCTGGAATCTTTGTATAATTAATATATTGCTCTGTTTGGTGCAGCCCCATAGCTGAATACCATAAGTCCAAACTGGCATCAGGACTTGTTTGTATAGCAGTAATTTGTTTTGCACAGACAGCATGGAGTTTCTTCCAAGCAGCCAATACATTCTTTTATATCGGAAGTCGAGTTCTTCTTTTTTCTTCTTGACGTGGGCTTTCCAGCGTAACTTTGCGTCAAGGGTCATACCGAGATATTTGGCTGTATTCTCGAATGGGACTTGTTTATTATTAATATAAACTGGAGAATACTGGTGTTTTTTGTTGGTAAAATCAATGTGAACAGATTTAGATTCATTTAGTTTAATCCTCCATTTTTTGGTCCAGTCATAAACTAGATTAACAGCCATTTGAACCTTTTCTACTGCTTCTACGTGGCTGTTTCCTACAGCCATTATGGCCGTATCATCAGCAAAGGTCCCAATCGTGTTTTGCTCTAATTTAGGAATATCACAAGTGTATAGTAGGTACAGGACCGGACCTAACACACTTCCTTGCGGTACACCAGCTTTTATTTGTTTCAGTTCAGAGTAGGCGTCTTCTTGTCTTATTCTAAAGACTCTGTTTAGAACATAGGACTCTAATATATCTGAAAATTGCTTCGGTAATAAGCTCTTCAATTTATGTATAAGGCCTTCATGCCATACTTTGTCAAACGCTTGCGCCACGTCTAGGAATACAGTAGAACATACTTTCTTATCTTCAAGGGCGTTTTCTATAACGTTTGTGATCCGATGTACTTGATCAATAGTAGAGTGTTTTTCTCGAAAACCAAACTGGTGCTCTGGTATTATGTTCTTGCTATCTATTATAGGTTTAAGTCGTCTGAGTAACAGCTTTTCAAATAGCTTGGACATTATTGGTAGCAAGGAAATAGGCCTATAGGATGATGTTTCGTGAGCCGGTTTACCTGGCTTAGCTATCATTATTACTTCAGCCACCTTCCATAAGTCTGGTACATATTTAAGCCTTAATGCGGCATTGATAAGGGTCGTTAATTTAACCAGACCCTTTCTCGGTAGGTTATGAAGTACTTCTCCTGTTATTAAATCGTACCCTGGTGATTTTCTTGTACTTATATTGTGTTTTATTTCTCGTGCGACTTCTCTCGGTGTTACTAATTTTATGGTAACTTCATTTTCCGATGTCACCATATTAAGCAAAGTGTGATTTTCAATGATTTCCCCGTCGTTTGGTTGAAAGATATTTTCTAGGTGCTCTGCAAACCTTTTCGCTTTTTGCTCGTTAGTTACTGCCCATTGCCCGTTTTCACATTTGATAGGTGGTATTTGGGTAATCGGTCTTTTTAAGTGCTTAGTAGCCTTCCAAAGAGAGTAGTCTGTCTTTTGGTCGTTACTTAGGCTCTGAAGATAGGTTTTGGTTGACTCGTCTTTAAAGTCTTGGATTAGTCTTCTTACTTTTTTTGTAAGACAATTTAATTTTCGTTTGTCTTCAGGGCACCTAGATTGATGCCACGTTTTCCTCTGTTTTCTTTTCTCCATAATGAGATGCTTGATTCTGAGCGGGTAAGTATTTCCTTTCGTCCTCTTGTTGAAGTCAGGTGTATTTTCCCACGCTGCCTGCTGGATATGCATTATGAACTTTTCCACTTCGGCGTTTAGATGTTCGGGTGTTTTTAGTGGAATTTTAAGGTCTATTTGATCATTCAATCTGGTCTTGAAGCTCACCCAGTCTGTACACTTATTAACAAGAGTGGGCCTGTTTTCTTTACACAAAATGGTTTCGCTAATTTCAAGATATATTGCAGAGTGATCTGAGTTCATGTCATAACTTTGTTCCGATTTTATATAACTAGTTGATAGATCCTTGGTTATAAAAAAGTCTATTAAGTCCGGAATTTTATTTTGATCTGTTGGCCAGTAGGTGGGCTTTCCAGTTGATATGACATCACATTTCAGCTCTTTTATGGCATTTAGTAGTTCTTTGCCTTTAGTAGTTGTTAGTCTTGAGCCCCAATACGTATTTTTAGCATTGAAGTCACCTCCTAAGATAAATCGAGTTCTAAAGCGAGTTAGAAAGTTCATATAGTGGTCCTTTTTTATCATATACCGTGGTGGACTGTAGATGGCAGATACTGTTAGAGGATATTTTTTGGTTTGTAGACAAATTGCCACTGCTTGGATGTCCCTCTCTTCGTATTTAAACTCTTCAAAGTGCTGTAGGTTTTCTTTTACTATAATGGCACTACCACCTCTTGCGGAATTGTCTGGGTGAAGTGCATGGTATACTTTGTACCCTTTAAACTTAATGTGAGATTGCTTTGTGAAGTGAGTTTCTGATATCAGGCAAACATCAATCTTTTCTATATCTAATACTACTTGTAACTCGTTCTGATGTTTTTGTAACCCATTTGAGTTCCACGCCATAATTCTTAGTGTAGTATTCATTTTTGTGGCTTAGTAGTAGCAGCTTTGTTGCTATTTTCAATTTTTTTCAATCTCTCGTCGAATGATGACATTAACTTTAAGATTTCATCTAACTTTTTGTCACTGTTCATATCAACCACAGGCGCCTTGGCTATGCCTCTTGTAGCTACTTGGGCATAAGATACGTTTTTAATTGTAGTGCTTTGCCTTCGTTTGTACTGGGTGGGGACTTCGGCTCTTCCACTAGGTGTATTTTGTTGAGGGGCAGTATTATTGCCTTTCGATTTTTTGTTTCTCATCTGCTGGATTTCTTTAGCTACGATACAACCTCTGTAGTTAGCTGGATGTGGCGCTCCACAGTGAACGCACTTTGGCTTCTCCTCTTTTGATTTTCTGCAATCCTTCGTGAGATGTTTGCCTGTGCACTTTACGCACCTCGGTTCTTTGGAGCAGTACTTTTGCGTATGGCCGTAAGCCTGGCATCGTTTGCACTGAGGTACCAGTTTTGTGGATTTTACCGGTTGTATTTCCACATTACATCCCAATACAGTTTTGATGTTAAAAATTTTGCTAGTTTCTTCATCGTTCGAGAATGTTAGCATGAACATATTGAGTGGCTCTTTGGTTTTCCAACTCAATTTGTTGACTGCTTCTAGGATTTTGTAGCCTTTGCCACGCAAATCTTCAACAATTCTCTCCGGAATGCATGTGAAATGCAATTTTTTTGCCATCACTCTAATTGGTCTCTCTTGCTTGTTCTCATACGAGTGCCAAAGGCAATTGTTGAGAGAGAGGGCCTTTGTAATTGCTCTGTATGAATCATCGTTTTTGGCATTTACTTTGATTGTATCGCCATTCATCATTTTGATGCTGAACGCGTCAGCTGGTTGGCTCTCAGACAAAAAATCAAAGAATTTCTGGTAATCCTGGATACCATCTACTACAATAGGTGGTGGCAAAGGAGTTTTAATGGTTTTTTCCTTACCTTTATTATGTTCACTTCCTTGTTCATGCAGAGTGGGTTGGGCGGGCGAGGTGTTCAATTTTCTTTTCTTCCTGCTTTTTTGCCGTATCCATCCTGTTTCTCGAGCGAGTTCTTCTTCATCCGTTGTATATTCAACAGGCGGGGGAGAAGTTTCAGGGGCGGTTGTAGTAGCTGATTTCGGTGGGTTCTCCGCTTGAAGTTTCAGCTGTTGCTGGAGGTTTTCTATCTGACTTTTTAAGTCATTTACGTTTTTTTCAAGCTTTTCACGCTGCCTTTGTTCTTCACAAAAGTACTTGAACAACAGATGTTCAGTCTCTGTTGATAAGTTCACGCTGAGTTTTTGCTTATTCGAACTCATTGTAGAAGTTAATCGAGTATTAACTTCGCCTTAACAATAATATTCGCCTGCAGCCGTCAGCATTACGCAATAACTAGGTCATTGCGGTGCATCCGACTGGACGGCGTTATTTTGATGCGTAAGCACTTTTACACTGTGGTACGCGCGCGATCGCATGTAACACAACTGCTCTCAGCAAAAATCGAACGCGTATTAGCGGTGGGCGTTGAATGAACGAACTGTTTTTTGAGACTGTTTACTTGTCGTCAACTGTTCGACTGGTTTACAGTTCACGGATAAACTAGTTTACCCATGAACGAGATTTTAAGCATCGACTGGATTTCGCAAAATCGACGCACGACGGAACGGAACGAGTGATGATTACGAAGACTGGTTTTGGTTTACAGTTCACGGATAAAATAGTTTACTCATGAACGAGATTTTAAGCATCGACTGGATTTCGCAAAGTCGACGCACGACGGAACGGAACGAGTGATGATTACGAAGACTGGTTTTGGTTTACAGTTCACGGATAAACTAGTTTACTCGTGAACGAGATTTTAAGCATCGACTTGATTTTGCGTAGTCGACGCACGACGGAACGGAACGAGTGATGATTACGAAGACTGCCGAACCGAAGCAGTATGTAAATCTCGTTTATCTTTATTTTTTTTAATTTTTTTTTGGTTTTTTTTTATGTAGGTACGTTATGTTTTTAGTCCTGATTTGAAATATGCATTACGTGTCGGTCAAGGCGAAATAATATACTTTGTCATTACCTACTTTTTGTTCGCTAAAAGTGTAAAAAGTACTTAATAAATAAACAAAAATAACTAATTGTAAATAGTGGATTGTGTATGAGTGTATAAAGTACTAATCGACTAGTAAACCAGTTTTTAACAAAACGACCTAATCCGTTCGTTCACTAAACGCTGCTGTTCAGTCTATGATGTAAACTAGTCGAAAATTAAACTGTTTTATGAACTAGTTTATCGTAGACAGTAAACCAGTCTCGTTTCGTCGACTGTAAAAACGTCGACGACCCACCACTAACGCGTATTGAAGCTTGTAGTGTTAAAAAAATTTTTGATTATTCATGTATGTTTTAGGAATTGGCACGTATGGTAGACCAGCAACCAGATATAGTGGCAGAAGCCAGCGACTCGGATGATGAGTTCAAAGTAAAACAAAAGTATGTTAAATATGACACAGAGTCTTCTAAACTGGACTCTTCAGGCCTCTACTATAAAGATTCAGACAGTGAACTCGAATTGGAATCTGACTCTGATGCTGAGCAAGATAAAGAGACATTGGGTAAAGTTTTAATTTATATTTTGAATTTGAATTTTATTCTTATTTTGTATAGTTTCTGTCTTTTATTTATGTTTTATTTGTTTTCTATTCCAGCTTTTTCAGATTCAGATACTGAAAATAAAAAAGTGGCTAAAATTACAAAACAAAACACATTACGAAATAGTAAGGTCGCTAAATCACAGGCTGTACCTAAAAACCACCCGCTGTTGACTGACTTGGATAATACTGATCCAATCTCCCGGCGCTCCATGAAGGCAGAGCTATGGTTCCAGAAAGACAGTTTTAAGGACATTGATGAAGATGACGACGAAGGTGTAGACTTGGACAAGTTGGTGGAAACTTACAAAGAAAAAGGCAAAAAAGTTGCAGAAGATGGTATAACTGAAGATATGAAAAGTGGTGGTTTAAAAAGAAAATTGGATGACGACAGCTCCGATGATGATTCATCAGACAGTGATTACGAAGTAGAAGACAATGTGGCTCCTGCAGCAGGCAAAGTTGGTGCAAAAGCCAGTAAAAAAGATGGCTTTGAAGTAGTTTCACAAGATCCCGGTAAGATTTGGATACATAAAATGCCAGTTGTTCACGCAATTAATATTTTCATTTCATTTGTTCCTTTTATTCTGTTATAGAGTTAAAACGACTAAAGAAAACTCTTAAGATGGATGCTGAGACCCTCGCTTTAGGAACTATGATAGCTACGTCGAAGAAATTTAAAAGAGATCTCACAGATGACGGATGGAATCGCTACGCCTTCAATGATAAGAATTTGCCAGATTGGTTTGTGGATGACGAAAAGAAACACATGAAGAAAGAAGTCATTGTTCCAGAGGTAATTTTAGATATATTAATAATTAATCAATACTTTCTTTCATTATAACTGCAACAAATTTATTTTTAACGTTTATTTAATTTTTACTCCTAAAATTTTTTCAGCATAACCTGTAAATCTTACTCCTTTTTTACAGAAATACACGGATGAATATAAGAACAGGTTACAAGACATCAACGCCAGACCGATTAAGAAAGTGGTAGAAGCGAAAGCACGAAAGAAGAAGCGTATGATTAAAAAGATGGAACGTGCGAAAAAGAAGGTAGAAGCAGTCATGGAGAATGCCGATATGTCGGAGAGAGAGAAAGCCCAACAAGTCAAAACGCTGTACAAAAAGGCACAGACAGACGGGAAAAAGAAAACAACTTTTGTGGTGGCTAAAAAACATACTACCGCCAAACGCATGAAACGACCTCAAGGAGTTAAAGGACATTACAAGGTGGTCGACCCACGTATGAAGAAAGACTTGCGCGCGCAAAAGGCCAAGGAGAAAACGAAGGGCCGCGGCAAAAAGGGAAATTCAGCTAAAAAGAGTACGCCGCCTAAAAAGAAAGGCAAGAAGGCTAAAGCTAAATAACCCGTCCCCTTAGCTTTAGCCTTCTTAGCTAAATAAAATTATGTGAAATAAAGAATATGTAACAACATTAGTTTCTTATTTTACGTTTTTAATATTATAAAACCATAAATTAAACCGCGAAGTCTTACTGCTCCTAGGCTAGTAATACACGTTTTAAGTAAGTAAAAATTAGTGTTAGTAAGTCACTAAGGCCTTCAGTTTTGACCTAAGCCATAGGTACTAGTTTCCAAGACAAATTAATTTTTGTAAGTTTATGTATTTGTTGGGTGAAAAGTATTTCCATTAGTTGGTTATTTTTACGACTAAGGTCAGGGTGATATTTGAATCCACGTGCGTCATTCGTCGAGTTCAGGGACAGACACGCCATATAATGATATCACTTCGCTTGGTGGCCTTGGTGTCTAATTCTGATTCGCTCTAACTACGCCGTCTGCCTACTAAGTACTATTGAGCGACTTTATGCACAGCTTGCGGAATAAATATTCTGCGTCGCAATGTATTCGAGCGCTAGACGTTAATATTGTTTGCTTTACCCTAACACTGGAATCGCAATAAAAAGGTGCGTATGTATGGAACGTTTTCTTACCTCTTGCTCAAAAAAGTGACATTCTATGCTACAAAAAGCGAACATAACAATAGTCATTTTTAATCTGTTAAAAACAGGGAAAGAAAATTAATAATAAAAAAAAATAAAATAAAATAGGGGGAGAATGTGATTTAAATTTGGAATACTTACCGAAATTTATACTGAACCACATCTGTGTTTACACCATTGAGTTTGTATCTAAAGCATTATACATCTTTTTGAAAAAGGAATAGGTACGCATTTATTATGCAGTTATGATTATTAAATAAAATTACGAAAACTGACGAGGCCGTATGAGCTTGATGCCTTTGCTTTTCCGACAAAAAATATTAGTCTAGGAATTTGCCGCGTTTTTGTTTTCTTCAAATACATAAACGTTAAGTTTATTTTACTTTTAATTGTCATTATTTTTAATAAATGCTTGTCTCATTATTATTGTGTTAATTTTTTCGCAAATGGTACGAAAAGTAGAGTATTTTCCTCGGTGATAAAGCTGTCTTAGTCTTGGGTGAACTTAAATCACTCGCTACACTCAGGAATCGTCATTTTTAGAAAACGTCGTTTTCTCTATTTCCACCCGAGTATAGCTCGTTCGCCCAGGTACTAATCATCATTCATCATCATCATTTCAGCCGAAAGACGTCCACTGCTGGACATAGGCCTCCCCCAGGCGTCGCCACATTGACCGATCCCGTGCGTCTCGCATCCAGCGCCTTCCCGCAACCTTAACCAGGTCATCGGTCCACCTAGTGGGAGGCCTTCCAACGTATCGTCTTCCAGTTCGCGGTCGCCACTCCAGAACTTTTCGGCCCCATCGGCCATCCGTTCAGCGAGTATTACTAATATTAGTGTGTTATTATTATAGGTAAAAAATCGGCTTCATGGAGTTATGCATCTTGTCGGTCGGAATTAACTGGACAATACGTTTAAGAAATTCGGAAGGAAATAGAAAATGGTATGAGGTGAAAATGTGGGGTGGAGACGATTGTACGTGGGAGGTTGGAGGCAGGCGGGGCGCTCGGCCGGGCTATATCGAGCGCGCGATCACGGCCAAGGCCGCGCACCGCCGTCATCGCTCCCGGCTCCGCCCGACCAACGTCCGTGGTCCGCAGTCCAAAGCTGCGTGATAACGTCCTACTGATCGTGTCTATAAGTAAACCTCCGTGTAAACAACACCTTCTTTATTGCGTAGTGGTCGTTCATGTCAGTTCCAGAGGATTACTTAGGTAATTTGCGAGTACGCATAGGAGCGTGTTGGAAATGCAGAGGCAATAATTTAAATAGCCTTCTAGCTACTAGCCTGAGAGTTTCAACCACAACCAACAATGTCAAGCAAATTGTTCAAATATAAGTAGATATTTATACAGGACGGAGATTCTCCATACCGTATTTAACGTGTTGCAAACTATCTTTTTCTCGCAGGTTCGCTTCTGTGGCTTATTCCACAGAAACCGAACATTTTTCTGGAATGAAAGAGCCATAGTTTTCTACCCGTGAAAGGATTAAGTATCGTAATCGAATCAGTGGGTGGTACTTACTTTCAGAGATCACCTTTTACAAACACTATAAACAAACAAACATTACATTCGATTAGAATATAAAAGGAATACCGACAGAAATAAAAGCAATGGAGGCTTTCTGTGAGTGGTGGCATTTATGTTACCCAGACAGTATGTGGGTTCGCGGTGACGTCCGCAGAGGCGCAGGTAGAGCTGCCGAGGTGGCGTCGGCCCGGGTGAGGGTGGTGTGACCTCGCCTGACAAGGTCGCCGGTTCCATTCCACTTGGCCACGCCACTCATCCCTCCCTATAGTAAGTAATCTTCCATAATGATTCTCGCCTCCCGATACATTAACATACAATGTTTGTTTTGCCTTTGCCTTATTTATAAACAAATAGATACCCATTTCATCAAATTTTATTTATGTCAATGATTCGAAATTCATTATTGTGTTGAAGTTAATAGGTACATATTTTATGTAGGTGACTTTCACCGTTCCGACCGAAACGTTTGTACTTACAGGGTGGAAAGTTTGAATGACCCTGACATCGTTAAACCAAACTGTCTTTTGCCCGCAAATTTGGCCGCGTGTAGATATGTCTGTTTTCCCTAGGACATTAGGACATGTAGCTATCGGGATAAACGAATCAAATGTCCGACTCCAGGCCAAGGACTCATAGATATACGTAAAAATAGAATCATGTAGGTCGGTGTAACTAGGTACCTATATACTTTGACGCGACTCAACATTACGTTAGGGGTTTACTTAGGGCGCATGTGTCCAATGTACTCTACGGTGTGTTTTTTTATAAACATAATGTGAAATAAGACTGAACAATCAAAGAAACCAAATTATTACCTTACTGAATTCTCAAGGTAGGTAATTGCTGGATTCAATGATGACGATTGAATCCAAGGACGATCGCGATCTTCCTTGGATTCGGGATTGTCCTTGAGCACCCAACGTAATAGGAGATTTGATCTTATATAATTTATTGAATCAAATCTCCCTCATTCTCAATCAAATCTCTCTCCTTCTCAATCAAATCTCTCTCTCTCTCTCTTCATTAGAATCCAATCTTAAGGGTCATTTACGGCCTCATTTTATACTAATACTAGCTGTCCCACGCGGCTTCGGTCCTGTCAACTGGCTACCTACCTAGGGTAGGTAGGTTACCCTACATACATGAATATTGCGTAACTTTAAACGCTTACGCAGCGCACGCAACGGAAGCTCTCAAAAATATATAATTTTGCCCGTTTTTGCAACATTTTTCATTTATGTTCCGCTCCTATTGGTCGTAGCGTGATGTGATGACCTTCCTCGATGAATGGGCTATCCAACAACAAAAAAAATTTTCAATTCCAACCAGTAGTTCCTGAGATTAGTAAGCTTTACTGCATAAGTCGACAAAGTTTGTTCTATCTGTTTTTCTTTTTTAACATGTGGAAAACCTCATGGATGTCCGCCGCCTCGGGGTAAGCGAAGGGGTCTGTCAACTATAACAATACCAGCCTCTAACTGTCGCACTGCAGGGCAAAGGCCTCTTCTCATACAGAGTGCTCAATGCGGGTTTGTAATTTCAGATTTACATTAACTATATATAGTCTAGATTTCCTCACGATGATTACCTTCAAAGTTGTCTTTGATGTCCAAGATAAATAATAATCTAAAATGCATGCTGTGGCCTCCTATAATTGAGGGAGTGCACTTGTCATTACTTCATATTGATGTTTCATTGTATATGTATCTTTCGTTGGAGGTCCTGAATAAATAAATAAATAAATATAGAAATTACATAAATTAATACATGAACAAACAAAACAAAACTCACGTTGGTATTCGCCTGGATTTGATCCCACGAGTACTTCAATCAAACTTCATGCCCCACGTTGAGCGCCAATTGTAAGGTAGATTTTTTACCCTACACACCAGCCAATCCAGGGGTAGGAAGTAGCATGAGACTTTTATAGGGATGGACGACCTCAAGCACGAGAGGCGAAGTCTTAGCCACTGGGCCATTGTCAGACTCTAACCCTCTTACTAATAAACGCGGAATAAAGTTATACCAGGTATAACTAAGGTATACCCATACATTTTCATAGGTTTATACCTGGTATAACTTTATTCTGCGTTTATTTGTAAGAGGGTTACTGACTAAAACCTTACGATGTTCGACAGCTACCTTTGGCCGGGGTGCTGGAGTGCTTGCGCATTTCATAGTTGCTATAGCCTCAGACAGCTTTCCGAGAGGAGCTCGCGAGTATAATTGTAGATCATCTGCATAAAGATGGTAGGAAGAAATTAGTTCATTGGATATTGAGTTTATAAAAACTGCGAAAAGTAAAGGAGATAAAACGCCACCCTGTGGTACCCCGGCAGAAGTACTACACCAGGAAGACAAGTTCTCTCCGATGCACATACGTTGCCGGCGCCCGAACAGGTAACTTCGAAACCATTCAACCACCGATGGAGATATATTAAGAGAGCATAGAACTCCAAGCAAAACATCGTAATCAACAGTATTAAAAGCGTTACTGAAATCCAGCAATGCCAAGACCGTCAGATTACTGCTTTCCATGGCTGACCTTATATCATCCGTAATGTTGAGAAGAGCTGTAGTGGTGCTGTGACCAGGACGGAAGCCGGACTGGAAGGGATTGAGGAGATTATTTATATTATTTTAATGTGTACCTTTGCGGCCGTAGGTACAAACCACACTCCCTCATAATGGATTTTACTGCCGCTTTTGTGGCGGGCCCTGAAGATGCACATGACCATAAATACAGACTGATAGCAATAATAAATATAGAGATCTGTGTTATTTAACCCGACTTATCTAAATTTCTGAATCTATTTAGATAAAAGTTGGCAAGATAGTAAATTCATAGTAATATTGTAGTACCTATATGAACGGAGCTGAGAAAAGCGGCGGCTGGTACTACACGGCCTAGGGCGGCCAAGACCATATATAAGTTTCTCTGTGGCCATGACTGCAAATCCGTCACCCTGCAGCCATCCCACTGCCTCCATGTGTAGTTTAGTTTTCTCGCGATCAAAACGTCGTTTGATGTCGCTTACGCGTTTCGTTCAACATAGTGTAAAGTGAGGTGTACGGATTGCAGTACAGTTAAGTCGAACAGAGTGAGTGTACGGATCGCCAAATCTAGTGAGTAGTACATATATATCGATGCCTAGTACTTGCATAATTAGGCACACATCCCACACCTTGGCTAAGTGTATTGTGTGCGATACCCACCGCAATGACGGCTTTTTGAAATGATAAATAAGTAGGCACTTGATGTCAGCACTTGACCTCAGGTCCAAGTGGGACGCAGGTGTCAAAACGCTTATGTTTTCTGACATTTGTTAAATTGACGTCAACGTCCTGTTGATGTTAAAGTCCTTTTGTTATAGCTCTCGGTAGAGAATAACTATATTCTTTTTATATAAGTTACGTTTTCAAGCAGTGACCTCTAACGTGGCAACAAAGCGGAGGCAGCTGGGTGGCGTGAATTTTCCTGAAAACACTTAGAGGGTTCATTTTCCATGTTTCGCTTAGCGCAGCTCTGGTATCGGGTGCTCGTCTTTGACAGTAAGCCGCAAATCCAGTATAAATTGGCCTCGTGTTTATTGATACTCCGTTTTGTACTAGGCCAGCTCAAGGTCATGGCACCGACGTGCAGCCTGTATGTATAGCAATAGATACAAACAAAACAAAAGAAACGATTCTAAAAATGCATGCGAGAGATTTGTGCGACCTGTCTTGGGACTGCTTCCCCGCACAGCATTCATCTTGCTCGTACAGCTTTCATAGAAAACTTCTTCCGTTTACAGCTCCGCCAAACCATCTCGCACCATTCGGTTATCTTGCACTTCTTTAGTCGGGACTGGCAACTAGGAAAACTCACAATTTAGTAAACGCGCAATAAATGACTAAAATACCTCCTGTTCAGAGAGTTCAAAATAACTTAGTAACAGAAGGGTTCCCTTAACTGAAAACATTACTGAAGAGTGTAACTTCGTTTTTGTGGGCAATAAAAAAAAAAATGTTTACCTAATACAAGTTTTTTTGAACGTTCCCACGCATTTGCATTTACACATTATAGTGTATCAGTGAACCAAAAATAGAGTTATAGAACCTGGTAAAGAGCACAAGTCTGGAATGGAGGTTGGGACTACACCAGGCGAGTTGGGTACCTTAGTGGCGGCTTTGTAAATCTGCGTAAATAGAAGTCTGTTTTTTTGTTAAACAGGTACCTACCAGGTGAATTTTATGAGTTACGATAAAAATGCGGCACTCAGAATGTCGAATAAGAAGAATATAAACGTATAGGAGTGCACATCACCCGGTTTCACCAAACGTGAACCTCACCTGCGCAGTGTGTATCTAGTTATACCTTCCTACGTCCTGCCTGTAACCGATGAAAGAGGCGGCCGACAGATGGCGGGCATTACCATTCAATTTGCCAATCCATATAGCCGTGACGAGCAAGCGATAATGCTACCAGGGGTGAACACGTTGGCTAAAGTGGGTAGATTCCTTCAATATATTTATATCAGTCCATTAACCACTAAAATTTTTCCTAAAAACAATAATCTGAAATTAAAATTCGGTTCGGGTTTTCGGGACAAAATTGTGGCATATTGATAGTAGTTACACTACAACAACAATATACAACAATATATATATATTACATTTTGGATAAATAGGAAGATGCTTCTGCTTAGTATCCTCAAATTAATATTTTGTTTTTATTATTATTGATAAGGTCCTATTTGATGTTCTTCCAATCGACTTTTCTAAATCGCTAAAACAATCAAAACTTTAGTCTTCATCAACATTAAACTTTATTGTCAACAATCAGACTTGCTTTTGGAAAGAGTAGAATATCAAGACAATAAGTTTATAAATAAATAGGATTAAGATCCGAATGTATCACCAACGTTCTTGGTGACTCGATCAGCAGCGCTCCTGGCTACCTTTATTTCTGTGAGGAGACGCATCGAGTTGTGGATGGATTGTCTGTTCGAGGTGACGTTACACAAATCTTCAGGACAGGTGCCGCCCCCGCCCTATAAAGTTCGCAAGTTTAGCGCGCATGGAGCGGGTGAGCGACCACGTTCACGGTCAGCGTCGCGGAAACGCTATCAAACAACGGCGGACAAAGCTGCCGTGGCACCGCCGCGCCGGCAGTTACCCGCAGGTGAACCGCGATTAACCTCTCGCCAGACGGTCGTTAGCCGAAATGACGACTTAAATAGGTCCACAAGGTGATGCCATTCCGGTTACAAATACCATTCCGACATTTTACGGTTACGGCGCGACAATAAAACCTGTGACGAACTGCAGACGTGTCATGATGTCTTCATAATATGCTTTCTTCACTACACTTAGTTCATTTATATGGTGTTTGAATTGAATACAATCTTTACTTTGCTCATGGGCAATAGGGTGACTGTTAAATACATATTTGCACTGAAATGGTTTTCGAACCGTGAAAGCCGGATCAACCCGAACTTTGGTCGTCTTTGTGACATTAGAAATTCATACCTTCGACTAACTATAACAAGATTTTTGATCGAAATATTTTGTTGTGGTTAAAGTATTAGCTACTCAGCCAGGTGGTGGTGATCCATTTTTACCTATCGTCACTCACGGTCAGTGACACTGTCTATTTGCATCAGTGGTATAATTACCTGGTCAAATAAAGCACTATAGTGCTTAATTTGGGCGCACGGTTGGCGCAGTGGTTGAGCGATTGACTGCTGCGCTGCGTGTCGCGGGTTTGATTCCCGCTCGGAACAAATATTTGTATAACCTACAGATAGTTGTTCCGGCTCTGGGTGTTGGGTATGTGAGTTTATATGTTTGTAAACGCACCACGATACGGGAAGAAATTTCTGTAGTGTGGGGCAAAGTTTAAAAAAAACATGGCAGACCTTCGAGAATACTACCCAATTCTACTAAAACTACTTCCGGACAATTTTCATGGGTGCAAGAAGTCAAGAACTGGTGCATCTTCAGCTTCACAATATAAGATTCATAAACGTAGAGTTTAGAATGGGGGGTCGTCACTGCAGAAAAGGTAAGTTATCTTTAGTTTTTGTGTTAGATTGAAATAGTAGTGATTTTTCCTTATAAGACAACGTACGGATATGTTTGAGTTTCTATTATCCATTTATAGTGAAATAGGAGTTATTAAGACGACGACAGTCGCCAACGACCTTGAAGAAACAAAACGCGCACTCGTTTCACACCCGTGCTACCCAAAATTCAGTAGCTTTTGTTCTTTCCTTATTATTCCATTACCACCTTATTATTCCATTACCACATTATCTAAGGCTTTGTTGAAAAGCCTTAGATAAAAATGTCAATAATTAAATTGTCTTTAAGATGGTGACAATTTCATTAAAATACGCCCGGCGGTTTTGGTGCGATTGTCGTTTTTTGGTCCGTGTTAGACATAACTTTACATATTAATTACACTATGTTATACGAATAAAACTCTCAATTTTCTTAGATCAAATTATTAGGTCTAATGTAAGATTCTTTTTTCAAAAAATTATGACTAGCCGTTTAGACGAGATTCTTATTTTAAAATCAGTTACCGAGTTCAAAAATCACCTAGCCCTCTGGGCCATGTAATTTGCATCTTTTATTACGCCATTGATCTGCATACATGTATCTGAGACATTTGCTCATATTTTATGTCTATGTATAGATAATTAAAGCAAGCAATGCTGAATTCACAACAGACAGGAACTAGGAGTTAGATAAAAAATGGAAAATGTAATCTAAAGCTGTTGTGTATTGTGTATCGTATTGTGTCAATAAAATATTAATTATCTGTCCTTAAGCTAACAAATGAACAGAGACAAACGTATACAGCAGTAAACAACTTTATTACCTTATCATCGACCTGACCAACAAGACTGGCTGTCTTGTTGATCAGGTCAACTTGCCAGACGTAGGATTATTATGATTTATAATATTAGTGTGAATTGTGATATGTGTTTGAAATCGCCAACCCATCCTTGGTGATGAATGCTCCTGGCCCTTCAGTGGCAGTGAGACAGTAACAGACAGGCATTATTATAATGGCGAAAAAGAAAGAAAACGCTTATGAAGATAGATAGAATATACTCTAAAAGTTCAAGTTCCCAAACGGTACCTACGGATGTTATATTTCAATGTAGTTTTCATAATAGACTTCATCAAGAAATCGGCCGTAGGCCTTGATTAAAAAATTGCACGTATTTAGTTTGTTATTAATTTGTAGCGATACAGGTTGTTGAGTCAGTTATAACAGTGAGCATTATGGCCGAGGCGCGGGTCGTCGACCAGCCGTGGCCGGCCGCCCGCGCCCGCCCCCCGCCCCGCCGCCCGCACGCACTGCACGTCACCTATTTGACCGATTACCAACCTATTGCAACTCCGACACTCAATGAAAACTTACAATTCATGCTCGTACGCGCGTGTTGGTAAACACACGCATTGCTCTCTTAGATAAACTCATAAACAGAGGGATTTTTGTGTCGTTCTGCAGTTCAATTCGATTGGTATAATTATCTAATTACGAATAGTATAGTTTCAAGTTCTCGAATTTCCTCGTTGCCTAAAATTTTACGTAGGCTATCTAATTGTGACGCGTACTTATTAAGTTAGGTAATTTTATTTATCGGTATATAAGGAAAGTGTACACAAAATGCATTTAGTCATTTATTGTCGAAATCCCAAAACAACGCTGCCATTGTTTGTCACCTAGATTTGCTAAACAAATCTAGGTGATTTTTCTTAAACTATGAATATAAATACTAGAATATAGAAATACTGTTAGGTACCCAGATGTTACTTAGAGTCAGATTTAATGAATTGTAAAGCGGCCTGCCAAAGTGCCAATTTAGTGTGTGTATTGTGGCAGAGCCGTGGAGGAAAAGGGGCCGCGGTTGGCGCGCGGTCGTCGACCGAGGCCCTTGACTCGCGCGCGGTTCAGCGACACCGGCTGACACCGCGCCAGCCGCTATCGCCACGAGCGCCACGACCCGCTGCGCTAAGCGCTACACGCTCTACGCCTAGCGAATTAGCGACAAGCGTTCGCTTTGGCTAGGTGGACTTCATGTGATGTGTCAATTTTGGAATTGTTGTTTTATTAAATTTTATAGCAGAGCTATAAAGTAAGCTAAGCTAAGTAGTATAGGCTTAATGTTGGTTATGTTCGCAATGAAATTACGAAAAAAATCATAAGTTCACTTTTTGGAATACTGGTACGTGACTTGCTATAAGAACACAAATTGATTGAAATAAGTACTACGCTACTATAATATGAAACCTTAGCCAGTTTTTTCAGGAAAAACAGAAAAACACGTGACGTATTTTCGTGTGAACTGAATTCGATGACGAATTTTGTATACGCTGCGTGTTTTTCACATGACGCCAGATGTTTCTGTGTGGACACGTAAATATTTATTTACGTATTCTAAGAAGGCTTTCTTATGTTTTGATAAATAATAAATGATTAGATTACCTATAAGCACAGCAGTCTATAAACAACTGTTGATATTATTTGACAAACATTAATCCCGCAAATGTAATAAAAGTATTATCTTCCATTAATAATTTTCTATATAATTTTACTGGTAATAGATAGTTTAAAAATTTCTTATACCTTCTTCCAATGACGAGTTAGTCACTTTTGTTACAACGGTGGTAACAAAATTGACTAACTCGTCATTGGAAGAAGGTATAAGAAATTTATAAACTATCTATTACCAGTAAAATATATAGAAAATTATTAATGGAAGAGAATACTTTTATTAAATTTGCGTTTGTCACCACCATTGTACACGCACAATGGTCCACCTGAAGGACTAAGTGCGGTAAACAAACCCCATAACATAGAACATACCACCATTGTATTATTGTTTTTGCACTAAACCTCTTTCTAGTGGTACCTTTGTGTTATTTGTAGTAGGTAACTCAATCCTGCGTACGCGTACATTACAGCTAATAAGTCAACGACCTCAAAGAGTTTAATACCTAAGCACCATACACATTCTAAACGCATAGAAAATATGAATTCGCTTAGGTGTGTTAATTTGATTTTGAACAGAAATTATTGCGCATTATGTTCATTAAATAGAAGAACAAAACAACTGAAACATTGAAAATCTGGTGAAAGGTGTATAAATCACAAATAAGTTGTTCGACTAACTGAAAGTTAGCTGAACTTAGTTCAAAGCTGACCTACTTACTGATTCTTACCTGCAGAGATTTCACTAGCACGAGGTATTAACCAAAGCATCTAAGCGTGTTACATTTGGTAACTGAAATCGCATAAATAATAATTAAATAAATAATAAATAAACAAGGTGTTATGCACAACACAAGCTTTCTCTAATGGACATGCATAACACGTCGTAAAGACATCTAACAAATTTTCGAAACTGTGAGAAGCAATTAATAAAAGAAATGAACATATTTTTTTTAATGTGAATGTAGCAGAAGCTGACAAAAGAGGCACAAAAGCATCTGGCAATTATTAGAGAGTTCCACTATTACTTGCCAGTAATTTGAAGGGGACCTTGACGATATTTAGATACTGAATATAATAATTATTCATTATCTGTGTAAAAGAAAGCAGTTCATACACATTACATGGTGCTTACTAAGAATTTCTGTGAAACATTTCGGTGTCCTCGTATCGTGACTAATAAATCATAGTATAAGTGTGGCATGTAGACTAAAAGTCACTTAGCATAGACAATACATCATCTGCCGATCGTCAATGTCAAGCCTAAAGGTGTAAACATTTCGTAATCGTGAAAGTACTTTCTTACACGAGGTGTAAATATGTTCGTCGTGTGCGTATCAAATTTCGCGGCACGGCGCGGCGCGGCGCGGCATAGGGCACGAGAGGAGGCGGCGCGGCCCGCGAGCTGCGCCCGCGCAGCGCACCAGTGAAAGTGGGTTGAATGCAGCGCCATTACTTTCAGTTTCTCTTGCGCGCACGCTCGATCGTGGGCTCGTTACAATAAACATCACATCCCGTCGATTTCTCGCTCTGCTAAATTTCACCTTTTCCACTCTACTATCGCAGTGTAGTTTGACCTGTTGCGATTCGGCCGTAGAAAGCTATATCGGCTTTACACTAAATTAGGTTATTGGAACTCATTAGAACGGACGGAGCTGACGTTGTATTGTTTCAGACACAGAACAGAAATAACAGAAAAACTGAAAAAACTGTCTTTTCTGTTCTGTAGTTTTAGATAAGAAAGGTGTACTCCTCAAAGTTCACTTGTCTTAAAATTAGTTACGTTTGTTAATATCGGCATCCATTTCTCTTTTAAGGTCTTATATATGAGTTTTATTCCCTGTTGTTGTCCAAACTACCCGTTATACATAATTCAAGCATAATTTAAGTAAGGGTAGTGTAGTGTAAATTGTATGCTAATTCAATTTGTTTAAATTGAGTGCACATAAAATATGCCAAACAGTGAAAGTTCAGCTCTTTCTTTTGAAAGAATATGCTAAGCAACAATTTGTTATGATGCAGAAAAACATCACTGAAATAGTGCTGGAGTAAACAATGTACCCCTACACAAAAGGTATTGAGGAATAATGTATTACAGTATAGACATTCGGGTCACAAGAGTTCAAAGCTTTGCAAGCTTTGAATGCTCAACGAGATAATATAATTTCTAAGACGAAAACAATAGTTATGGCTCACTGCTGATTAAAATTATTCAAGCTTTTACTATTAGATAGTTTCATATTTGTACATGTAGTTAGAAAACTCTTCTATTATAAAAATGCGTGATTAGCGTGACGGTGGATAGTGGCCTAGAAAGTGCTTACTTTCGACAACTCCGCGCCGCGAGCCGCGGTTCCGTCATTGTACGCTGATCTTATGACCAAAATCCGGTTCACATTTAAAAACAGTCAAATAGTGACACTGATAAGTATCGGATGTCCCCATTTGAAGCCACATAAAGGATAACTTTTTCTGGTACGTCACAAAGTAGATTGCTTCTCTGTATTTGTTTATATGCATTTGTACAAGCAATAAAAGTAAATAATAGATGACTGTGTATCGAACTTATCGATGTTTGCTTAGAGGACTCGCCTATATTTATAGTTCTCGAAGAATCTACCTGTTGATTGATAAGTTTTCATCTTTAGAGTGGCAACGCGGTACACATTTACTCAACAAACATTGATAAAAAAAACTGCAAATTGCTGGATTGTGCTCGTTTTTAAAAGGTGTTTTCTTGTAATTAACTCGGTTTATATTTTACGTAAACGAATACAAGATCGGCACCAAGCTCTACTAATAAGTGTGCAATGAAAGGAGGTAATGGATACGCGCTAAGCAGCACGGAGCACGGCAAATGTTCGCCGCGTTGCATCCGAAAAGAAATGAACGAAAATGAAAGTGTCCTACTTCCCTGCCCCCTCGCCCCGCTCGCTTTCTCGCACTTTTTTCTATCTAATCTATTAGTTACAGTTGTTTGTTAGTTTGCTTATATCCGGAAGCATTTCTATTTATTGCTCTATTGAAATAAGAAATCAATACAGTGATACGCATGTTTTTTATGTAAATTCTCTATAAATAGCTTAACAAGGCGGTTTTTATCAGTGTTTACTATATGAAATACAACTTTCACAGTTAGATACTGCATTGATTACTATTATTGGCTAATATCATGTGTAAAATGTAGAGTACCTATTGTTGAGTTCCAGCTCTTACCACATCCCGTTCTCATACAGACAGAATTTGTTTTGTGACGACAGCGCACCTGGGTAGCCTGGTATTCTGATCTCTATAAACGGTGTTCACCCTTGCTAATGTGTGATGAGAAGCTACTTGCACTATCTCATCACAAAGAAATACAGTAAGCAAGAGTATTGATCATTAGTTCGGTGCCCGTTACGTAACTGAGTACGTGAGCGTATTTAAGAAACGGCTAAAATCCTTACTGGTGAGCAAAGCATATTACAGTATTTCGGAATTTTTATCAGACAAAAATCTAATGATAGAATTGTTGACATGCTAATGAGATACATGACTGTTTGTGCTTATAAATAATTTTTGTATATTTGACATTAGTATTGCATATTGACATCAGTATTGTATATTGACATTAGTATTGGATATTGACATTTGTAATTTTTACCTATATTGACATTAGTATTGTATATTGACATCAGTATTGTATATTGACATTGGATTTGTATATTAACATTAGTATTGAATATTGACATTTGTAATGTTTTGCCTATATTGACATAGCCTTATTATTTGTTTTCAGTCTGTGTCTTGACATGTACTGTTTTTGACATTTTGTTTTTGTTATATTATTGTTCCTATTTGTTTCTCTTTTTATTGGCATTGATTTCTATTGATATTTGTATTGACATTGATTTCTATTAATTTGGATTATGCAATTCTATTTATTTGTTGTTTAATTGTCCAGGATTATTTTAGTTCATTATTTTGATTTACCTGGCTTGATTTTATTTAATTTCTTTTTTTTAAATACTTGCAAACATTTGTACGCCCTCTGGCATAACATAGCGCACTCTTTATTACCTGTATATACCATTATTATTGTACCTATGTTAAACAAATGAATAAATGACTTATGACTTATAACTAAAGTTCATTGTGTGGTGTAAAATTCATTTGGAGGGACACTGACTTCTAAGATACAGGCTTCTGCTTATTTTAGAAGTCAGGGTTCCATCAATTGTATTTTGACATATCTTGTACTTCTTATTAATTTATAAACTGGTTTTATATGGCTTGATGAATAAATACATTAGATTTTTTTTTTTAAGCCGACCCCAACAATAATTGGGCAAAAGGCTAGGCAGATGAGGCAGATGATGACTTACATATATATTTTTTAAGTTTTAATTGAGCAACATAGTTATACAATGTGCCTCTGTGCCGCGAAATTTGATACGCAAATGACGAACAAATATATTTATCTAAATAATAATATATATATATATTACCTTCTGAATCTCGAAAACGGCTCCAACGATTGTCATGAAATTTAGTATGCAGGGGGTTTCAGGGGCGATAAATCGATCTAGCTAGGTTTAATTGTTAGAAAACGCCGTTTTCTTTATTTTCACCTGAACAGACGTCGGTCGCCCAGGTACCGAAAGATTTTAAATATTCATATCAATCGATGATTGAGTAAATACATCTCGTAGATGTTTGCGTTAATTCCAACCGTAGTGTTGACAAAACAATCGTTTGTTACCTCCTCAACGTTAGCGTATTTATTGGCATACAGCATTATTTAGAAGTGAAATCTATCGAGTAATCTTCTTGTCCTGCCTGACCTACTTTTTATATCCTTATGTATCCTTCTAATAATATAAAAGAGAAAGACTGTGAGTGTTGGATGTTTGTTAATCAATCACGCATGCACGGCCGAACGGATTTCGGGTAGACCTTGGCCTACATTTGGACATATTTTATCCCGATGCGATAGTACGTTCCTGTGAGTCAATTTTTATTTATTAAAACTTCATGCAACGTACAGGTACATAGGCGGACTTAATGCCTGAGGCATTCTCTACCAGTCAACCAAGGGTGGTGGAGAGATAACATGGCAGGTGCATAAAAAATAGAAATAATTAATAAAGAAAAAATTGAAAAAATTTCGACTGTTACGCTGGTGAATCCGCTGGTAAAAGCAATAGTGCTTTATAAAAGTACGGTGTTTATTTAGTTAGTGAGTCTCTTAGGCGTACAAGAGTGCTGAGTGCTGATACAGCAGTAGAAAGTTGGCAAGTCCGGCGCCGCTGCCACTGTCACTGGCGCGAGAAAGTTCCCTTCTTTTATTTTCAAAAACTTTACTTAATGACTTCTATTGATTATTTTCGGTATTAAGAGTTTTCCTTTCCAGATAAATATTAAAATGGTGCTATGCTTTTCCCCGCGGCTTTGCTCTCAGAACGTGGGATAAAATTTTTAATATGACACTCAGCGTCAGTTCACTTTCGCTGAGTGTCATTTTGAATGGGTGAAAGAATTTTCGTAACGAGATCAAAACTTCTACCCCCTTATTATATTAACTCGGCGTAAAGTTACAATTACAACTGTATCATCTCTACTTTCATTATGCATACAGCTAAGGAGTGGAATTCCGTGCAGGATTCTGTGTTGCCCGATAGCTACAATCTAGGGGTCTTCAAGTCAAGAGTGAATAGAATTACTTCTAGGCAAGCGCGCTAGCACCGGCGACCACATCATCGCCATCAACCATCAGATGAGAAAGCTAGGTCAAGCGCGATTCTATCTACAATAGAAAAAAACCGGCCAAGTGTGAGTCGGACTTTCGCACGAATGGTTCCGTACCATAATCTCAAAAAACGATAAAAATATCACGTTTGTTGTAAGGGAGCCACACTTAAATATTTATTTTATTATGTTTTTAGTATTTGTTGTTGATAGCGGCAACAGAAATACATCATCTGTAAAAAATTTAACTGTCTAGCTATAACGGTTCATGAGATACAGCCTGGTGACAGACAGATAGACCGACGGACCGCGGAGTCTTAATAATAGGGTCCCGTTTTTACCCTTTGGGTACGGAAACCTAAAAAAAGAATAACCTCAGTATTAACTACGCTTGGCGTAACTTTAGTCCGCGTTTATTAATTAGGGCTTAGATATTACCTCCTTCAAATTTATATAGTTCAGTGGAAAGTGCTATTCAAATACAATTAGAGTAGTAATAGTAATGCAGAGACAGTGCATAAAGAAGAAAGACAGAAGAAAGTTGAAAGATCAAGTGGATAAAGTTATGTGGTTCATGACCGGTTGTTGACACTACGAGGACAAATTAATATTAAATGCATGCTGCTGAGTTCTGTAGTGTGGTATGAATTTTCGTAATTTATAGTGTTGAGAATAGTAATAAATAAACACAACACAAAGAGATATTGAAGGAATGTGAACAAGTCCAGGATTGGGACAGTTTAGGCTGTATTTAATAAGAGACTTATGTTTTTTCGGCATCTTCTTCTTTTCCTATAGATCAAACTCAAACCGAACTTAAATATTGTCTCAACTATTCTCAAATTTTGTCTGACTAGTATGTAGCCACCTGGACACCTCTGTCATTTGCCACGTTCAGATCCTGAAAGGTGCTCTGAAAGGAGCTCGTGGCTAAATAATAACAGCCACCCTGGTCGATCACCAAGGTTAAGAAACGCTTGACGAGATTGGTCCGTGGATGGGTGACCATTTCAACATACCGAGTTTCCTCCGTGCCTCCGAAAGCATGTTAAGCCGTTGGTCCCGGCTGTCATTTGAAGATCTTTGACAGTCGTAACGGGTAGTCAGAAGCTTGAGATCTGACAGCATTCTTGCCAAGGGGTACCGTGTTACCCAGTTGATGGGTTGTGCAGGTCAGATAGGCAGTCGCTCCATGTAAAACACTGGTACTCAGCTAAATCCGGTAAGACTGGAAGTCGACCCCAATATAGTTGGGAAAAGGTTAGGCAGATTGATTGAGATCCTGAAAGGTACAGGCGACTGGGCACGAAGGGCAGATAAGGAGGTGGGGCATATCCTGCGACGGGGCCCCACATTGGCACTGTGTTTGAAATGCGTCTATGAGATACCATTTGGCCAGGTTTGTTCTACAGCGAGCAACCTGGGCCCGCAGTCGGCATAAAATGACATAACATCACGCCTGTAGTCTGCGAAAGGTTAGGTAGAGGTGTATCTATAGTACAGTTCAGTTTAGTACAACCACATTTCGCCAGCGAGCCTATTGCCATCAACCGGGAACAAACCCAGACTCCGGGCTGTTGTCATCGAACGGGCACATGCCCAGACTCCGGGCTGTTGCCATCCGCCGGGCACAAACCCAGACTCCGGGCTGTTGCCATCCACCGGGCACAAACCCAGACTCCGGGCTGTTGCCATCGAACGGACACAAGCCCAGACTCCGGGCTGTTGCCATTCACGGGGCACAAACCCAGACTCCGGGCTGTTGCCATCAAACGTGCATAAGCCCAGACTCCGGGCTGTTGCCATTGAACGGGCACAAGCCCAGACTCCAGGCTGTTGCCATCGAACGGGCACAAGCCCAGACTCCGGGCTGTTGCCATCGAACGGGCACAAGCCCAGACGCCGGGCTGTTGCCATCCACCGGGCACAACAGACTCCGAGTTGTTGCTATCAAACGGGCACAAACCCAGACTCCGGGCTGTTGCCATCCACCGGGCACAAACCCAGACTCCGGGCTGTTGCCATCCACCGGGCACAAACCCAGACTCCGGGCTGTTGCCATCAAACGGGAACAAGCCTAGACTCCGGGCTGTTGCCATCGAACGGGCACAAGCCCAGACTCCGGGCTGTTGCCATCCACCGGGCACAAACCCAGACTCCGGGCTATTGCCATCAAACGGGCACAAGCCCAGACTCCGGGCTGTTGCCATCGAACGGGCACAAGCCCAGAATCCGGGCTGTTGCCATCCACCGGGCACAAACCCAGACTCCGGGCTGTTGCCATCAAACGGGCACAAACCCAAACTCCGGGCTGTTGCCATCGAACGGGCACTAGCCCAGACTCCGGGCTGTTGCCATCGAACGGGCACGAGCCCAGACTCCGGGCTGTTGCCATCCACCGGGTACAAACCCAGACTCCGGCCTGTTAATTGCCATCAAAGGGGCACAAGCCCAGTCTCCGTCCTGTTGCCATCGAACGGGCACAAGCCCAGACGCCGGGTTTCTGCCATCCACCGGGCACAAACCCAGACTCCGGGCTGTTGCCATCAAACGGGCACAAACCCAGACTCCGGGCTGTTGCCATCCACCGGGCACAAACCCAGACTCCGGGCTGTTGCCATCAAACAGGCACAAACCCAGACTCCGGGCTGTTGCCATCAAACGGGCACAGACCCAGACTCCGGGCTGTTGCCATCAAACGGGCACAAACCCAGACTCCGGGCTGTTGCCATCAAACGGGCACAAGCCCAGACTCCGGGCTTTTGCCATCCACCGGGCACAAACCCAGACTCCGGGCTGTTGCTATCAAACGGGAACAAGCCCAGACCCCGGTTTGTTGCCATCGAACGGGCACAAGCCCAGACTCCGGGCTGTTGCTATCCACCGGGCACAAACCCAGACTCCGGGCTATTGCCATCAAACGGGCTCAAGCCCAGACTCCGTCCTGTTGCCATCGAACGGGCACAAGCCTAGACGCCGGTTTCTGCCATCCACCGGGCACAATCCCAGACTCCGGGCTGTTGCCATCAAACGGGCACAAACCCAGACTCCGGGCTGTTGCCATCCACCGGGCACAAACCCAGACTCCGGGCTGTTGCCATCAAACGGGCACAAACCCAGACTCCGGGCTGTTGCCATCAAACGGGCACAAACCCAGACTCCGGGCTGTTGCCATCAAACGGGCACAAACCCAGACTCCGGGCTGTTGCCATCAAACGGGCACAAGCCCAGACTCCGGGCTTTTGCCATCCACCGGGCACAAACCCAGACTCCGGGCTGTTGCTATCAAACGGGAACAAGCCCAGACTCCGGGCTGTTGCCATCGAACGGGCACAAGCCCAGACTCCGGGCTGTTGCCATCCACCGGGCACAAACCCAGACACCGGGCTATTGCCATCAAACGGGCTCAAGCCCAGACCCCGGTTTGTTGCCATCGAACGGGCATAAGCCCAGACTCCGGGCTGTTGCTATCAAACGAGAACAAGCCCAGACTCCGGGCTGTTGCCATCGAACGGGCACAAGCCCAGACTCCGGGCTGTTGCCATCCACCGGGCACAAACCCAGACTTCGGGCTATTGCCATCAAACGGGCTCAAGCCCAGACCCCGGTTTGTTGCCATCGAACGGGCACAAGCCCAGACTCCGGGCTGTTGCCATCCACCGGGCACAAACCCAGACTCCGGGCTATTGCCATCAAACGGGCTCAAGCCCAGACCCCGGTTTGTTGCCATCGAACGGGCACAAGCCCAGACTCTAGGCTTCTGCCATCCACCGGGCACAAGTCCACACACCAGGGTTTTACTGAGAAATTCCAGGAAGAAAAACTCGCACTTTGCCCGACCTGGGACTCGAAACGAGCGCAGGCGCTCAGCAGTAGCGCTTGTGACCTTCACCAACGAGGCAGCTTGCGGAATCTATGCATCTATATCTAATATGGACCGATTTCTGAATTGAGTAATTGAGGTTAAGAACGAGTTGAGTATTTGTCAAACATACTTTAACCTGAAAACCTGAAAAATTTATCACTAAAGTATATAGGGTTTGACTCGTTCAATCGGCCCTATATCTATATTCTATACAAATATGTAAATAAAATTAAAATGTTTGTTTGTAATGTTAAAATATCAGCTTTTCTAAATTTATACGAAAGTATATTGGAATAATACTCAATTTTTTTTAAGTTTTTCAATCCGTACATCTGTTTGTAATCTCCGAACGGCTGGACCGATTTGACGAGGCTTTCACTGGCAGACAGCTGATGGTATAATTAGTAACTTCGGGAACTTTTACTTTGGAAAAAGAATTAGGGTTACGCCTAAAAACATAACCCCTTTTTTTCCGCAATGCATGCAGCTTTATACAATTCCATAGGTCGCAGAATGGAAGGAAAAAAATCGCGCGAATAAAAATCGCAGTGCGTGCTAAGCCTAAGTGCGATAGAAAATATCTGTATCTCTCCATGACTTTCATGAGGAACACAGACATGACGCATGCGAAGGATGCAAAAATTGTCCCACGGACAGTTAGCGAGGGGAGATAAGCAGGTTGATAAACAACGCATTCTTCTATTACTCAGGTAGTTAACCCCAGCCAATGACCCCAAACTGTTTATTTTTATTTCCAGTGAAACTTTTTCATCAGCAGAAAGTGTAGATAGATTTAACTTGCATTAAATTATTAAAGCTACATTGATAATTTGAAGAAACACTGTACAGTTTACCAAATACTTATTATAATATTCCTGCATGCCATCGTTATTTCACGCGTGGTGTCATCGACCTCAACCCAGACAGATGCGGCTATAACTGTCAGTATTTACGCAGAGAGCCTGCTCGCCAGCCATCCAGGTCATTAGGTGGGCTACTGTTGGACTCATAAGATATTATTAGTGATAAGGCGGCGCTACACCCCTTTATGCTCCAACTGAACAACTGGTTGCCATTCCACCAATTCGCACCAAGCGCTTCCAAACATCCTTCATGATGCGTACAGCAAATGAGTGGAACTCACCACCTGCGTCTGTGTTTCCAAACGCTATCAAACCGAATCGCTTCAAAGTTAGAGTGAACAGGCTTCTTCTGGGTAAGCCAGAAGAAGCCTGTTCATCGTCGACTCAGTCTCTGTCACCTCTGAGCTAGACTAGAGTGAAGAGCAAACCCATCTCAAATAAAAACAAATAAAAAAAAAACAATTGCAATAACACAGTAACTTGAGTCATCTTTTTTAGTCATGCTCCGTTTTTCTCGACATCAAAAAGAAAGCAAATAGGTGATATGTTGGTACTTTTTATGCTCATTTATACATACGTAACCAGAAAGGTAACAAAGGCTTGTTAGACCTGTGAATAATGGACAGAGACTGGCGTAAGAGGCTTTGTAATCGGAATTTGTTATTCTTTCTTCTTTCACCAGGGACTCTGGTACTTTCCTTTGAATAGTTCTTTGAGAAAAACTTGGCATGTCGCCGGGTCTTCACAAATTATTTATTAGACGGACCTTAAAAAAATAACTCTAAAATACTTATCTTTGGCAAGTTGTTAAGTTTTGGCAAGTTTTGGATGCTCTAGAATTTACAACTTGTTTTAGGTGAAAAGGATAAACAAAACGGGCAAATAAAATATGTAGACTCTCTACATGTTTTATACCTAGATGATTGCAAGTATTGCAGAATACGCGGTTTATGGGTAGATACTAATATTGCTGCTAATCAATCCATGAGTCTAATAAGAAATACTTAATAGCTTTTACAAAAGACGTACAAAGTCGCATCATTACGCCTACACTATGTGCAAGAACATAAAGTTGATGAATGAAATGAACCGTATTATTTCCCGTTTTGAACACAGTAGGCACGTACCTTCAGTTCAACCTTTGAGAGATACAAAGAACAGTGTGGAACCAGGTCGACAACCTCGAGTACGTTACACGACTCGGCTCGACACACGAAAATAATACCAAACGTACGCCTATTTTGAAAGAATGGCGATCTGGACCAATCCCATCATTTATTATTTTTAACTCACTTGTACATCTATTCTCGAACAACTCAATTGTTCCTAGGTCATCGTGACTTGACATCAGGCAGTAAGAGGTAGTTGCCCTCAGGTCAAGTTAGGCCAAAACATTTTCGCATTAGGCTGAATTCTTGGTGCAATTAAGTGTCGGTGACGCAGATGTTTAGAGCAGCTAGTGAATGCGTTTAGCAGTTTAGTGATGCAGCACATGTGTGGAGTGCGTAATGATGCGCGTGCGCCTGGCGGCCGCTAGAGATAGCCGCGGGTCAGCGACCGCCGCGAGGCCGACGCCCGCTGACGTAACGTTACGCGAATTCCGACGCCCCCCACCGTCCGCACCCGCCCGCTATTCGCAGCGACCCAATTCCTTCGAAGCCACTTCATTTGTGCATCGTTAATTATATAAAACGTCGTTGCACCGGACTGCCAAACACAATCTATTTCTAAATTAATCTACGACTTATTTGTAGACAACTATTTAAATAAAATACGTAATTGAGTAGTTAAATATAACGCGCTGGCAACAAAAGGTTACTGTTACAATTTTCCTAAACCACACCAATTACTGTGAAGTATCGTCATTGTGGTTCGGTGTGGATTTGCCCCTTTATGGTGTACCTATACGAGTATGCCAGTTACCTAAATACGTTAGTGACTCATTGACCTTATAATTTGTTTTATTATAAATTTAAAAAATATCCTTATAACTTTAACTTACCTATTGCTCAATTGTTGTAAACTAGGATTGCTGGCAAATTATAAGCAAGACTAATTATTGCTACAGGAAAAGCTTATTTTCGTGGACATAAGGTTGATACCTCATTCATAACGGAAGAGATAAAAAAAAATTGAGATGGTAAATAAAAGTTATTTCAATTAGGTATTGTTTGATTATGTCTCCTACTCTTCCTCTAGTATTTACCGACTACCTGTATTTATTTATTTCATAACTGGTTAATTCTTAGAACTTTTGATAAGACATTACACATCAGTGGTCAACGACTGATTATATAGGTACGTTATATACAATACACAAAAGCGTCAACATGTTTTCCCAAGATTCTATTAATGACTGTATTATCATTAATACGGTACGTAAAACTTATGACTAATTTAGTGCATTTACTAATTTAATTTCATAACCCAAATAAATAACTGATTGTTTTTGTTATTCCATATTAGGTTTAATTTATTATTCATTCATATTATGACAGGTATTTGTAAATACCTAATTGCTGGAGCCAGCCTGGGCAAACTAGTAGATTGAATGGTCGTACTATGTGGCTTGCAACCATCAGTGTCACATGTTCATGTCGGTCATTGACAGGTGCACCCACACGAGTTCACGTGGTACAGTCAGAAAGAAAAGTATGATCACTTCGAAACCTTAATATTACAAAAAAGGTCAGTAGACCCTAATTTTTGTTTTAAATATTAGTTAGGTTAGCCTAGCTGCTTTTACTACTTTTATGTTTGAAATAATAACAAAAGTTCTTATGATCTTATGATCTAATTTCAATTATTATACTATTTTTAATATAACGATCAAATGATGTAATGAATTATTGATATAATTACATTTTACCTAATTTTATATGGTTTAATGAAAATTTTCTAATATGCACATTTGAATTAATATTCAATTAGTATGATATTCAGTTACTGTAATATTCAAAATCTATAAGTAACGTTTAATATCATTTAGTAAAGTCTACTTTGTTTTGTATGTTTTTCCAAAAACTGATTGGATTTATTAGTCCAAGAGCGAGCAAAGCGAACTCGGGAGCTTAGGGCATCCCGACACGGATAGGTTAGGTTCGAAGGAGATGACGGGAGCTGAAGTAAGCGAGCAAAGCGAGCGAACTCAGCTCCCGTTATCTCCTTCATGTTGGGTTACTTTAGGCCCTGCACTCCGTCTACTTTGTTGCTTAAATACTAACGTACTTACCTACCATACTTATTGAACGCACAACGAATAAAAGAGCATTATAAAAATTGAATAACTAAATGTTTTTAGCGCAAATCTACTTCTTACTTATCACACTAACATTATAAAGGCGATAGTTTGCGAGTGTGTGTGTGTGTTTGTATGTTTTTTTACTTCTACACGCTCAAACGGCTAGACGGATCTGGATAAAATTTGGCACAGAGATAGATTATAGTCAGGAATAGCACACAGGATACTGTTTATCGCGGGCATATGTTCCCGCGGGATAATTTTCAACATTCACGCGCGCGAAGCCGCTGGCAGAAGCTAGTAATATTATAAATGTGAAAGTTTAGATGGATGTTCGTTTGTTACTCAATCACGCCAGAACGGTTAAATGGATTTGGATAAAATTTAGCACAGAGATAGATTACAGTCGGGAATAGCACATAGGCTAATGTTCCCTTGGGATAAAATACTTTTCACGCGGGTGAAGTCGCTTTCTGAAGCTAATGAAGGTTATATGAAATATAACATTAGATCACATGTAATTAGTTTATTTGTTTTTAAAGCATATGAAAATTATATCATGTGAACGTTATTTCAAGTTATATTATACTATCTGTTACTATGCCATATATTACACACCCCTTTTACTGACCCCAGTACTGTACTGTAACACAGGTTTTTCCTAGCATTGGGGCCATTGATCATGTATTTTATACCTCTTCAAATGTACTCTGAGTGAAGTGGCACTCGTATTTTTGTACAATTCTTCTTGTGTTTCTTGTCAATGTATGGCAGAGACATCTTCTCGTCTAGAAAACACATCAAGGCATTCAGCATCATCTACTCACCAATAAAATTTGTTGTAAAACTGTCTAGAAACTTTAGACCGTTACCGTTGTGTTACTTGACTAACTAACTTATGTCCTTTCTCGCCGCTATACCCTTCATATAAAAGCTACTCACATTGAGACAGTGGACGTCCCTGAACATGGGTTAGCCTTAAACCTTTCACCAGCACTACAGTCTGAGTTTGCAATGTGCACTCATGGATTGGTATAATTTATTGGCGCCTCTTAAATTTATGATTACAATACGTTGTATTAAATGCCAGCAGACAGCCCTTTGTAGTTTATTTCTTCACTTTTACTACAACAAAAATCAATCTGTCTAGCCTTTTTCCCAACTTTATTGGGGTCGGCTTCCAGTCTTACCGGATTCAGCTGAGTACCAGTATTTTACATGGAGCGACTGCCTATCTGACCTCCACAACCCAGTAACTCGGTAACACAGTACTCCTTGGCAAGACTGGTGTCAGATCTTAGGCTTCTGACTACCCGTAACGACTGTCAAAGAACTTCAAATGACAGCCGGGACCAAAGGCTTAACGTGCTCACTTTTACTACAACATGGACACTTAAAAAAACATCCGCATCCTCAGTAAATACCGACCACATCATCGCTTAACTTCAGGTGAGATAGTGGTCAAGCGCGACTATAGATTATAAAAAAAATACAGTCCATAATAAGACGACGACTAACGCCAACGACCTTGAGGGAATTAAGAAAATGGTCTAATATAACATAATTATATTTTTTACAAAAAATTACGACTAGCCGTTTAGACGTGATTCTCATTTTAAAATCAGCTACTCAAGGGAAGCAGCAAAGAGAATGTTAAAAAAATACAGTATATACACTTAAATAAGGGTGTGGAAGCGATGCAGAAAGAACCTTTTTTTACGAACTTGAAATTACTAACCTTGTTTTTAGGGTTCCGTACCCAAAGGGTAAAAACGGGACCCTATTACTAAGACTCCGCGGTCCGTCTGTCTGTCACCAGGCTGTATCTCACCTTACCGTGATAGCTAGACAGTTGAAATTTTCACAGATGATGTATTTCAGTTGCCGCTATAACAAAAAATACTAAAAACAGAATAAAATTAATATTTAAGGGGGGCTCTCATACAACAAACGTGTTTTCTTTTTGCCGTTTTTTGCGATAATAGTACGGAACCCTACGTGCGCGTTCGCACGAAGGGTTCCGTACGACTCGCACTTGGCCGGTTTTTTAGTTTAGCGAACTTTCTTTGTAATGTAAGGCTCTATTGTGTTCGGCTGACGCAAGTGAGCGCAAACCACAGTATAATTCAGTACCTAATGAGTCAGGCGTGTGCGTGTGTGACGAAGACGACACTGACCAATTGTTATTGGTTTACTTTCAAGGATAGCTGTACACGATAAGCTTGCACGTCATTACTCTTTTTCCCTCATGTCTGGAATAAACGTACCTACCTACAGTCAAAACCACAATGTCAGGTCATTTTACGAGTAGGTAGTTACCTAAAATGATCACCTTCACCAATTCTACCATATTTTAAACATTAACAATACACTCGTCGCGAATTGTTCAAACACGTTGATTAACCGAGTCTCCTCAGCAGACTGATTACTCAAAGACGCCTGGACCGATTTGGAAAATCCTACTTTTGTTTGAAGGGGTCTACTTCCCAGGTGGTCCCAAGTTCTCCAGGTCAGGATCTGGTGATGGTGTGGTCAAATATTATACGTATACATATAACGATTTTGATATTTTCATCAACAATACAATCATTTGTACTCAGAAAGTATCATTTGGTGTAGTGGAACTGATGAAGAAGACCACAGATGGCCACTGGAACTTCTTAATGCTAAGTATGTCACGGGTATAAGATATCTCGAATAGTTAATATATAAAGGATAATATTTTTGTGTTCACCAAAAATCTAAAGGTACATCTAAAATACTGATCGTGCACCAAATATTAGTTGATCTACGAATAAATTATGGTCAAAGAATCAGTCCAAGAGCGAGCGAAGCGAGCTCGGGAACTTAGGGCACCCCGACACGGACAGGTTAGGTTCGAACGAGATGACGGGAGCTGAAGTGAGCGAGCAAAGCGAGCGAACTTAGCTCCCGTCATCTCGTTCGTGTTAGGTTACTTTTGACCCTGCAGACAGAAATAGGAGCCCCGCGCAGCGGGGCTACGTCGACTTATATGAACATATTTTGGAGCACATTCAGTATATTTGGTGGAACACAGGCAAAATTAGGTAAATGAAATGGGAATAAATTGAAGTACTTTTAAATACCATCCATATATAAATAAATGGTACACATGATAATGGTACCATCGAACTGATCTCATGATGAAGCCGGAAGGTAGGCACTGGAACGCCGAAATAAAACAATATATCCTAGTCGTGTTTAGGCTTATTGGCATCGGTATGAGATGAACTTTGGCTACAAATGATTTTCATGGTAATTGGATGTTATAAAAACTTTTTTTTGCAAAAAAAGAAAAGTATAGAGAGTGACTGTCAAAAAAATTAAACCGACTTCCAAAATACTACAAAGCGAATAATAACTTTCTTTTCCGTGTCGGAAAACGTAAAACACGACCAAAGACACCGATATCGAAAATGAAATTAATTTTTCGCTTCGTTGTGTTTTGTTTTGGAAGTCGGTTTGATTTTTTTGTCAGACAGTCTCCATTCGTAATTAGAAAAGACATATACTCTATTCAGAGCGTATTAAGAAAGATGTCATTAGAGCCACTACATACGTATCATTTAATTTATATATCATACCGGTTCTAGAAAACATCATCATCTGCCTAGCTTTTTCCCAACTATTTTGGGGTCAGCATCCAGTCTAACCGGATTTTAGCTGTGTACCAGTGTTTTACATGGAGCGACTGCCTATCTGACCTCCACAACCCAGTAACTGGGTAACACGGTACCCCTTGGCTAGACTGGTGTCAGATCTCAAGCGTCTGACTATTCGTAACGACTGTCAAAGATCTTCAAATGACAGCCGGGACCAACGGCTTAACGTGCTTTCCGAGGCACGGAGGAAACTCGGTATGTTGAAATGGTCACCCATCCACGGACCGACCTCGTCAAGCGTTGCTTAACCTTAAAGATCGACCCGTGCGGCTGTTATTATTTAGCCACAAGCTCTAGAAAACATAAGACGATTTATAACGATTAATATGAGTCATGGGTGCTTAGCCCATGTAACTTTATATTTCAAGAGCCACTAGATATCACCGTCAAGGTCGTTATTATGTGCATGTACTTACTAAGTGTATTACATTAAATACATAACGTGGTTATATTGTGTCTGCATTTAATTATGTGGATTGTGGTGTTTTGGTGCGAATTATTAAGATAGAAAACGGCCATTTCAGCACTAACTTTTCAAAATCCTTGCTTTGTTGTAAAATTATTTGTAGTAATAGTTAGATGTGGAATTTGTTGTTGTTAATGTAGACGTTGTCACTGTATTAACAGTTAGCAACAAAAAGCCAACTAAAAAGACGTCAATAAGAAGAAAATCATGCTGTGCAGTCGGAGGATACACAAGCGCGAGCAGGCTGACCAAAACCAGATGTATCCTCCGACTGCACAGCATGATTTTCTTCTTATTTACGTATTTTTTAGCAGTCGGGTTTTTTGTTATTTTTAAACATTTTTTTTATGTAATACTTTTTTTTTAGAATTAGGTTCATTTAAACATATTTTATATTTTTGTAATCACCTTTTAAAACCCTTCATTTTGATACCCCACACGATGGGTTCGGAAGAAAAAAAAAATTGGGCCCCCACAATATGGCGCCCAAAATCCGCCATTTATTTTGCAATTTTAATGTAGCCAGTGACACTCGCAGGGTTAAGACGAATCGATTGACGTATGAATCATCAAAATCGGCCAACGCGTTTGGTCTCTAGTACGCCATATAGGAACAAACATACTACATACATACATACTTAAATAGAATGATAAACAGTTTACCCTCCTTCGGCAGTCGGGTAAAAAGAACCTGATAGTTACGGAATTTTTGATTACCTACATTTTTGATTAGCAAGAATTCATTAATTCATAAATATATTTTGAAACATGTTAATAACTAGTAGTAGCTTATTAACCTAGTTGTACGTTCATTTTGTGTTTTCCCCTCGCTGAATCACAAGTTTTCAGTGCCTATTTAAAACTTATTCTACTTGCGCATAATTATGTAAAAACTCTTGTAAATAAGTACGAAAAGAACATCATTGAGTTCACCCCTAGAAGAACTGCGCGCATTAATTCGTCCCCGCGATGTTTTCCTTCTTGTGGCGTGGCGAATTTGCTTCATAATACAAGTATGATTTTCAAGGTCAAGGTCACTTTGATAAATTCTGCTGTCATTTGTTTTTTTATGGTCAAGCGATTTTATGTACGAATATTATCATCGCAGTATTATGTAGGTACATAATTACATAGTTCGTTTGATCTATGATGCTATTAAGGTTTTGTTCAACGTGACAGGTGTTCCTAAAAAAGTAACACCACTATAAAACATAAAATTTGTTTTTAAATACCACCCTTAATAAATATGTCCAAGAATATCCAGTAGTGGACGTCTTTCGGCTGAAATTATGTTGATGATGTTCCAAGAATAGGATTTGTATTTATTATTTAGTTGTATTTTTTTGTTTTTCTTTTAATTAAAAAAAAAACCGTTCCCCTTTTACTTTATAATTGTCTTTTCGTAACCCTGTAAAGTTTCTTAATAATTTCAAATCTTTAAACCAATATTGGGTTGTCTAGTTAAATATATAGAACGTTTAATATCATAAAGTCCTGGGTGCCACACACGGATGCGTAGGCCCCCCGTAGCACGGCCTACGACAATTGGGTTAATGTTTATTTGTAGGTTATTTCATTGATTTATATGTACTTTTTCAAGGTTGCATTTCTTTGAAGTTTGTTCTTGAATTGTTCGATGAGTCGAAGTGTTGCAAAGAAATATAAAAATGTGTGTGTAAAAATATTAGCTGGCATCTTTGATGGTGGTTGAAAAAAAATATTTTGTTTACAAGAAAAGATAGACCTAAGAAGTGTTAGACAGAGGTATTTGTGTAGTCTATTAGTTAGTAAGAATTAAAATATTCAACTGTTTTTAAGTTTTTGTTGTGCGCTTTTGCTAACTGTCCTAATTTTGTAAATCTCTCTCTCTCTCTCTCTCTCATTTTTGGTGTTGGTTGAAAACGATTATTTTGTTTACAACAAAAGATAGACCAAAGAAGTGTTAGACACGTATTTGTATAGTCTATTTAGTTAGTAAGAATTGAAATATTCAAGTGATTTTAAGTTTTTGTTTTGCGCTTGTGTTAACTGTCCTAATTCTCAATGGTCCTAATTTTGTAAATCTCTCTCTCTATTTAGTAAGTAAGAATTAAAATATTGAAGTGATTTTAAGTTTTTGTTGTGCGTTTTTGTTAACTGTCCTAATTTTGTAAATCTCTCTCTCTATTTAGTTAGTAAGAATTAAAATATTCAAGTGATTTTAAGTTTTTGTTGTGCGCTTTTGTTAACTGTCCTAATTTTGTACATCTCTCTCTCTATTTAGTTAGTAAGAATTAAAATATTCAAGTGATTTTAAGTTTTTGTTGTGCGCTTTTGTTAACTGACCTAATTTTGTAAATCTCTCTCTCTATTTAGTAAGTAAGAATTAAAATATTGAAGTGATTTTAAGTTTTTGTTGTGCGTTTTTGTTAACTGTCCTAATTTTGTAAATCTCTCTCTCTATTTAGTTAGTAAGAATTAAAATATTCAAGTGATTTTAAGTTTTTGTTGTGCGCTTTTGTTAACTGTCCTAATTTTGTACATCTCTCTCTCTATTTAGTTAGTAAGAATTAAAATATTCAAGTGATTTTAAGTTTTTGTTGTGCGCTTTTGTTAACTGACCTAATTTTGTAAATCACTCTCTCTATTTAGTTAGTAAGAATTAAAATATTCAAGTGATTTTAAGTTTATGTTGTGCGCTTTTGTTAACTGTCCTAATTTTGTAAATCACTCTCTCTATTTAGTTAGTAAGAATTAAAATATTCAAGTGATTTTAAGTTTATGTTGTGCGCTTTTGTTAACTGTCCTAATTTTGTACATCTCTCTCTCTAATTAGTTAATAAGAATTAAAATATTCAAGTGATTTTAAGTTTTTGTTGTGCGCTTTTGTTAACTGTCCTAATTTTGTACATCTCTCTCTCTAATTAGTTAATAAGAATTAAAATATTCAAGTGATTTTAAGTTTTTGTTGTGCGCTTTTGTTAACTGTCCTAATTTTGTAAATCTCTCTATCACACACCCAGTGTGAAAGAGAGATTTACAAAACTAGGTTTGCTGTCAGAAAATCCAATTTGGGTTAAGCTCGCCTTTGTACATAAGTCGTCCTTTTATATTTGTATATGTTTGTTTAGTGTACAATAATGAAGTGTTGTGAAGGATGGCAACATTTTCAAAAACATATAATAGGCGTCTGTGTAAGATTATATTTTGCGTATGAGTTCGATTCTCACTTGATGGATATATAATACTTCAAATTGTCTAAAGTGAAGGCAACAGTGATGTTTGTAAACGCAACAATGAAAATAAAAACTCCTTTTGGAGAATGTCGACACACGAAATTTTTGAACGTTACGGTAATCTTTAATATAAAAAAAACATTTCCTCAATTCGTAGTTTAAATGCTTAAATATAGGTTCTGAATCTTTTATTATTCAAAAGCTTGTTTTAAGTTCTCTTGTCTCGATCCGGGTGTGCACCAACTTTGTACCTCTTTGAGTCTACTCGCCCTAGGGTGCCCTTTCGGTCCAGACGCAATGGGTGCATGTTAACAAAGAGGCGGCGAGACAGTCTGGCCTGCTGTGATCATTCGGGATTATCCTGTTCAGTTTACCCTTTGTGAGACATGACGTCTGAATGATATACTTAGCTTATTTTATTTTAATAATAAACTAGCTATGCACCCGGATTCGCTCGCGGGAATTGGTTTAAGTACCTACTTTGCAAAAAGGAGGAGGTTCTATGTTCGTCTGTATGTTTTTTTTTTTTTTGGATATTCACCGATTTCTCCGTCACTTGTGGACCGATTTTGAAAATTCGTATGATTTTCGAGATGGTCCCGTATAAATTTGGTGAATATCTGATGAAGAAATTCAGAGCTGTGCAACAGTACTTTTAATCAATTACGCCAAATCTCTCGGTGCGTCGGATGTGTACAGTTCACCCTGGTACAAATTTCACCAGTTATGTTCAAGTTTCATGATGATCATGTTATCTATTCCGGTATTACTTTTTGAGTCATTAAGGGTATTATAGGTACCTTACTATAGAACTTGCCCATTAGGTACTTAACACATTACACTACAAAAAAGTTAAAAACACAAATCTTTTATACAAAAAAATATTGTAACTGAGCTTGAGCTACATAATAATATTGAATAGAAATAACAAGTAAATTAAATATTTTGTTCGTGAAATGTTCTCGAAGGGACAGAGAGACAGACATCGCCTGTTATAATACAAGAAATAATATAAAGTTTGTGTTCCCGTAAGTCACCTACAAAAATATCTAATTTGCACTTAGCGCTAATAAATTAAATATTCACAACAATACAATTAAAGTCGACCTTGAAGCTTATAGTAACAGACGTTTTGCGTCACCGTATCATCAAATAGTTGTATAAAAACGCTGCGGTCACACAATGTCACCCCCGGCCACCCATCCGGCAAGACGCGCCGCCCGCCACAGCCGCCGCGTCGGTCACATTCAACACAACAAAACGTCAATTGACACGTCGACCTACCTGCCCCGACCTTTACAAGTGATCTTAACTTAGGTTAAACTTCTTGATAATATGTAAAATCGTAAATATGTTGTTCGTTTGACGAACACAAGATCCATTGTTGCTACTTAGATACTCACGATCGTTAAACTGAAAGTGAATGAAGCACTCTTGGTATCTGATGATGTATGACGATGTTGAATGGGTTCTTTCATTGAATTGTTTTCTCAAGATCACTATAGATTACGTAGATCTATAAGCAAATGCATAATCCCTAATAAGCTTGTCTTCTACATGTTCTATTTAATGTGATAATACTATTATTGTAGATTTTACAATCTTGCAGGCTGATGTTGATGGGTGATTCTTGGTAGAGCAGAAAACTCAACTCGTATAACGATTCGATAAACCTTAGCCAACGTTATGTGAAATAAACATTACAGTGTGCATGCCAAGTTTTTTAACGTACTCACTCGTGATAACGTAAACGATCTCTTATGTCAAAATGTATACAAAAAATGAGTTTCTCCTTAGCGTCCCCAGACGGCGCTTATCCAATTTCAATACAAATTGTCGAGCGTGAGTAAAAACTCGCACTAAGGCCTGTGGTCATTTAAAATTTTCATTTCATTAGGATTCTTTTTTATTTATCTGTGTTATGAAGCTTATACTTAATTCTCTCTCAAGGAAAGTACAGCTGAAACACATAGTCGAAATAAAACCTTAGTTAGCCATAGACTTAATCTATTGTGGTCTATGCGACGACGGACTCGTATAGTATTTACAAACCACGAATAATTTTACAACGAAATCAAGCTGAAATCTAAATAAATTACAATGGTTTCTATATTTTTCTAAGGAATTGAATTATTGTATCCAATATTTGCAGTAACCGGTTTTTCCTACACAATACATAGTTTATAAAACGGGCCATGTGCACGACTTTAATGCGCTCAGGGACTTTCCGCGAGTACGGGTACGAGTACATACGGTTACACAGATTACGCTACTGCGCAAACTGAAACTATGTATGTAAGAATATATAAAATGTTAACGCAAGTGCTTGTATTCCCTTTTCAGCAAAAATTATATGAATGTAAGTAACAAACCAAAGTCGCGTTGGTTGTCTGGAGTACGGCATCCAAGTTAATGGATTTTCGAATATCTCGGGCGGTAAGAGAACCCGCCCAAGGCCAAACCGGGGGAGCCATTATGGGGGATTAATTCCTCCCACTGACTCTTTTCATCAGACGGAAATATATGCCAGGATGAGAGTCCCTCTAGTGGTTTATGATGAATACATTCAAATATTTATTTTAATGCAAGTGATGATATAAAAATGTGTGTGTGAAAAAATCTGTGAAAGAATGCCATTTATTGAACTTAATAGGAATATGAATAAGCCCTTATTCATTCATATCTGACAGTAGGTGCTGCATTATATCGAAACCGATTTTCAAGTCAAAAACATTTTAGTTAGTGCCTTTAACATTATTTATTTTTTTCGTCAGTCGGTTTTTACATCTTCTATCTTTAGTTGTATCTCAGCCCGAAATTGATACTCGTAAGTTATTTGTATATTATTGAATGTTGTTTATTTCTAAAAATTGAAATTGGATGTAAAGAACTCTTCAGTTTGTCTGTCTGTGTATTAATCCGATAAGATCTAATCTGGAGTGGGGCGTGGGGGGATACCGGCTAAGATAATAAAGATGATGACTATGACGAAGCGCATGTCAACGCCGCAGATGTTATATTCAGAACGATGAATAATAATTGGTCACTTCCGGCGTTTAAATATTTAAGTCTAGTCGTGGTCTAGTCGAGGCCTTTTGCTCATAAATATTTCGGACTGACTCCGGAAAGTATGTGGGCCATGTGTCAAGACTTGGCATATCATGACACAATGAGTAATAATGTAGAGTGCAAAGTGGGTGCTTTTGATGCAATGTAGTTGATTTATAACAGATTATTGTATGTGTTATAGACACGTGTAAAGTTTATTGCAAGCAGGGTGCACGCGCGACCTTGAAGCCGGCGCTGGCGCAGCGTCGCCAGCGACTGCCGGAGCCCGGGGCGCGGGCGCGGAGTGCGGCGCGAGAAATGTGCGGCCGCGCGCTGACGTGCCGCTCCTTATCAGCGGATGCCGCTTATCGCAAGGTTGCAGCGTCCACGTGTTGCTGACCATTTTATACGTTGCGCCTACTTTCTTGCTACCTTTACTGCGTTCTAACTTAACAGCATACGTAGGAAAATAGATAATCGTTACGAAGATTAATAAATGCAAAACAAAGAGTAGGGAGCACGCGGAAAATCTGCAATATTAAGGAAGTTCTTATGACTTTTTATCATTGCTTCAGACATCCTAATTATACCTCATCAAACAGTTACTATCTAGGTACTTATATATATTATTTAAATAAATCAATACTGGTTATTGCTGTCTACAGTTGCTATCGTACGTTGAGCACAGCTTTGGGCCTGCTTGCTAGGGGACGACCCCCGCCCTCATTTCGGTAAGTACCGACCATGTGTACACAACAAGTACTTTCCAATCGTATATCAATAAAATTTATCAACGCCATTTTAGATGCCCGCTTTTGCAAGCATTGTGTTTACGAGGGAGATATTCTCTTTTTTTTTTATCATCTCGTTCTCTTGCCAACCGTAAATAAGATTGATCTTTTTTATGGGAATGAAATAGGATATATTTCCTACACTGACCGTCAATTTCTACCCTATATCGGAATACTGTTCTACTTCTAGCAGTTCCAGCAGGATAGACGGTGATGGATGGGGCTGCCAGGGTGCGCCTGACTTATGCTACGGTATGTTTCTGTAGAACTAGCTGCTACCAGTGGCTTCGTGCGTGCCATAATGATCCCAAGGAAAATACTCTCAGAATATAAGTATCCTATGTCCTAAGCCAGTGCATGGTCTACCCGTGTGCCAAGTTTCATCCAAAACCGTTTGGCCTTTAAGACATGAAAAGGTAACAAACAAACAGTTACCTTAACGTTCACCTACGACTGAAACTGAAACAGAATGAGCGCCGACCAGTGAAAATAATGGAAAACACAAGTTATTCCATACACTTTGACGTAAATTATCGTTTACGTTACGCCAACGCGATCGAGTAAGTATGAAAACTCGCACTAGGCCCGCTGAACTGCGTGCGTAAGCTCTGTGTGTGCAAAGGCTGAAAAGCCACAATAGCTTTATAAGTTTTTTTATTTTTCAACCTTATCACATAAATCTTTACAGGATTACACCCACTTATCCTAAGTTACTTCACATCTGTAACTACAGTAAACCTAATCTATACATAATTATAGAACAGTATCTAAACTAATTTTAAGTTAACTAGTTTACATTACAAATATTACCTGTAACTAATTTTAAACAATGCACTCTTGGTAAATTCACCCAGAGTACAGAAGAATAGGTCCGTCTCAATAGCCACGAGGTTGAGCGTCCGGAGAGCACGCGTCAGCGGCGCCTACTCGTAAAAGGTTGGTTCGACTGCGCGGCTCAACTACCAAGCTCGGCCACCGGCGTCGCCAGACGTAAGATGTGTCATCCAACTCATTCGCGGACGTCCTCAAAAGCTGTAGCGAGCGAAATACGCGCCTTCTGATACCTCTAGGAATTGATATTCCCCGTTCAACCTGGAACTCCCTAAATAGACTCTGGACCCACTTTGGAGCAAGGAAAACCTACTTCGATAATTGTCAAACAACTCTAACTGGGAAAGTGAATCTGTTGCTATTCTTGAAAACTGACTGAAAGTGGTCTACCTTTTAAAGCAGAACTTTTTATGTCATAATTTTATTATGCATAACAACGGATAGCATAAACATCATTTCGCAGAAAATCGTTTGGCATACACTCATTTATCATACATTCAAATTAATAATTTTGTAAGTCAGAATCATCTTTAGGCATAAATTTCATATCGATAGTCATTAAAAGGTCGAACCATCACAACGCAGAATGTTCACAGTCAGAATCGTCTTTTGGCATAAATTTCTTATCCATATTAATTGAAATACTTATCTATTACATTACAGACAATTCATAGTTAGTCATTTTGTATTTTTACCATAATAAAAGATTGATTAAACACAATTTTTTGTGTTTTAATTCGCTGTATGAAGCATGCAAATAAGCATACATATATACAAGCATGCATGCAGCATGCAAACAAGTATACACCATGCATGCAGCATTCAAACAAGCATACACCATGCATGCAGCAAGCATGCAGCATTCAAACAAGCATACACCATGCATGCAGCAAGCATGCAGCATGCAATCTAGCATACACCATGCATGCAGCTAGCATGCAGCATTCAAACAAGCATACACCATGCATGCAGCAAGCATGCAGCATTCAAACAAGCATACACCATGCATGCAGCAAGCATGCAGCATGCAATCTAGCATACACCATGCATGCAGCTAGCATGCAGCATTCAAACAAGCATACACCAAACATGCAGCAAGCATGTAAGTGAGCATGCAGCAAGCATGCAAGCAAGAATGCAAGTGAGCCTGCAGCATGCAGCAGGCATAGTTTCTGTCACGGCTCCGGCGCTGTGGGGCTCCGGCGATCCCACGCGAGCTTATCGTCGCAGATGGTTTTAACGCTCACCACCGCAGCTTCGGCTTGCTGGCCGGCTTCACCGGCCAACCTCAGCCGCGGCAGCGACCGTTATTAAACCACCTGCTCCTCAGCTCGCAGGACGCCTCGCCCCTAAGCGCCTACGCGGGCTTAAATTACACTCAAGGGGTAGGGCAGACAAGACTACGTGGAGTCAGCGATTCGCTTCTGCCACTAACTTTTATAAGACAACATATTGACTTTTTAAGACAGTATTTCAATTTTAATTTACGGTTAAAAATGTTATTTTATAGAAATGCCTAATAAAATTATTCCAAATGAATTTCTGCCATCTTCATAATATGCCAAGTGAAATTATGCCAAATAAAATTCTGCCATCTTAAAAGTAAGCCATTGTAAATTCGGACATAGAAACATTCGGCCAAACAATAATTATATTACATAATTTTTATGCCTTAAGAATATTGGTTTAACGAAGATTATGCCAAGTGTGTTATGCTAAATAAATTTCAGAGTATCAAGATTATGCCAGATAGAGGGAACCCACTGAAAGGAATAGTCACTTTAGTCATATATCCGTCATTTCTTCTTGATAGCGCGATGCAATATAAATTGCGCCGATAGGCGAAATCGTTCACGTATTATCTAAAGGAATCCGATGGATGGAGACGCACAGGAACGATCAGTGTGACGACGCTTAAGCCTCTGTCCAGCAGTGGACATCTACACATACATACATAAACTCACGTCTTTTTCCCATGGGGGTAGGCAGAAACTACAGAACGCCACCTGCTACGATCCTAACATACTTCTTTTGCTTCACTCACATTCATACATCAAGTCATACACACACGCCGGTTATGAGTACTGCGCACCTGGCCTTTCTGAAGAACATCACCTATAAGGTGATGTATGTCTTTCTAGGGCGTAAATACCTTTCGTTAGTCGCCTTTCATTCATCCTCTCAACATGGCCAAACCATCTTAACATACTCTTTTCAATTTTAGTCACTACATCTTCTTTTAAACCACAACGTTCTCTTATTAAATTATGCTGTGCACAGTGTGCAGTCGGAGGATACAATACATGTTCGCGGGCTTGCTGACCAAAACCAGACGTATCCTCCAACTGCACACTGTGCACAGCATGATTTTCTTCTTGTTTACGTCTTTTTAGTTTGCTTTTTAAGCAGTCGGGTGTTTTGTTTTTTTAAATAACTTTTTTTTATTTGTAACTTTTAAGTTAATTTATTTTAGAATTAGGTACATTTAAACATATAAGTATCATATATTTTTAAACCACCTCTTAAAACCCTTTATTTTAATACCCCACATGGTGGGTTTGGAAAAAAAAAATTGCTGCTCCACAATATGGCGCCCAAAAGCCGCGATTTTTTTTTATTTTCCAATTTTAATGTAGCCAGTGACACTAGGAGGGTTAAGATGAATCGATTGACGTAAGAAGCATCAAAATCGGCCAATGCGTTTGTTCTCTAGAACGCCACATAGGAACAAACATACATACATACATAGACTGATAAACACATTACCCTCCTTCGGCAGTCCGTATATTAGTCAGTATATTTTATAATTTCTTATTGTCACTCCCATTACACTGCGCCACACTATCAACGACTACGCACAAACTTTGCCTTGCTCTAGCGCAACTTGAAACACGAACACGATTACACTTAAATTTTTATGTTGCTCTGTCCTTCTCAACACTGTTTTTTCTTCATTCTTCCATTCATATTCAGTATATTCTTCACTGGAACGCGCTTCCTCTCGAAATCAGGACGGCTACCAGTCGGTATGTTTTCTAGCGAAAATTGCGGCTTTATTTTCAGCGGGAGCAGGGTCATCTCGATACCATATTTGCACTACTTTATTAATGTGTGTATTTATATAGGTAGATATAATACAAAATATATATTCATATTATATTATGTCAAAATATCTGATGTAAAAATGATATTTACAGAAAATTCGTGGCATAGGGAATTACTTCAAAAAAATTATTGATATATATACAGCAGCTGTTAAAAGCGTCGATATTATTTGAAATGGCGAGCAGGGTTTTCAGACAGGCTCTAGCCATTACAGTAGTTGCTCTGGAAGGCTGGTGTACCTACAACTAAGGGTTATATTATGAAAACTGGTATGTATCGTAGTTTCTTATTCTTTGGAGTTTCGCTTTCTCTGATATCTAAGACTCTTTTTGTAATATGGTTTTGTCTGGCTGTATCTACAGCCAGACAAAGAAATGACTAATCAATAATATAATATCTATAAGTAATATATATTGTATATATCTATAATATCGCCGGGTTAAAGGCAAAACCAATTATTTAGTCCAAAAAAGTCAATATAAAGTTTTGCGTAAGCGCATTTGGAAAGTTTAATATTAAAATTAAGTCCTTAATAATAAAATTATGTGTGTCGCAAATTTAAGAGGGTGTTCTTTAATTATCTGAGTTTCAAACTGTTGCATACTAAACACAAAAAATTACTTCATATGTCCTAAATAAAAATAAACTAATTTTAACCCCCTCCTTTTAGTTGGTTTTGCCTGTATAGTACAAATACAAGCATATCTGGAAAACTACTTGTCCTGTTTCTAACATACTTTGCATTTACGTGAGTTAAAGTATTGTGTTGATAATTTGCTTGTAATGCTGAAACATTCCTTTTGAAACAATTTAAAAAAATACGAAAACGTAGTTGGTTTTGCCTTTCTATTTTCTTATAGATGTCTTTGAATGAAGAATACAAAATTGTACTAAAATTACAAGTTACTGATTTGTATTACTTAAATTATTCAAATTGTGTAATCTCATCCAGAAAAAGAAAACATACAAAAACTAAAACTGACAGGTAAAAAGAAGAAGCATTTATTTTATAATGCCTTACTTTGTTTGAATATAAAAGTTTCGTAATGTAAACAAACAATAATTGGTCTATAAAAAAAAATCTTAAAAAATTAGTCACTCATTCTCCAAGTCCTCTGATTCTTCAAAAACCCTAACATCAGGTATATGATCCACTTTTTGGTCATCAGCTCTCAAACTTTGGAACCATCCATGATATTCGTCGGGCATGACTTCTTTGTCACAAAGTTTCAATAAGTCGGCTTGTTTGGCTTTTGAAATGGATAATAGTTCTTTATATAACGGGTACAGTATCTGTGGAAAACATGAGTCATTTGTGACTTGTGGTGGTGGTTCAGTCACAACTTTTTTGGCTATGGTCTTGTGTTATTGACTGTGATTCCAAAGAGGATTCTATAGATCTTTCCGAGACCTATATAAAAGAAGTTTCAGACATGTCGTAATTAAAAAATATTTTTGATTCACTTTTAATGTATCGCATTCTATTAATTTTAAGCCACCTGACACGTTCAACGTTCACGTTGTCCATTACTGGTTTTTGCTTTAATAATCATCATACTGATGGTTAGTCTCTTAAGATCTTTGAAAGCCGTGTTTGGCCCTTACTTTTTCCCTTGCATTGACTTGATGATCGGGCCTGCCGACAAATATTCAACCATTATGTAATTGAGTATAAGTTTGAGTGTTTTTGGGCTGATTCTATGCTGCTGTGCATATAATCTACCTCCATGTGTGTGACCCGATTCTTATATTTTGCTTAAGTAATGTATCTTAAAACTATCGATCCAATCTTAGAGCTTTCTTTCTTGACATTAATTTCCGTCCACGCATAACATAATACTTCATCTGGAAAAGCGCTCTCATAAATCGTCAGGTTGTGTAGTGTTAGTTCCTTGCAATAATACAAAAGACCTACATCTCCACTAGGGATTTGTAAAATTGCCTTCAAAGGATGCCGAAGTGAAGATCGTTTCTTTTTCTACTCTCTCCTTGTCCCTTTGTTTCTCGCTCTTTCATGTATTTGTTCTTTAAATGTGCTGTTTATATGTTTTTCTTAAATTTAAGTTTCCTCGATGGTACCCAAACGACGATACTTGGTGCACAAAAGACACAGATCTTTCTTGGGAACAAAAACCCCAAGTTGAACTAATTCAACTTAGGGTTTTTGTACCTAAGTACAAAATACATTTCGATATGTAGCCTCTACAGGGGTGTAAAACTCTGCTTCTCACACTCCTACACATACAATGCATACATTTTTGTAATTTACAGACTACAGTCTAGATATTGGTGTTCAATATTTTTGCGCATATAATGGCTTTCCATCGTAGAGAAAGCTTTGATATGACGCCAGATTTCTTCAGCTTTTTCTGGTGGCGTTTTGTTTTGGGAATCATATCGTCCTCGCGGATCCCAATCATAAGAACAAAATCCCATCGCATCTCGACTTTCTACTGCTTCTATAATAACTGAAGCTGAAATGCACAGAGTTTCCCAGAAGAAGTTTTGGTATATCTGAAATTTTACGCCTTGTTTATAGAAAAAATACTGCTTTGCATGCTTTCCCAGTATTTCCTCCAACATCTCTCACGATCAGTTCCATTGAAGTTTACGGTGCCTTTGAATCTACATTTTGAGCAGTCTACAGCATTTCGTACTTTAGCCGGTCAATATTTCTTTGCTGTTATGTAAGAGAGACCATAAATTCTCCTTTTTTTTCTACATTTCTTTTTCAGGTGGTAGTGTCTGGAATATGCAAACGCCAGGGACTTTTGTGTTTTAATAGTTTTCCAAGCTCTTTCAAAGATTTCGTTTATAGCGGTGGTTGCGGCGATAAACGTCTGCGCGAGATTCGACTAAATACCCGTAAAGCGGGAGAGGGATAGCAGCAGCGCGGGGAAGTACGGACTACAATTATTTAATCGGTTTTGCTTCTAGGCAATTCACTAAAAAGAAACCGGAAAACCGAATGTTAAAATCGACTATATTTATATAACATTTATTAAGTTTGAATGTTCAAGAACAAAAAGGTGCTAATCAAATATATTATTTTTTACCATTAGTGACTAAGACCTTCCTTTGAAATTATTGTGAAACTAAAACCCACTAAAAAGTTTGGTATTTTTTGCACCTATATTTTGAAATATTTTAGTAAAATTATTACGAATTATTGGTTTTTTATTCTCTAAAGATACACTTTCTCGATTTATTTGTTTCTTAATTCAGTCAAATAGCTATATAATCGGTTTTTACATTTGGTAACTCGGGCACGGTAAGTCCTGCGGTTTAGTTGGTTTTACCATTAGATAAAGAATCAAATGCTGATTCGAATGGTATATTAAAGTGAAAAACGGAAAAAAATCGCAGATAGTCGGTTTTGCCTTTAACCCGGCGATATATATAATATCTATTAGTAATTAGAGTTCGGACTCCGGCAAACCCGTACGGGTAGAGCGCGTGATCCTTGTGTGCCTGCAGACTTCGTGTTTCCGTACATTTTTTTCAAAGGCCTGAGTTATCTACAAGAACTGCGGTGCTGTTTTAGAAGAACACAATAATGTCGACTCCTTATGTAAAAGCAAAACCAAGTCGGTTAATGTGTTTGTTTGTAACCCAATTATTAGGGTACCTACTGAATTAATTATCCGACTTGGTTTTAAATTCGATCTCACTACTTTTTGCGGTAGAAGAACTGCGCCGCGAGCCTGATTTTACATAAAGGTTATGTTTTTGATGAGAGAATTAATTAAATAACGTACCATTTTTGTGCTTAGGGAAGTGTCATGTAATTGAAATAGTGTTGTGGTAGCTGATTAGATTTTTTGGTTGATTGAATAATTAAAAGTTAAGTTTGAAGCATTGAACAAATGTTTCTGAATACTGTTGATAATATTTGAGAGTTCACAACCGAATTTTGGTTCCCTTTGTCAAATACTACGAGTATGGGCTGGGTGAGTCAAAATCAAAATTATTTCATGACATCTAGCAGATAGGTATAGTCAGTCTTGCAGCGATACGGAGAACAACGTGTGGTTCATAATGATTCATGTGAAGCTGTTTTGTATTTGGCGTTCCTACAAGTAATTAGTAATGTTAATATTGGGTTATTGTGTAGCAACCGGAGCGGTAGGAGTCGTTCAAGTGTCGTGTCGTTAGTTCGTAGCGGCGGCGAGGGCGGGCGCTCCGCGGTCGTCTCAAGATCAAGGTCGCGCGGCAGACGCACGGCAAGGTCACCGGGCTCCCCCCCTCACCGCCCGCCCGCCCCGTCGCCCGCTCGCACCACGCCGCGCGCTCGCCTCTCACGCGCGCAAATATTTGCGACCGTCTGTCCTCCGCGACCGATACGCCGAGGTCAGCCCGTCACAGACCTTGAAGTAATATTATCCGACCTCTCCAGCTTGAAAGACGAGATCGTATTTTTATCGGTCAGTTTAGTAAATCCATAAATTATAGGTACCTACCAGGTGTGCGGTATGAAATATATTCTATATACCTTTCAATTATCTACGGTAAATAGTCTCGGTAAATTGTTAGTAGGTATTTACTAACACCAATAAAATTAAAAAGAAATAATTAAATTACAAACAATGTAGGTATTCGTTTTGTAGCAAAGAGGAATTAACACCAAGAAACAAAATGGTTTCTTTTGCGACTTAAAATAAATTTCGACTGTTGAAGTATTCTTTGCTAGAAAGAAGAATACGATAAAATCAAGATAAAACCTAATTACAAAATACATTATGTGACCTTAGTACCTACCTAACTTTTAACATTAACAGAGGTAGTTACCTCTAATATCATGCTAGACCTAAAATAACTATAGGGCAGTACTTCTATGCAGTCGAATCATACCCAAAGTTATTGTACAACAATGAAAAACATGAATGAACACAATAAGTTATGCAATATTCGTCCGATTGCCTTATTCAGCGATATGGTAACTGGTGACCAATAAACTTAAATTATTAATAAGTGCATTTTTAAAGTAGTTTGTTAAATAATTGTTCATTATAAATCAGCTTGTGGTTAGCCACGCGGATATATGGCCGTCTGTTTTCTGACTCATGCTTAATAGGCTTCCACGAATTTTATTTCCAGCGAAAAAAGGTCTATCACAAAATGCTTTGGACTTAGTTAGACACATAATGAATAAATGACACGTTTTGTAGATCTGGCAATTAACAGTATTTACGCATTTAAATGCAACAAGAATGTAACGCGGGATAATAGGTATCTGGGAAAATGCCAAAACAAAACGCGTCAGGTTTTCTCAGTTGTTTGTCCAATTGCATTTTTAACCACCGAAAAAGAGAGGTGTTATAAGTTTGACGTGTGTTGCTGTGTATCTGTGTGTCTGTCTGTGGCATCATAGCTCCTAAATGGATGAACCGATTTTGAAGCTATGTTTGAATAAAATCGGTTCAGCCGTTCAAAAGTTATGGGCGTTTTACTGTTTGAATCGGGGTGTTTTCGCAAGATAAATGTGTCGGGGGTTTTTAAATTTTGAAATTTTGCTTGCCTATGTGTAACATTTATACGTTATAAACGGTACGGTAAATAAGTATAGATATATATCTATACTTATTACTTATTTCTTTATAATTATAATATTATAAAGAGGAAAGATTTGTATTTTTGTATGTAACGAATAAACTTAAAAACTACTGCACCGATTTCAAAAGTTCTTTGTTTGTCCGTTGGGAAGCCACACTATCCCCGAGTGACATAGGCTACTTTTTAACCGACTTACAAAAAAGGAGGAGGTTCTATGTTCGACTTCTTGTATGTTTTTTTTTTTTTTTTTTTTTTTTTTTTTTTTTTATGTATGTTCACCGATATCTCCGTCAATTGTGGACCGATTTTAAAAATTCTTTTTTTGTTTGAAAGAGTATATTTCGAAATTGGTCCCATTTTAATTTAGTGAAGGTCTGATGAAGAAATTCGGAGATACACAACAGAACTCTTCAATAAATAACGGCAAAACTCTCGGGATTGCTGCAATCGCATGTCTGTTTGTTGTTTATACCATTTCATAACGTAACATCACGCCAGTACGCTCTAAAGGGGTACGCAGATCTCTCATTTCACCGGTTATGTTCAAGTTTCATGTTATTCGGTAAATCTATTCTGGAGTTATAGGGACCTTAATAAACAACTTGCTATTAGGTAGGTAAAACTAAAAAGGGAAAAATAAAAACTTTTTTGCAAAAAAATACTACCGACTTCCAAATGAAAAACTACAAAGTGAAAAATAACTTAACTTTTGGAAGTCGGTGTCCATATCGCAAAAAATGGTTCCTACGAAAGACACCGACTTCCAAAAGTTAAGTTATTTTTCACTTTGTAGTTTTTCATTTGGAAGTCGGTAGTATTTTTTTGCAAAAAAGTTTTTATTATCCCTGTATTCCCCCGGGTACGGGAACTACGCGGGTGAAACCGCGAGGCGTCCGCTAGTCAGATTGATAGTGAAGTGTGTCCCGGCCGCGGCCGTGCTAGATGAGAACAGAGCCAGTTCCACGTGGCGAAAAAAAATGTCATTAATCTCTCCGCAGCTGTATAGCAAAGCGCAGAAGTAACACTGACTCATTGTTTGTGATACATTTATAAAAATAATCCTATCCTAACGAGCAATATTTGTGTATATAAATATTTGTAATCACATTCTCGAAAACAGCTATAACGATTCCGATAGAATTTGCAATATAAATATATAAATTTGATTTCGGGGGCGAAAAATTGATCTAACTAGGTCTTATATCAGGCAAAATTTGTTATCACAAAAAAAAATATTATCCCTATTTTCATCCGAGCAGAGCTCGATTGCCGAGGTAATACTATTAATTTTTAATCAAATTAGAGCAAATATAGAGCTCCTTATATAAACAAGTGAGACATCCTATCTACGCCACCGAATATCTGTGCGTCTGGCTGTCTTTCACAGGGCAGTATAAACTAGTGTCCGACACCGGAAACCGAAACCGAAAACGAATTTCGGAAAGTCTCAGTTTCGGCCGAAACCGAAACCGAAACTTCCTTACAAGGATCATGTTTTGAGGGAAAAATAAAGAAAACGTTATTATAATCAGTCTTTATTTTTAGGGCCCCGTACCCCAAAAGGAACCCTTATAAGATCACTCTCTTGTCCATCTGTCCGTGTGACACCACCGATTTTCTCAGGAACGGGTGGACCTAGCAAGTTGAAATTTATACCAGATACTGAGGTCAATAGTCCCTATAAGGTGTATAATCAAGATCAAGGTCCTGAGTCAACACGATAAAAAGATATGGGCAAAAGCGAAAACTTGTAAGTACCAAAATTTACCTTCATTTTCAACCTATTATAATTTTTTCAGATTTTTCCCTTTACTTGTGCTGTGAGACCTTGCTTTTAACCAAAATTGTCAATTCTAGATCAACCGGAAGTACCCTATAGGTTTTGGGTCGGAGACCTATTTGGTAGTTCCCGTTGACCTAGAATTACGATATTTGGCAAAAAGTAAGGTCTTACAGCACAAATAAAGGAAAAATTCAAAAAAATAACAAAAGTTGAAAATCAAAGGGTGTTTTTTATCTTTAGGCTCGTGCTTGACCACTAACCCACCTGATGGGTAAGTGATGCTGTGGACGATATGTCGATATGTAAACCCCCCATACATACTATATACATACATAGTTGACGCCAATAAAGATAGTCCTCCGAGTTGTATGGGTGAATGCCGTTTCGGTTTCGATAGTAGTTTCGGCAGGTTTGCCGCCGAAACCGAAACTAAACCGAAACTTGTTTTTTGCTGAAACTCGACCGAAACCGAACTTTCGGTCGGACACTATTATAAACAGTAACTTTTAAATTGTATAAGGTACAGACGAATACAGAAAAAAATATAATTTCCAAAGTGAAAAATCTTAAAGACAATCAGCGCCGGCCCTAGCTAGCCCTTGATCAGGGTACAGCGAGATTGTCTCTCAACGACTTTTAGTCGACGCTTTCACTTTCATGTAAATTCTACTATTAGTATTATAAACGTGAAAGTTTGTGAGGATGGATGGATGAATGTTTGTTACTCTTTCACGCAAAAACTACTGAACACATTTTGATGAAACTTTACAGTAATATAGCTTATACATCAGAATAACCCTTAGGTTATAATGTATAAAGATATTGGGAGAAGTACTAATAACATGCTGGCGGAGCCGCGGGTGGCAGCTAGTGAACCATAATTCCCAAATTTTCAAAAATCACCTTTTTTTGAAAATACACAACATTTATAGAATTTAAATTAAATAGCTCTAAATAGTATACTCTTGCTTCTTTAACATTAAAAAAGCTCTTCATCACTATCATCATCATCCTTTTCACTGCTGAGAAACAGGCCTCCTCTCTTTGAGAGGGAATGGGCCGTAATCCACCACGCTGGCCCAATGCGGGTTGGTGGGTGGGTGGTGAAAAAATCTCTAACTGATATATAATTAAATTAGTATTTGGTGTTCATTTCAAGATCTACGGATTTATCTAGAGACAATCTACGAATTTTTCAGCGTCTCCTACGGATTTTTAAAATAATTATGATCTACCAACACGTTTATTTTGTTATGATCTACCAACACGTTTATTTTGTGCTGAAAATTGTTTTCTGCATTTGGCTTCCTTGCCATCTGGTGCCTAGAGCGACTGATCCTCTCGTTCTACCCCAGAGCCGGCGCTGAAGGCAATATCTAAGTCAAGCCCCCAAATCCCTTAAGGACCAGGACCCAGGACCTTTAAGTGCGCAAGTCTGACTCTCACGGGGCTTGTGTTTAGCATATATCATATAATATTGACTGTACAGAGCCTTGAAAATATGTATTCAATTCAGCTTTGTTTATACAAATGTACATTTTTAAGGACACCTTTCATTATTCACAAGGATTTTAAAGAAAAAAAGACAATGAGTGTCCATAGGCAAAGGTCGCGTAAGAATATTGAATACGTTCGCTTGAGCTCACCTTGATCTACGTTGAGTTTTAGGTACGTTGTATGTATATTTTCTCATAACTGACATTTGAATAATTGTATACTATTTGTTTAGGATTATGAAACTCAAAAAATACACATTATACTTTACTGTAATTAACAAGGAACCTCAACCTTATGATGCGATACTCGTCAGTAGTTCATGGAAGTGTTTCAAGCACAGACATAAATCTAACTAGATAACGCAAGTCCCTCCATCTGTATGAAAACCAAGCACTTTTTCACAGAAAACTTAAAAACAAGTTTACTTACGATTGAAAGAAAACATTTCCAATGCCTCGGCCAACTTTTTCGATACAGTCTTTACAGCTCAATTTGTAATTTTTCTAGATTTCCGGTGCCGATAAGGCTAAATGGAAAGTTTAAATTACGAAAATTGATCGTAACTTTACTCTGTTTTTTGGCACGCGAAGTAGATATAATCGCGTCATCTAGTTAGATTTATATCTGTGGTTTAAAGTCTAGTTTGCGTTAAGTATAACGGTGATGTATGTCGCTGGGAGACATAATCGTAACTTTTTGATGCTAGGTCTCGTCGGGCAGTGCTGATGAGCCACACACACGCAGTATTGGGGCCAAGGTTCCTATGAATTATGTAGTATATGGTATTATTCGGGCGGGATGTGTGTCAGTGCTCCGATTTCGCGGTCATAACGTTAATAATAGCAGCTGAAGGTTTCATTCGACAAGAGGAGGTCACTTCTTCTGCCGCGGTTTCCGGATTATTCATTGTTATTCTAATTTAGCTTACACACTGGCGGAATTGTTTTTAACTGCTGCGAGATGTTTGTCTAATGTCACTTTCATTTAGAAGGTATATTCTTAGTTTCCTACTTCTGTTTGGCCTACTGATTCATAGACCGTGGAGACTAAATGGCAGACGAATATTATATACAGGTTTAAACAATTGTGGTTTATAGGAGGTGATCTATGGCAATACTGATCCGATTACAAAAAATATTTCACTCATACAAAGCTAAACTATCGCTCGGTACCATATTCTACTTTTTATCACGGAAATATGCGAGGTTCCTCTGAGATAAGTTACAGGAGTGAAGTCGATTCACAGCGGCAAAGTTTGATCTCAATAAGATTTCTCGTATATGAAAAAAAACAATAGTAATTTTTCCAAAGTAGGTTTTCATGACTTTTTTTTCACAGATACTCTGTATCTATTATTCTATTAGAAATTTTACATTTTCTAATTTTAATAGGTACTGAATATTAGCTTTTATAAATGAAATGTCTGTAGGTAATTAAATTAAAGTTTTATTACCAAAAAATTTCAATAATCAAATAATTTCTGCAAAAATTGCTAAAAGAAGCTGCATATACGCAGCGTGTGGTCTTCGGAATGTTAACAAAGAACAGTAATTGTAGAACAGTGGCAAACTAGGACATAATATTTATATGAAAGGCGGCGAGCGCGGCGAACAGTGTCGGCAGTCGGCTCCCAAATGAGGTCAGTGGAACACGAAGCATTACACTTGACCTCTTTCTGTCGAGTCCTTACCTCCGCCAGACCTTCACTCTTTTTACAACGCTTTTACGAGCTAGGTCGGGCCAATTAATGGTCGCTTTTAACAATGACGCCCCCGTTCTGACAGCATTGGGGCAGATGCGATGCGCGGCCGCGGCGCTGCACGGTGGCCACGAGGCCCGCGAGCGCGACCCGCGACCCTACGCGGTACGCGCACACACTTGACACACATTCGTTTCAATGACTATTGATATTTGTTTTTTGTTGACTGCCATATGCATATCTTTCAATCTATTATTGTGAACACATGTATGAATTATAAACGTTGTCCGTTGATTACTAATACTACTTACTTATTACAGTTATTACAAATAACTAAGCATACAAATTACATGTATACAATGTGACGCAATTTTATTGCTTGTAGTAGTATAAGTAGATATGAAAACTTCCGCGTTTTTACGATGTTTTTACTAACGTTACATATTATTATGTTAAATAAAAATCTGAAGTACCACGATGTTACATTTAGGTACCAAGTAGTTGTCTACCTACTTAGGAACTGTAAAAAGCAAGCCGCGTGCGACTTGGCCGCGTACGACTTGGCCGCGTGCGACTTGGCCAGCTTGTCCGGTATTGTTTACACTTCTAAACTTAATAACACGTCTGTGAAAAAAAAACTGTGTAAGCAAGGTCAGGTTAACCTTGAATTCATAAGTTATTTTATTATTTTTGCAATAACAGAATATCAAAGACAAACAAGGAAGTGGTCGGCGTTCAGCGCCACGATTACTAAGAGGTAGATATTATGTAGACTGAAGCATATTTACTCATTTGCTCATAATCTCTAGGTTTCAGGGCCAACAACGACACTTTGTAATAACACGTAACTAATGTATATTTACAATTACATGTAAAAATGAGGTCTTTTCGCATATTTACTCGTAGGATGACTACACATACGATTCATTACGTATGTCACTGAGAACAACACTTCCTTAGTAGATTAAATGGATTCTGATCATAAAACATTGGATTACTGGATTTCATACAGCTATGAACTTAGGTTTCAGGAAAAAGCGTATGAAATAAGTTAAAAATAACACGGTTTGAACAGGCGCCACCTTCTTTTTTGTGAACATTTTGGCACAAACAACATTATCAAACTTATCTATTGAGGTAGTGCGAATTCTATATTCACGGAATATAAGTGGGCCAGTGGTGCACTACATGATAAAAATATGTGGAAAAGTGCGATGTGTGAGTTGTGACAAAGAACTCGTACAGTATCTTCCTAGAACAACACTTTGTTTGTGCAACACACAAACAGCTCTTTCATAGTGGGCGTTGCTTGGCGACACATTATCGTTTCCACTAATATTTTTTTGCTGTTTTCTGTGTAATGTTGTGCAACTATTTCTACATTATTTTTGCAAATAGGTATAAATACAAAGTGAAAATAAAATTCCAAGTTTGCTAGCCATGTGGCAAGCAAGTAAGTTACCAGTTCCACGTGGCTTTTGTGAATAACCTTTCGGATTACTATTCTAGATATACTGTTTAAATCTGGTTCCTGAATAAGAACGATCTTAAAAACGAGCTTTGGTAGACCAACCAATTTAGCAATCAATTACCAAGTTAACAGCATCTAATAATTTCCCGAAGTTGAAACTGTCATACTTAATACGCTACCGCGTATTGCCTCCTTGGCTCTACCTTGGAAAATCTAACCTATCCGAGGCTGCTGGGCGCGAAAACCTCGACTTTGCTAACCTCTCTCTATGGAAATTTTCTGAAAAACTAAGTAGACTCGCACATACACGAGTAGATTGCGTACACTAGTACGTAGTCTACTCGATTGTGAATAAAATAAATAGCGTATTGAGATGAGTGACGCCCGGGGCCCCATTTTGGAAAAAAGACCACGAAGTTACGCCACTGATTATACATCAAGAATATTAAGATGTTAAAATGCATGTCAAGTATTTTCATGAAAGCAGAGTTATAAAAGCGTGTCAACATGAAGTATGTTAATAAAATTTTAGGTCGTGTGCCGCTTATTTAGCGAAAGTGTGAATATTGAACTATTCGCCGCAATGTGTACAGATACGGTGTTCAAGGTGGAATGAACAGGAGGGTGTCAACCCTGGTGGTTGTGGTAACTGATAGCTCGGCGAAAGTCAACAAGCGTTTGATAAGGCGGGTATGACGGCCGCGGGCGCCGTCCACAGAGCCGCGCAGCCGCTCTATCGTTCAAGAGTAAGGTCGTTCGTTCCATCTAGTGTCGCACGTCTCTCTAATCTAAGGCTATCGAAGTTTACACTATGATTCTAAATTACAAGCTCGCTTCACATTTATGTACAGATAAACTCGCAACAATTATAACCAATTACTGCCTGTATATTGCGTAACAACAACAAGACTACTGACGTAACATCATGAGAATATATTTTGGTAGTGTTAATGGCTGAATGAGTAATATCTTTAATAAAAAATCATAAAAGCAGTTAATATTGCTGCCAATTTATTTACTTATTTATTTATTATTGCAGTTAAATATACTGGTCCTTATTTAACACCAGTTGGCGCGGCTTCACAAAATACCTTTTTAGCGGTAATGAGTACGCGGAGTGTACGTTCGTCTGAGCCTGTTTATATAGCAAATGAAAACAATCGAAGGCTGCCTTGCGAATGTTTAACAAACGGTGTTACGCAACAAAGGGGAACAATGGCGGCTGGGGTGAATGTTGCCAAAACATCGGACGACAATCGAGATCGGCTCTCACATGGCTTGCACTTGCGTAAATAATTACAGCAGCAGGATTAGATCACTGTGCTAGTCTTGCCCACTGACCTCCACTTATATACTACCCTCTGAAATATATGACGTATTTGTGCCGAAATATTCCAAATACAGATTCTTCTTGTTAACCATTTGACTATGCCTAAATAGTCCTTTTTTGATTACCCACAGATGAAAGATTTTAAATCAGTTATCATTTGTAGGAAACCTAACTCGGAAGATGTAATCGTAGTTAGGAACAGATTGGATCCGATTTAGTCAAATCGGAAGTCCAACTGCTCTACTTCCTAAGTTGCCTACGAATTAAGACAGTCAGTGTTACCAAATTATTGGATTTTCCACTAAAACTGGTGGTACCAACCTCGAAATATTTCTTTTAGTGGCTGGAGGATTTTCCTAGCGGTTTAGTAAAATTCTGTATTCTGTATAAATCTTTAAATTGCTAAATTAAGGATCCTTTAAAATGTCGGGTGAATCCAGACGAATCTCGACCAACCTAGGTCTGTACGGTTTGAAATCCAATTTTGTGTAGTGTGTTCACTAGCTAACAGTTTAGTTTCCTAGCTGTTCCTAACTAGGTTTCCAATAAATTCGATAGTGTAATAACTGCTTAAGGGATGAGAGGCTCAATTTTTCTTTCCAAGTTATGAAGAATCTTTCTGTCTCTATCTTTCTGTTCTATCCCATTATTTGAACTCTGCTATATAATCAGAATCACGCATGTAATCAAATAACCGGAAGTAACGAAGAGATGACGTCAGTTAGAGGGATAATGATTTTGGTAGAAACCTTTATGTTCTCGCCTAGTGATATTAATTCATGATTTTATCGATTCCACCCACTATGTCTAAGGATAGTTAAAATCTTCTATTTTAGGTAATGATCTATTAAAGTTGAAATAATGTAGGCGTTTTATCTGTGCTTTGTGAGTATTTCATTAATAAATTCATCGACTGCTACTTCCTGGACGTTAGTATCTTGTCAAGTGTTCCCAGTAAAAGTACCGCACTGAAATACTGAGAAACTATTCGAGTGCTATCGTCATGCGTTGATTAAAGTAATGAAGTGTTTGTCTGTCTGTCACCGATGAGTCAAGGGATCACGGGTGAATTGTGATCCTCGTTAAACTCTACAAGTAATATACCACATGATTAATTTATTGTTATAATATTTCGTCACACGTTTCCGCGTCTGATATTTTAGTTGAACATATACGATCGTCGTAAATTAACCCGCTTTTGTATATATTCCACAAACATCTGCATACGACCTTCAATCTTTTCCGCAATTCGTAATCTTGTTGTGAAGATGTTCTGGTGGTTGTTTGCTAAGTTTCGTACAATCTCATAGTGATTATTTAATAAATACCAAAAGTCTTATAAGTTCCTTACAGTTTACAGCGTTACCTTTTTGTGATAAAGTGATTAATGTTAATGTACACGAGAACGCGGGGGTCACAGCTAGCAGACCATCGAGGGGAGAGGGCGAGATGGAGAGGGGGAGGTGTACGTGTGTGCGTCGTTGTCGAATAATATTTTTTCGCGCACACAAGGTCGAGGTCGAATCGCTTGACTTCCTAGATAGGCAGCGAACGACCTCGCCCGCAGCCGCCGCGCCGCCCGCCGCCCACCTCGCGATCCTCCGCCCGCCCCTGACAGGACCATCCATTCCCATGCTTAACAATTTTCCCTTACGAGTCTCTTTTACATTGTTGCTTTATTCTTTGCTTATTTTCTACGGAAGCTATCGTAGAAAATAAACAAAGATTACAGTATTGCGACGTTTTAATTTCACATACACGAGTTGCTATTATGATGTCACAATTATTTTTATCCTTGAACAAATATTTCTGTTTAACATTACGTAAAAACGGTTTTATCTTTTTTTTATCTGATATTGTTTAAATATGAATTCGGCAGTTCCTCATCACGTAGCTTCGTGTCTACATAACACTCGCGAAATGTGTATGCGGATAAAAATATCCAGGGTCAGGCTCAAGGTCTCGCTGCTTTTCTGATTAGGCGATAAGAAAGAACAATATCACCGCAATTTGGAGCTTTTGTGTTTGGAAATACGTTTCAATTTAGTGTACAAAAATTATATCTAAATAAAAAAACAATAACGGTATTTGCTGATATTTTTCTTGTGCAAGGTTACAGCTTACACGTATGAAAAGTATGAAAACTGTAAGTACCTACTGTAGGGAGTTAGGTATACGTTTACATTATGGTTAGTGCGACAATTTTTTATGTATCAAAATGATGAAACAATAATATATTACCTTATCATTTGTATTTCAATAACCAGTCATGGCTGTGCTGTGACCCGTAGGTCTGGTGTTGTTGAAGTACCCATGATTGTGTAGCGTCCGCGTTTGTGTTACAAGGAACTGCAGTAAATCATATTACAATGTCGTGTTTGGCGCGCGGCAGAGCGACAAGGATGAGGTCAATGTAACGCCCGTCACAGAGATAGCGTCAACACCTTGGGTCCAAGGAGTCCCACTTAGCACGACTGACTATCCTAGCGTACCTATTTAGCCTTAGCAAATAATTTTCCTATCTATTCATGGGGCGGCCATACCTAATCAGCCCGGGCGCCAAGTCTTTGAATACGCCACTGTTTCCTATGTTCATACTCTGAAAGCTCAAACTCATGTTTTGGCTGGTTTTGGTCCGGTACAGATCAGATCTGACGGTGCTGCGTGTTCATTTGTTTTCCGGGCTGGCGGTATGGTCCGGGCGGCGGTACGGCTCGGTTGCGGGCTGGGTGACGGCTGACGGCGGAGGCCAATGTCAGGCGACATTGTCATATGACATTGGGTCGACACGGACGCTTCCTGTTATCTCATTTACGATACTTCTCGCCGCTCGCGACCGGCATTAATCATTATTGGAACAAAGAATGACCACTCACGGTAATTGTAATTAACACGCGTTGACCTTGACGGACTCATTATATCGGCCACCTCGGTCACCATACTACTCGTACGCGACGTCACAAAGGACTTTATTAACTGTGTACGTAAGACGTAAACAGGAATGTTTTCCTCGATCATTGTTTTTACTACGCTATGTAGGTATGTTGATTCGAAGCCGGACAACTAGGAAGTTATTTTTATTCATCATACTCATTAAATGTAGAGATTATTGCTGATAATTGTGATATTTATCGTTTTGCATGGAATTTAAATGATGTCCTGTTTGACTTTAAAACGATACAACGCTGAATTGTTATCCTTCAAATTAATTCTGTCTGTTAATGCCCTTGCACAAAAGAGAGATGGCGCAGGTTGACAGTAACCATCAACACGTAAGTAATTATATTTATGTAATCTCCAATATAATACCGCATTTATCATAGTTTTAACAATGATTATTTTGTCACGCATACAGGAATAAAATGCTGTGGTCTTGACAAGATAATAAATTAAAGAAGATTAATACGAGCATCCAATAGTAATAAAAGATCTAGCCTTGAAGGATGGTATGTCGTAGAACACCATAAACGTTAGTCTCGGTTCAGCTGAAGGCCAGATAGAAATCCAATTGGAGTGCCACGTGCCCGAAGGTAACGGAATAAACCTGAAACAAATGCAGTATAGCGTAGGTATAGGGCAAGATGAGACGTCACAGTAATAAAGAGTGCGCAGTATTTACTGCGCAAACATGTTTACCGGCGCGTTCTGTTCTCAAAGTTCAAGGCCCTGCTAATGACCAATAAGAAACATTGTACTTTCATGTGAAGGTTCCTTTAAGGACAATCCCCGAGATTTTTTTATGTTTTCATGAAAATTTGTGACCGTCTCGCTTCCCTTGACCGCGAGCGCAGCTACAGAACATGCGCTTCCGGATTCGACTCTTTGAGTGGGTGTGTAATTTGAAATCTATAAGTATGTTCAGGAGTCTGAATTTGTAATTATTAGACAGAGGGCTCATCGATTATTAAGTTCTATTACATAGGGCGTGGAGTCAATGTTTCTTCTGTGCGAGCGAAACGTTAGAGCAAGCAATCGAGCAGCGCGTCGTCGGTTACGTATTTACTTTGTGGCAGCAGTCAGTTCCTTAAATTGTCAACTAGCTCTAGAGCCCCCGCCGATGCCAGCCGTTTGATCCCTAGGGATTAAAACGTAGACGTCGTAATAATAATATACTATGGATGGCTATTATTCTAAGGAGTTTTATGGTAGAAAATACCAATTTGTGTATGTTATAAAGCAGGAAGTAAACTCTGATACTGATAACTCTGAAGAAGAAAAAGCAAATAAAATCCAACATAAATACTTAATATATCGAAGTACTTACAAACGAAACGTATTGCGAATTTAAGGTCAAGTTAGCATTACCCCATGAAGAATACTGAACAGTTGCGTGAAATCGGCAGGTGCTCGCGCCTGCCACCTGGACCCCACCTTCAAGTGTGTAGCCTCGTTACGAAGAACCCTGATAAACGACCTCCAGGTGTACAGCGAATCTGAAACACAGCTTATTATCGTGTGCTCATTCACATGCTCAGCTGCCGGCTGACGAACTGTTTCATGTTTCAGTTGCTTGCTGAGTTGGTAACCCTTTCGGTATGGGCACGTTCAGCGCAATTTGTCTTTGCATTTTTTTTTTTGTCTTTACTCCATGTTTGTTGCTGTTGTGTTGTGCCTGTGTCGAATAAATATATTTCTATTCTATTCTATTCTACTAATTAAATGCTTCTATCTACGATTTGCGATACGACACCCCACGGGCCACGTTGCTGGTTTTGAAGGAAATGCAATAAATTAATTAACAGTAATAAATTAGTGCCTAGATTGCCGTTACTTAGTTGCTCGTGATACGGACACGTGTGAAGATTGACGACATAATTACGAGAATTTGTAAATAAATTATGTTTTGATTTTACTTATACATGTACATATGTACTTTCTTTTATTCCGTTTACGTATAACTTCAATATGTTAAATACTTATACAAAGTTTCAATCGTTCTCGACGTGTTCTATAAACATGTTCGCAATCTCGTTCGTAAAAAATCCTTTAGCAACCGAATGTTTGCCGCTGGTCCATCCTTATTGTGTATTTCTAAAATGATTTCGTGAAAAAAATTGAAGGTCAAATGAACATTAGCACTGGCCTTGGTTTCATTTCAAAGTCTAGAGGTGATCTCAGACGCGACTTACAACAGCTTATTTAAATTACAATAGTTTTATTTTGTAAAGTATCTACATCTGAATAAATAAAAAATATTACGTTTACGTGAATGGCGATGTTCCAATAAATAATTGTCCAATTTATAGGTGCACATTCATAAACTTTGATTTTTCAAAAGTGCGGCATACAAATAATTATAAACAATAATTATTGTAATCATGTCTTACACACTTGTCAAATTATTATCACCAACTTGTTAAGGGTTTCAAATATGTACAGAACCCAAATGCGAGGTTAAAACTATATCTTCTAATTGAGCTCCTGACATTGTATAGGCTTCCTGTCTATTTACATCACTATAGGTTACCTTCACACAAGCGGGTTGAGGTCAGGAGAACTCACCGCAACAAGAACGCAGCCGTCGGCGTCGGCTCGGCGTATTGACGTCTTTTGTACATTGATTTATGAAAAACATCACCGTGTTTGCGTTTGTGTGCGCAGACAATGGACAGTTTTGTTCAGTACTTAGCATTCTAGAAACTATTACGTTATACATTATGTATATATCAATGTTAAGGCGTAAAGGGACCATTCTGGTTTGGTTGTTTTTATTGATAATCTAGTCTAAATGTCAAAATAATGGAGGGTAGATGTCGCGTTACGTTACGGAAACCCGACACCACGCGTCCCGCTCACGAGGTGCGCGGGCGCGGGTGACGGGCGCCGCTGACCCTGACTCTTGAAATAGTCTTCCGCATTAACGCCGAGAGCAAAAATATCGCATGATGCTGCTTCCAAGGCCGCCGATACGCCAACATCCCCGCCGCGCCTTACAAGGATTTAAAACGACCATAAAAAGCAAAAACGACAGCGTAGGTGACGTGGTGCTTGTCAGTTTGTTTGTCACCTATCACTTAAATTCTTTATTAAAATGTATCGTATTATATCATTCATTAAAAGCTTCCTATTACTGTTCTCAATACTGCAAGGTCTATGCAAATGTTGCAACAGAACAAATGAGTGAATGTCAGCCTTAATCTTTGGATTTGTACGGATTGGAGCGCTCTGGTTTAATTCAGACATACGAAACTAATTGAATCGATTATGGGTTCGCGGTATAGATTCAACAGTCTTTCGACGAATAATAGTGTTGACGTAACAATGTATGACGGGTAGAGCAGAATGTATGAACATTTATTCTTGCTCTGATTTACGACTCTTGTATTGAATGAGCACCGCGCAATGTGTTCAGCTCACACTGCGCGGTTAAACTATGAAATCGCTTTTCGAATTTACATGCTTATCATTATCATTTTAGGAAATATCGTATTTTTGTATACCTTTTAAATCGATTAAAATACTTTTTACGAGTTCTTTTTGGTGATAAAAGATACTGATTTGAACCAATAAAATGTTTTATTATTACTTGTTCTGTTTAGGATAAAATTGATAAAAAAATAAAATGTATATCATTTATGGTATCATCGGGGTAGGATAGGATAGATGGATCCCTTTTCCGCACTTGGTCCGTTGTGAGTGCGGGCACAGTAAAGATATCTAACAGTATTTTGACTCGGCCCTGACCTTGAAATAAGTGCCTACAAGCTATCTATCAATCAATGCAGCAATCTTTACCGTGGTGCGGGCCTCCTCTCTACGAAAGGGAATGGACCGTAGTCCGTAACCCACCGTGCGGGCCCAATGCAGGTTGGTGGATGTCTGGATGTCCACATGTCTTTGAATTTTTGGTTTTTAGACATGCCGGTTTCCTCACGTTGTTTTCATTCACAGTTTTGAGAGCAGTAATGATGAATAATTTACACAAAGTAAAGCACCTGCCTGGGTTCGAACCCACGACCCACAACTTGTAAGTCAAAGCCGTTTCCACTGGGCCACAACTGCTCTCTATCATGAGGGTTTTTATTATGATAAATGATAGCGTAAAGTAGTTCAAACTTCGAATGCCACTTTAAGACCTTCATGTGACTAAACCTTCGTGAGACCTTTCTAAATAAATCTACGTACATTGTGACGTTTATCGCGATATCGAGCGGCATTTATTTTCAACAACTGATATATTTAACAAGCAATTAGCTACGTGTACATTTAGCCGAGGTCACCATTCCGCTACCTGAAAGACGTAGGTAACAATCAAATGTTTCTAATAATACATTTTTGCCAATAGGTGCAAGAGTTACCGCATTAGTTAATTAGTTGTTAATATACGTTAACATTTCCAACAAAATACGTCAAGACCTTGTGTTCTAGTACATACAATGTTAGCTGCGTATGATCAGTTGTAAATCACTAGTGGATCGCAGCTGTAAACAGACTACCCACTCGTTGCAAAAAAACGAACGTTTCTAAAAAGTGCGCCTTGAAAAAATTTGTAACCTTGTTGAAAAATAGCTATGTAAAACTTTACAGTGCCAAAATTAAGATCAAATACCTACGTATCATCAGATAATGGCGTTTTTATTTTAAAATTACGGAAATATAATAATAATAGATAGTGTATCTCAACGAATCATCTCATCGTATCATGATATTTTAAATAATAATTTATGTAACTTGAAGGTTCAGTTCTGATTAAGTATTTAAGGTTACACTAGTCGAAAATTCTTCCATACAAACGTAGTCTAGAGATTACTCCACTGTTCGACGATGTGCGTTCAAAAAAAAAATGATATCAATTTGTCTCATCATTATCTAGTCTTGTATGGAAACGAAATTTAAAAAAAAAAAATATTTGTGAGTTATGAGCGTTGAAAGTTCGATATTTCAACACTAATTTTAATGCATCTTTTGGCGGAAATAAATACCTTATGAAGAAGGAAAATAATGCAAAAAACAAAAAAAAAAACAATGCAAATAATGTCATTTTATAAATATACATTTAGTTGTTTTTCATGATATCTACACCTAAAGGTCTGTTTATAAAATTTCGCGCGCTCGTTTTCGTCCTAAATCATCACCCGATACAAATTTGCAAAAGTGCTAATTCGTACGCGAACAAGCTCCTTTCTGCTCATCACAGCATCTATTTCTTTCTCACGTTTTGTCGGATAAATTAGCATGCATTTGAATCCCGCTCACAAAATAGTTCGTGCCGTCGACTAGTTCAACCTTAAGTATAAAACTTATTAAAATACTTTAAATCAAATTACTTACATAATTAATATAGATCTTATCAAAAACCTTTACAACTTTATCATTTCAATAACGTGTACTTGACATACGTCGAGTGAAGGTCAAAAATTGGCATTAAAGCCAATATCATCGCTTGTTTTTTCGTCTAACTCCAAATCTTTCACGGACAGACTGATAACACTATCACGTCACGTTAACAATGTCGTGACAACTTATCTGTGCAGATATTTCACAGAAATAACCTTTCAGCAGTATGAGTAGCTAAGTCAAATAGCAGAAAACTGTATCCCACGCACTAATCTATTTAGCAGACAGACGAGCAATACGGATGCAATTTCGGAGGTCATGGCGACGAGTAACGTGACTTCTTAAATATTATAATCTTCGATATGACGTGTGTACCTATTATTAAGTAAACTATGCTTAGTTAAAAACAGATCCCTTCAGTCCTTCAGTTTGTCTTCCGGTTGTATGAAGATAATGTTTTATGTAAGGTTATATGAAACGGGACAAAGTATGCGCTAACGATGATGTAAGTTCAAACGACACTTACCTAAAGTTGAATAGTTAAAACAAGGGATTTTGAATATGCCTGCCCCTCATAGGAAAATAGAGTAAGTTTATGTGTGCGTCTTATTCTTCTTATTAAAGCTTAATAAAAATATAAGTGGTGGTTGCAGAACTGAATTTAGGATGCTGAATTTTCCATGACGAGTTGACCTGAAATCAAACAGTAATTCTAATGAAACTAATAATTATTTAAAAAGAACTGTTCTTTGCTATTAAAATATGTTCTGATTTACGTCTCTAATGTTGTTGTTGTATGGAGAGAAAATCTTTCCTTAAAATAGACAAAATACAATGAGAGTGAAAATAAAAATAGTGTTGTGAAACACGTCACGCGAATTCTATTGTCATTTGATCAACAGTTGTTGTATAAATTAGATTTGCATTCGAACTTTTATTTCTCTTGAAGATAAATGTTAGAGTCGCTAGAATATTCCGTAGCGTGACATTGGATAACAAAGTGAAAAAAAAATGTTTTAGTATTTTTTATGACTTGTAGTACCTATTCCTCGAGTAGATCTCATGCTGGCAGTGACCACGTTGCGGCGACATGGCGCTCGCACGCAACCCGCCACGTGTGTCCGCGATAACCGTTCGTTTCTGCGTCGCAATCAAAACGCTTCGTTATACAAACTATGTGTCTTTGCCCTCTGTAAAGTACTAAATTACATACATTACATTCAGAACTAGCGAAAACATTGTATATCTGACCTGCACTGACCGCACAACGTCTGCAAAGTAAGCACAAACAAATATCTCTTCTTTAAATGTACCAAATCGTTTTGGCAACTTTCTTAAACGAGTCAGCTTCATTGTACATAACTACAAACGAAAACAAAACGTAGACAAACAAAATGTAACAAAAACATGCCTGCAGAATTTTCCTCAAATAAAAAATACTTTTGTTTTCTAACAGCGTGTCAACGTGAAAGACGACAGGGCTTACACTTTCTTGAAAATGTTTTTAATTTGTTTGTTTAGGCGGCAAATAAATTGTGTGTTGAAGTATAATGCCGGGTTCTTAATCGTTTTGTTTAATAATGTAATTTAAGGATTCTAATTTTGTAAAATCTTGCGTTAATACGGTCGTTGCGCCCGTGCCTGCTTCTGTATTCAATTTGTCATCTGCTGTAAAGAAAGAATATAAAAACAGCTTGGAGCAAAGTAAGGCAATAAATTGGAAAAATTCAAGTGGTGAGTACGAGCGTGAAATGCGGGTCGGCGACCGCGAAAAAACCCCTCACTGAGTTTCGTATTGCACTGAATAGCTGCAAACTGTATTTTTGATACTCGACTTGTAGAAATAAGGTCGTGGCACTATTCTGTGAAACTATGAACTTAAGGCGTGTTAAGTCTAAAAACAACCTATAAATTTACAAATACTTAATAACCCCTTTTTGCCCCGTTGAGGGTCGAGTTTTTAACAACCCAAATATTATTTTATTCACACTTTTCTTCTTTTTCGTTTATGTTAGTTAGATTGCACAGTAGAATTCCACAAACAAACTTTAACACCCCTTAACCCTATCTAGGAGGTAGTTTCAAAATCGTATTATTTCAATTTTAATTATTTACTTTATCTCCCAAGAAATAAGATTTTTCATACAAAAAGAATCTCCCTTTACACCACCTTAAAGATTGAACGTTCTGGAGTGTTGACCGAGTACCGGAAGATGCTGCGTAGGAAGGTCTCCCTCTAGGTGAAGCGACGACCTGGTCAAGGCAGCGGGAGTCCAGTGAATGCGAAACGCACAGGACTGATCAGTGTCGCGACGCTTGGGGAAGGCCTATGTCCAGCAGTGAACTTTTTTTTTGGCTGACATGTTGATGATGATGAAAAGTTGAATTTCCGAAAATTCTTTCGTAGTGCTCCCCTAGACCCCTATATAAAAAACGAGACCTTATATATCTTATCTTATCGAAGCTTATATATCTTCAAAAAAAACTTAACTCCCTCTAAATCGTCTTTTGGTGGTGTTTCAGAAAACGAATAATGATAATCTTTATTGTTCACTTAGGTTGGTATTGTATTTATGTCATGTTTCAACTTTATTAACCCAAGAAATCAGATTCTTCCATACAAACATCAACACCCCATAAAACATCTTATGGGGGTAGTTACGCAAAACTAACAATGACAACCTTTATCATTTACGTAGATTACTTTTTGTGCCAAGTTTCATGAACTTTGGCTTAAGGAATTAGATTTTTCAGACAAACTTTCTACCCCGTTTTTACTACCTTAGGGGTGGAATTTCCAAAAATCCTTTCTCAGTCCTCACTTACGTCACTTGAAGCACCTTTCTGCCAAATTTCATGCTTGTAGGCATAGCGGTTTTGGCAGAGCATCGATCGATCAGTCAGTCAGTTTCTTCTTTCATATAATAGAAAGAAGATAGATAACAAAAGTGAAAACACGTCTCGGTGAGAGAAAACTAAAAGAATTGTGACTAGAGTTTGGCAAACTATCTAGATTTATGCGTGAGTACCTTCCACCACCAGCTTGCTTGAGTCGACTTCTGCTCACAAACTTTCGAATGATGCCTATTTAGTGAAAAACTTGCTTAAAGTTTTTGGGCTTTAGTTGAGCATATTTTATTTATATTATTACTTTATTGTTAATCGGGTGAATTTAGATTAAGTCAAATATGCAGGTAGATCAGCAAAAACCAAACCTCCGATAATTTTCAAAATTTACTTAACCGCTCGTATTCGAGACACAATGAAAAAGCCATTGTGTCTCGCTTAGATCTGCGTTCCGGCATACAAGAGGTTAAGCCTTACAAAATAAAATATAGGTGAATACTTTTGAAAAAAAAAAAACTAAGTCGGTCATCAACAGACTTCGTTTCATTGGGCCGATTATTGGCCGGCTATTCGAATGCGGCCAAACAAACGAATTTTCCGGCTATCTTGTCGAATACAGGGGAGTTCATCCCTAATGAAGGATGCAGTTTCGAGACGAATGTGAAAATAAGTAACTTTCGAGTAAATATAGCCAGGTTTTTCTATTGACTTTATTCTCACACTTATTTTTATAAATTGTATTTTCAAATGAAAAATCAGTGATTTTGTAAAGCCTTGCATTGTGTTCCTAAATATGTATTTTTATTTTTCAGACATCTATGTAAACTAATTTCCAATTAAGCGACAGTTTGCGAGCGCCACGCGCGCGGGCAGCGATGCGTGGCCGCGCGGCCCACTGGCCTGCTCCACATAGCTGATGATTGTATGTAGATTTTGTAAGTCATAAGTCAAGCCGCGAGAGTACGATGACAGCATCCATCCGTTTTCTCCGCCCATTGTACGCGCGGTGTCTCCGCGGTCCCCGGCCGACGACGACGCGGACTCGCCGCGCCCTGCCACGCGCCGCACTCAGAGAAATTGAGGCGATATCACTTATAATACGACCACATGTACTTTCTGTCCTAGTGGCCAACAAAGATGGTAACTACAAACCCGTTTCCTGACTCTCTGCTGTGTATTGCTACTTAACGTCGAATTAATAGTTTTTTCAGACAATCGTTTCCTGTTCACACTCAACAAGGAAGGATATCACTGCAAGGATATTAAAATTTGAATACATCTTTGCTTACGTAGTTTTGTTAAACATAAAAACGTTATCGACAAGGCCTTTTAGAGAATTACGTAGCCAAGAAGGTGATGATTTTAACAATATTAAGATGACGCACGTGGTTAGTTAAGATGGAAAAATTGTTATATTTTAATGACCTCAAAATTGCCTTAAACGTTTTAAAAAGTCTGAGTCTTCTTGGAAATCAGGCCATACATATTTAAAAAGGAAGAGATCCTTTCTCTTCATGTCTGTTCGCCTTCGCCCACAGCGTGAGACTCGCTGTCTCGGGCTGCTCGTAGCCTAAGAAAGATTTCTCTCGCGTGCCCGTATTTGGATTCAGGTCATGTTCAACTCACCCAAACACTCTAGTTTATTTATGATACTAGACGAAACCTACTAGAAAGAAACGTTGGAAAATGTGTTTTAGAAAATAGTACAATTAATTAGTAACGATAATCTGTGGGATTGTAGCTTGTTAACATCAAACGGCAGATGGAAATGTTAATGAGATCGTTTAATAGATTGCGGGATTCGAACAAAGAGAATCAATGTTATTGACGAATAAATAATTCAGCGTAATGTTGAGTTTTCTTTGTCGTGCGTTGGCACATGTAGGTGCAGTATATATTTTTTACTTTAAGTACATAAGCACGTGTTCGCGCATGAAGTGCGCACGCTGTTTAGTTTTGTTATCAAATAAACGTACTGCCACGCTGTACTTACTTTCTCGCGCCATGGAAATCTGTATTCGTACTTATGTGGATTACAATAAGTTGACGATAACCTTCCGAAATGCAAGTGAAACAGTTTTTTATGCTGACTAATTCAGCATACATATTCAGTACGTACATGACATGTATAACATGTAGAGACCATTTATTTCGGTAATAATTTTTGGTTGTTTGCAAAGTCGAGCCAATGTGTAGTCGGGTACCTAATAAATAAGCTATGTAATATAAGTATAATAAAATTATGTGGTCTATTTATATGTCTGGCAAACATGGTGTTTACAAAGTATACAGGTACCTACATTATACATATATAGGAACGTAGGTATATAGGAACATAAAATTAGCGCTTGACCTCGGGACGTGAGGCGTGGTTAATGTTAACCGCTGCTTCCTGGTTAGCAACTCAATGATCGGGAAATCATTAGAATGTCAAGTTGATATTTTTGCACGACCATGAACACACAAGGTCGCCACAATATTTTGCGGACGGCAACGATAAGCGCGTAGAAAGTGATTCCGATCGAGCAACGCTGTTTTGGCTTTATGCCAAACTAGCATAGAGCGAAAGCTGAAAAAAAAAACCTTTTGTCGATGGTACGATTGCTGCGAATCATTCTATTTCTCGTTGATGATCGCAAATGTGTGCGTTGATGCATGGTCTAACCTTGATATAAAAATACTCATGCTAACATTTTGAAAAAAACTACGTTCTTCATTAGAAAAGCATGTTTACAATTTTATTTCTTCTAAAATCTTAATCTACATTATATACCCATCTACACAAAGCTGTAAAGCAAAACGTTGGATCACATGGCTCATACAAAACTTTACCTCAGATGTTCTATAAAATTTTTCAAGAACAAGATAAGTTTTTATATAAATCTAAATTAGCTATTTTCATAGAATTCTATATATCAAAAACGAAATCCGGTGACAACATCAGTACATTGATCAGTTGTGCGTGGCTGAAAATTGTGAGGAAGTCATTTAGTTATTTGATTTGTTGACACAGCTTCTACATTAATCATGTGGCAGTAACCCCTAGTGTAGTGGTATAGCATGGCGTTCGTAGTAGAGGAGCGTACGCGGAAGTGTGCGGCGGTAGGACCACGCGGCGCGGCGACTCCGCCCGCGACTCGCCACTATCGGTCGCTACCGGTATCTGGCCGCCTTATCTCGCGGGCACCTCCGTGGAGGTCACACGCTAACGTCACGCTGATAACGATTTGCGCGGTGACCTTGTCGCGCGCGCCGAATCTCAAGGTCGCTGCTATTTGTACAGTCAGATAGACGACCGCCCGCGCCCGCGCCGCGCCGCGCCGCGCCACATCTGCGTCACCCGGACTTGCCACTTTATTGACTATTATTTGCGGATTGCGGAGGCCACCCGGTCGACTCTTCACTCTTGTTACTTTGACATTTTCGTAATGTCTGTTTAACGTCTTTAGGCAAAAAAGTGTCTTCCTAAATAAACAGTCCGCTTCAATTAACTAATATTGATTAATGGACTTGCTCTTGACACTAATATTTTTAATAGTCAATGTCGTCCTCGCCTTGACATCTTTGTCAAAAATATTTGTTCGCATTTTTGGGACGTGGATAGATATAACGTGATAATAAATTACTCTAGTATATTATGAGATTATTTTTTAATTGTTTACTGTCAATCACGGAAACGTTGAGATGGTTCTTCACGTGCGGACCAGTAATAAATAATATTAATACAATACAGAAGGTGACCTCGCGACGCGACACGTCGCGGAAGCGTCCACTTGCAAATTAGTACCGACTCAAGGACAGCTCGGACATCAATGAGATCCAATTAACGATTGTTATAAGTGCCACGTCACATGGCCATAAGTAAACAATTTAAGTTTTCGTCCTGTAACAGGAAAAATGTTATGTGTGATGTGTATCATTGTTAAGATTATCAGAATATGGATTAGTCATTGTCGTGTACAAGAAACTAGCTCATACGTGGATGATGTCAAATCAGGTGTAATCAAGAACACACATAAGACACGTGAAAATCCCTAGTGTTTTATGCATCATTGGGTTTTCGGATTTTTGCGTTACCCATAAATAGGAACATACATCTTTTTCTTCTGTCATTACAAAAATTTAAAATTGTTATGCTTTATTATTTCCGAGCAGGCTATTTAAAGATCGTTTATATGCTACATATATTATACATGATGTTGTATTCACTGGCGGCGGGCGGCGGGCGCGCGGTCACCACTCGCGGAGCCCTGGCGGCGGCCAATGTCAATGTCATTGTCGAATCACGCCACGTGCTGCTGCTAGTGTTGTTACTTGTCAACAAGATTCGTTTTATTACATCATCACATTGCTTTTACTATAGAGTGTAAGGTTTTTGATTGAAAATTCCTACAACCACATTACGTTGCGAGCTTTTTTTGCGAAATTAAGGCATATCATGTAATTATCAATTATCATGTCGATGTTTTCTTAACAAATTTTAATACTGAGATCTAAAACATTTTCAGAAAAAATTCGCTTTTCCTGTGACTAAACGGTTCGGCGTTCTACCATGATATATTTTAGTATTGATTTAACCTTGTGTGAAAGCGCGTAGGGAGCGCGTGTGTATAATTATTGCGTAACTCTCGAATCTATCTAGAAAAGATAAAGCAGATTGGTTTATTCGCGTCGGTAGAAGTGAACTCGTCGCTCGAAGTTACGCAACTCGTGCGCCGCCGCGTGAAGTGTGAAGTTCAATGTCACGCACGCACACAGGCGCACGACCTCGTGTACAATACGAACTAGATATATAAAACAGGGCTGTGTGCGTGCGGTAATATGTGAATAACAACAGCCAACCCGTTACTCGCCTCTATCAGCACTTCCCGGAATAATTCGCGAAAATACGATTTTCCTTAGCGCTGTATGCAACATTGATACCGATAAATATAGCTTTGTGCAAGGTCATGGTAAAGTCACCGCGCTATTTTCACGGTGTTATTCTTTGACAATCAGCGCAGTTCTACAAGCTTTGCATCGATCTATAGATGCCAACAATGTGCAGCGTATAAAAAAATATTTTTCGTCCACATGTTCAACTTATACCATCAGGTCAGTGAATTTCAGGAGCATACAGTCGTACACCACGAATTATGTGAATTTTAGTGCTTATGGAATTTGCAGTGGGAGCATGCGATTATTTTAAAACTTATAAATAAAATAATTTTCTTTTTGCCAGCAGAAAGGACTATTCTATTTAGTAAAATCTTTAATGCATCCACTGACAGAAAGCGCACAGGTACAGCCACAATCTTTCATGGTCCAAATCTGATCTGTAATAGTGTGTGTGGTTATAAAAGTCCAAATAAAAACCTGAACTGTTGGATTTAAAAGTATGATACATAAGAGTCCTTTATACAAAGATGGTAAGTATATTGTTATGGACTTTCTACTTAAGATGAAATCAGCTTCTGAAGGGGATCAAAGTTTGTATGGGAGTAATTTTCCCATCGATTTTTTTTTTTCAATTAATCCCATCGATTTTCAGTTCAACAATCCGTGTTCCGTGTGCCGTGCCAACTAAAAAAAAAAATCTGACCCATCTTCATCTTATTGGTATTTGGTATTATTATAAGAACCTGGGCGACCGAGCACTGTTCAGGTGAAAATAGAGAAAACGACGTTTTACAAAAAAAGTAACCTAGCTAAATCGATTTATCGCCCCCGAAACCCCCTGCATACTAAATTTCATGAAAATCGTTGGAGCTGTTTCCGAGATTCAGATAATATATATCGGAGGAAGGTAAATGATTAATAGTTGGGAACGAAGAAATATCGCTTGTAAACTTATTAATTCAATTTTGTTTAATTTTCAACATTTAGCTTCTGATTCAAATTTCAATTAGATTTTATTCGATTGACAACACTTCATTTTCCTTATGGTGGCCGAATCCACTGCTTCGTTGTTGGATCAAGGACTATCTCTAAAACGGCATAAGTTAACCGCCTTGCGCACGCATTACCCACGATAAGCCCACAAGATCGAGGGTATATGGAAGGTAGTCCTCCTGTTTGCGACATATATACAAGAATTGCTCGTTTAAAGGTATTAGATTACTTAGATAGATATTATCTATATATATAAAGAGGTAAACTTTGTAAGTTCGTTTGTATAGGTAGTATCTCTGGAATTACAGAACCGATTTAAAAAATTATTGCGCCAGATAAAGATACATTATTCCTGAGTGTCATAGGCTGCTTTTTATCCTAAAAAATAACGGGTCCTGCGGGGTGGGCCACAGGAGCGAAGGTTTACGGTTCTTTATATAGAACATTGTTACCAAAATCAGGACACAATATAAATATAGACGTGTATAGTAATCCCATTTGGATTACTACACATCTATATTTATATTGTGTATTGAACTAAAGTCAGTGAAGGTTAAATTAAATATTCGTTTAAAGGAATAATTGAAAATAACAGATAGTCATAACATGCTCATAAGTTTTTGTCTATACCACAGACGACCTTACTAGCTTTTAGTGCACTGCTATGTACTACGTACACGTGAATTGGTGCTCCTACAACGTGCACCGATGTTGACGTTTTTCTTCGTAGATTTTCCAGGAAATCTAATCTGGAAAATGTTTTGAAGGAAGAAATGTCGGGGAATAAAATTGTTACGACAATTCTTTATAAAGAGGTAAGATTATTTGTATAAAATTAAAAGCGGCCAAGTGCGAGTCGGACTCGTGCACGAAGGGTTCCGTACCATTATTGCAAAAAACGGCAAAAAAATCACGTTTGATGTATGGGAGCCCCACTCAAATATTTATTTTATTCTGTTTTTAGTATTTGTTGTTAAAGCGGCAACAGAAGTACATAATTTGTGAAAATTTCAACTGTCTAGCTTTTACGGTTCATGAGATACAGCCTGGTGACAGACAGACATATAGACACACAGACGGACCGCGGAGTCTTAGTAATAGGGTCCCGTTTTTTACCTTTGGGTACGGAACCCTAAATAAACAAACAATGTTTATTAACAAGGTTGTAAAAGCTAATCTCTGGAAAGACTGATTGGATTATCTTCATCTTCGTTGCCGATTGCTTCGATTATAAAAATTGATTGATTGAAAGAAAGCTACACTATTGCTCAGTGTCATAGGTTTTTTCGAGTTCCGAGGGAAAAATTCTGGGCACTGAGGGATAGGCTAATGAAGTGAAACCGCAGGAAAAAGATACTATATAATACTGAGAGTGAGGTGACTTTTTTCTACGGGAGACTTGGTAGATACAAAAAAAAAACTTGGTTGATTTAAATAATCAAACCTAACTCTACTAATAGTTCTACTTCTCCGGCTGGATTATACTTTAACAGACTTGGAATTATCATTTTAAAACAATTTGAGATGCTAAGTAGCTTTATTATTTTTATGAACCAAGTGTTCCGCAAGATCAAATCTCCCCAGTCTCCCCTATAATTTCCAGTTTGCCCATCAGCCACCATTACACCAAATACGGTACTGTACTAAATTTAAATAATCAGTATACTCGTAGCAGAGGTATTTTCTGCCTAAATGATACAGAAAAGAAAGAAAGAAAGTAAAATACTGTGTGTAATACCTCACTATTGCCTGTGATACTCTTATTTTCATGTGTTACCTTCATTACATGATACATACCTACCTATTTATATTAATAATGTATTATAATAATATTAAACTAATAAACCACTACAGCAATTATAATATGTAATTTGTTTTTTCGGAAAAACCCCTCGTGTGACATCAAGGACTAAGTAGGGAACTGACTATTGGCACACGCGTATATTATCGAACGCGATTTTCCGGTTTTACCACACCGCAATAAAATAACGTATACATTGTTTACACGGCTTTAATCGCAAATACATTGGAAACTAGGCCTGAAATGCCCTTGTCTCATGATATTTGGCAGAGCGTCGCAGAGGGCGCCCCCAAGGGCACCCTCGCTAGGTCAAGGGCGATGGGTCTCGCTGACCTACATCCTCGCTAATACGCCCTTACAAGGTCACTCCGCCCAACAGGCCTACATGCCTACTGAACCGATTTAATTTTACTGCTTTCAACACAAAGAACTTTATAGCACACGTATATCTACCTAAACAAGGTTTATTTCATTTATACCTAATTTCTTCGGAAAATTGGTTGATTGAAATTAGATCTTCATTACGTACAACTAGGAAAGTTGAATAGAGACATAAATTTCATGTAGATACCCATATGTTTTTTTATAATGATATGTCGCACGTATCAAAAGTGTGAGAATCATTCTACTAATAGAACTGTCAACATTGTGAGTTTGTACATCGTCTAAGTTTTACTTTCCTGACGCTGCAAACATTTCTCCGTCATGCGGTCGCGTGTAGACTCACAACCATCTGCACTCTCGAAACTGTTCGTTGAATGGTTTCCATTTCTGCTTTCGTTCGACCGTCTCTCCTTTATATCTAAGAAAGTCAGCAATACGCAGCGTCTTTGTGAGTTCGTGCGACAGTGAATGTTTACAAACAAACCATAAATCATCCGTTTGACATGTGTTCACAACACTGTCGTGCCACCAGCATGGATGACTCTCTAAATATAGATGCTCTACTTTATTATATGTACCTATTGTATTGTGTTACATTATATTCTATTTATTGTTGCCAAATTATACGCCCATTTTACTTGTTTTATTTACTAATCTGATAATAGAGTTGTTTAGTTTTACGGTTTCTTTAACGACATGGGAAAAATAATTCTAAAAAGTGGGTACTTTTTTTTTTTTTTTTTTTTTTTATATATTATAGGCTCGCGCTTGACCACTATCTCACCTGATGGTAAGCGATGATGTGGTCGACGGTGAAGCACGCTTGCCTAGAAGTAACCTATTCACTCTTGACTTAAAGACTCCTAGATTGTAGCTATCGGGAAACACAGACTCCGGCAGGGAATTCCACTCCTTAGCTGTACGCATAATGAAAGTATTTCCAAAACGTTTAGTGCGTATGGGTGGTATGTCTACCATGTAGCGATGGCGCATCGCCGTACGTCTTGTAGTCCGATGATGAAACGGGCTTGGCGGAATTAGATCATGCAATTCCATCGCACACTCCCCGAAATGCAACCGATAAAAGACCGACAAGCTGGCAACTCGGCGACGATGTTCAAGGCTCTGGAGCTTCGACCCAACCAGTGCCTCATCGCCGATGAGCCTTTTGGCCCGCTTTTCGATCGACTCTAGTGCATCAAGCTGGTATTTGGCGGATCCGTCCCAGAGATGAGAACAGTACTCCATGCATGATCGAACTTGCGCTTGATACAAGCTGAGCAGCTGTTCTGGCGTGAAGTACCTTCTAACCTTTGCAAGGATCCCCAGCTTTTTGGCAGCCAGCTGAGCCTTTGCCTCAATGTATGGGCCAAAATTGAGAGTCGATGTCAACGTAACGCCAAGAAGCTCAAGATGGTCAGTTATTGGCACGGTCACATCTCGGAAAGTTGGAGCCGGTTGGAATTGGCTCTTTTTAGCGGAAAAAAGACACGCCTGGGTTTTAGCAGCATTAAACCTGACCAGATTGGCATCGCCCCATTCGGAGACTGCCTGCAAGGACAGGTTCAGGCGCTCCACCATGGCCTCCCGCAGAGACTGGATCTGAGGTCCGGTAGCTCGAGCGTTGGACATGTATCTCTCAGCAACAGTGCTGTCGTCTGCATACCCAAAGGTGCCGGGTTTTAGCAGATCGTTAATATGCAGCAAGAATAAAGTTGCTGAGAGTACCGACCCCTGAGGGACCCCGGCATTGATATCCAATTGGTCCGACGAGCAGCCATCGATAACCACTCGAATGGACCGATCTCTCAGGAAGTCTGCAATCCAATCACACAGACCACCGGGCAAACCGAATGAAGGAAGCTTACCAATTAGGCTTTCGTGCCAGACCCTATCAAAAGCCTTCGAGATGTCGAGGGAGACGGCAAGCGCTTCCCCGTGCTTCTCGATGGCCTCACTCCAGATGTGAATGGCATACGCTAGAAGATCCCCAGTAGACCGATACTCCATTTAAAGTAAGTAATATAATTACTAACCCACATGGAAGGAACTATTAGTTAATCTGTGCCGATATTATCAAATCAAACAGCAATAACCTCAACAGAATAATCACAACCCTTTTCTAATTATCACTAGAGGTTCAAAATAACTGCACTAGCTTTAATATTCAGACACCAAATACAGTCAACATTTCCATTATTGGTCACTCGAACAACGAAACTCCAAACAAAGGCTAAAATTAGTTATGACGTCATCGATCCGAACTGCTCAACGTGCCTCGTGCCAAATCACCTGTGTAGAAAATAAGTCTCGCTTTGATAACGTAAGCACTTACTCTTAGGTACGTAGGAAACGTACGTGTTGCATCTATGACCGAATTCATTGCGTAACGAGACGTCACTGTTTTATGTCTGACGATTTATGCACTTTTGTACATATTCATAGATTCATACAGAATTAAATAATACTTACTATTATGTATGAGCGTCGAGTTAGTACTTAACCTGTTAAAGGACTTGAGATTCGTACTGATCAGGGCAGAAAAGCATAAGTATTTTGAACTTTAAAGTCTACTGAGCAAGTGCGTACACAAGAGGCTCTAGACTATGACTTTTATCATCGATAGAATGACACTTTGTTTCGACAAAGTGTCCTAAAGCCGTTCATCTTTAACAGTGGACGTAATTTTTCATAACACTATCATGCCCTGTACTTCATAGTTAAAAATGACATGATATTTGGGGAAAAATTAATAAAAATATATAGTTAAGTATATGCTTTGAAACGAAAAAAAATATGAATCAAATAATCTTTCATGAAATTTTACTCAATATTATGAATTAACCTATGTACGGCAAGTTTTATTATTTGGCGACACAATATCAGTTATAGTTACATAATATTTTAAATACGTCGTAGGAAACAAAACGGTTTTCTCTTCATAGAACAAGTAAACAAAAAATGATATTTACTTCTTACAGTTTCGAATAAACATTTATGACAAAGACTAACCATCATGATCATCATTTCAGCCGAAAGACGTCCGCTGCTGGACATATGCCTACCCAAGCGTCGCCACACTAATCGGTCCTATGTGTTTCGCATCCACCGGACTCCCACAGCCTTGACCAGGTCATCACTCCACCTAGAGGGAGGCCTTCCAACGCTGCGACTTCCGGAACGAGGTCGCCACTCTAGAACTTTTCGACCCCAACGGCTATCCGTTCGGCGAGCAATGTGCCCTGCCCACTGCCACATAAGTTTGGCAATTCGTCGGGCTATGTCGGTAACTTTGGTTCTCTTGCGGATGTCTTCATTTCTGATTCTATCACGCAATGAAACGCTGAGCATAGAACTCTCCATTGCCCTTTGGGTGACTTTAAGCCTTCTGACGAGGCCCATTATAAGTGACCACGTCCCTGTCCCGTAAGTAATCGCTGGCAACACACACTGGTTATAGACAATTTCGTCTTGAGACATTGGTATGGTGGACGAGAAGATACCGCGCAACTTCCCGAACGCCGCCAAACCGAGTCGAATTTGACGGTTGATCTCTTTCGCGAAGTTGGACCTACCTAACTGGACTGCTTGCCAGGTAGACATAATCGTCCACAACTTCGAGTGTAACAAACTTGCTCTAAGCACAAATTGAAGTAAAATCGTAACTTTTCGAGAATTAACCAAAACCTGATTTTTCGGACCTTTGACCTTGAATAAAAATGTTTGTACACATCGATGAGGAATTTTCACAATTTCTTTATAATGGTATCCCTGACGTTCATGTAATTTTCAGCTTCTTTGGAATTTATGGAAGTTGGCTCTGTCAACTATTGCGCACGAAACAGATTCACTGCATAGAGTAAGCGAGATAAGAAGATGCGACAAACGTATGCGATTGAAAGAGATAATTATACAATGCTATTTTCATTTTCAATATTGACACTAAAATAGCTACTGCGCAGCCTCTTGCAGCCAATTCAGAGACACAACGATCCGTTGTGAGTATTATACCCCTATTTTTCGAGCTAACTTGACCGGACTATGTAAAGAATAAGCGCATTATAGACTGCTGCAGTCGTAAAAATTTACATTGTGTGTTGACACGAATGACATCCGTTTGCACACCGTGTCACCTTCACATGTTTTGCATTTTTCAATGAAAATTATTTTAGCCAAGTTCAAATGTATAGGTAATTTACGTATCTATAAATATATTTTTTTTTGCGGTAAATATAAAATGACACTACTGAGAAGATATTTACCTAATATCTTCGCAATAATTCCCCGAAGGGTTCAGCAGAGCTGCACCTACATGATATATGACGATCAAATTTCACCAGATGACCATGAGCTTTTAGAGTAAGGTTATTTTGAGTGTGTGTGAGGGACAGATGTATATGACTTGTCTTGATCTGTCCCTTTTTACAGTCGAACTATGATAGTTTCATCTTGGTACGGGGGCAGTTATGTTTAAGTCCCATGTGTCCCAGACTCCAGGCTGCTATTGAGTAATTCCAGATGGAAAATCTCAACAAGACTTTGCCCGACTAAGGAATTGAACGTAGGACCTCATCCTTAGCAGTAGCGTTTGGGACCACTACACCAACCATGCAGTCTAGCTACTTATCAGATTAAGACAATAGGGATGTTTCCTGGATGGAAATTTATATTTATAATTCTATATAATTTCAATTATTCAATAATATTGGACACGTATTTTTTGCTTTACAAATCAATAAAAAAATACAAAGTTAAAGGTAAAGCGCATCAAAGTTCAGGAGTGGGGGCTTGTGACGTCACTAAGGCAGTATAAAGTGTACTAGCGGCGTGACGTTTCACGATATTTCAACGCATTATATATCGTCGTCACTTTATGTTTACGTGTCAAAAGTAAAAATACGTGCGCAGTATTTTTTATTAAACAATCTGACAGATAAAAAGTAATTTTCAGTAAACTACCCTATTCTTCTTTGCCTGGCAAAATTCAAGTCTACTGTTGAGTGGGAAACGGAAGCGGAGTCGAGGGAAACGCTATTAATTAATAGTTAACGAAGTTCCCGTACAACGTAATGTATTTTTATTACTGGGGTCTTTGTTTAATCAATTCAGATTCCCCTTCATTTTACTTCGGAGCCAATAAGAGCTTATTTCCATAGGCTCTTATTGGCTCCTTCACTTTCTATAATAAAACCATTTTGGCCTAGTCTGTTGGGAACCGAAATAAATAAAAGTTTCAGTACCCTTTTTACTTATCAAAGAAACAAAGAGTTATTGCTTCAAACCACTGACAAGATTTTACAAAACGTTTGAAGCTTGAACGCTTGCAATTATTTTAGTATACTATATACTATACTATATAATATACTACAGTTTATATACTATTTAATATAATATTATAAAGTTGAAAGAAATGTATTTTTGTATGTAACAATTAAACTTAAAAACTACTGGACTACACTGTCCCCGGGTGACATAGGCTACTTTTTATCCCTGTATTCCCACTAGAACGGGAACTACGCGGGTGAAACCGTGAGGCGTTAGTAAGCGGCGGCGGCGGTGGTATCTACAATACGAGTGTAATAAAGGAGAGAGAGAGAAAGTAAGAAATTAACGTAGAAGAAGAGGAACCCAATAAGATAAAAGTGAAAGAGAAAATCAAATGACTTACAAGGAAGAACAGACAAAGTAATTGTTTGAAGGAGATAACCCGAGGTTGGGCGAAATCAAAAATAGTGTCATGTTACATAATTAACCCGCAACATAGAGCACAATGTAAGACATGTACAACATTGTTGAGATCTATAAAGTTTTCTCTTAAGACCACACGAAGATATTGGTTCTCGATGTTTAATCAATATGAACGCGATCTCTTAGGTATTGCGTAATGCCTAACATTTGGGTCGCGTAGGCAGTTTTTATTACAATATTATGTTTGCAGACAATGCTGGTCGGAGCGACCCGCGGTGACCTTGTCATGACCTTACCCCGCGCTCCCCTGCTCCCCTCACCCTTCGAGCGGCTCCCCGCACCCCCAGGACACCGTGTTAGCTACGCAACCTTGGGACAATCAGGGAAGCTTCTTGAATAGATTTAATTTCAAATTCGCGGCTCAGTTTACATTTCGCACTTTGGATGGAGAGTTGGGAAATTCGCGCTGGAATATCTTTTGAATTTTACTTTGACTGGCAAACTTCAATGGAAACGGAAATTATTGCTGGACCCGCCTCTGTGCTTACGCGTTTTATATTCGCTATACTTACTTTAACTTGTGGATATATTTTTAACAGAACTGTTGGCATTACTTCATGATGCAGTATGCTTTACTTATAACATTTCTATACTAATACTAATAATATTATAAAGAGGAAAGATTTGTAGTTTTGTATGTTTGTATTTTTGTACGTAACTGTTGGGAAGCTACACTATCCCCGGATGACATAGGCTACTTTTGATCCCTGTAATCCCACGGGAACAAGAACTACGCGGGTGAAACTGTGAGGTATCCGCTAGTCTTTATTAAACCAATATCGACAGTCCAACATAAAATTAAATAAGTCACAAATTAAATTATACAACCATCTATATATTTATTTTTCGTGTCACAAGTATAATTTAGTACCTATCGGAATGAAGTGCTCGTACACTCAATGTCAATAGCGTAAAGTAATGAAACTAATAAATACTCCACATGTAAGTCATAAATGTCACCCGGCGTTGCCTTCAGCTCGTCCCCAATTCATTGCCTCCATACGACCTAAATTCCCGCTTGAATTATCTAAACATCAAGGCCACCGGGGGTCGCATAGGCTTTTAAGGACTCAGACAAAGGATCGATTATTTTATTCGAGGTCACCTCAATATTAGTGGATTTGGTTCACAAAAAGGCAGACAATTGTGTTAGCCAGCCTAGTATTCGCCGTCACGGTCGTATGACGCTATTGTTTTTTACATCTCCATTTCTAGTGAAAGGGACGGCAGGGCAAACTTTCCTTTACTCGTGTATGCAAGTATGTAAGTATTTTTTCAGCAATTTTCTATCTACTAAACCAATAAACACCGATCGTTTTAATAAAGGTTTTTAAAGTGTTATTAGCTAAGCAACGTATAATAAAAGAGCCAATAATTAAAAAAACAAGAAAACTGTAGGTACAAAAGAATGTTATAATCGTTCTCGGAAGGTAACCATTATAAGGGTAGTAATATTTCTTCTCTTTGTTGTGGTTAGCAAATAGATCGAGCCTGTGAAATAATTATTTCCTCGTGTCGTTTTTCCAATCTTTGTTAAGAGCAGGAATTACCGGTTCATAATTGATTTTTCCGACGTACATCGTGGAAATGTTGTAAGTTTTTGCTCGCGATGCTTGTACGAGCGAGAGCACCTAGCTACGCGTCTACGCACCTACGCGCCTACGAACTACGAGTGCTACGAAGTGCTACGCACGAATAAGTTACGCGCGGCAGTCCTTACCGGAAAATATTTTTGAACCGGCTACATTATACGAATTTCATGAAAATGATTTTTTTATACTTTATCTAAATTTTTACCAATCAACAAAATAATATTATTTGATCACATATAGGATGTTTTTGTTAATTAATATAATATAATTATCGCAGTATTTCTGTAGGGAAAATGGCATTTCAAATAACAATAAACAGTATTTAAAATTTCAATGCAACTTTTTCATTTCATATGATAATCGTAGTATATAATTCTGTTTGTTGGCATTAATACATAACATTACTCTATTGAATTTGAATACAATAGTGTTTCATTTCAAGGACTCCTTGTACTCCAGTAATTCGATGTATGCGACTCCGGGCGTCATAATTGATACAATTATGCAAGTGGTTGCGTTATTTGTAGGTACAGTTACTAATCCAAATTAAATTAAAATAGGGCTGAGTGCTTGTGTACAGTCTAAAACTGTACATATTTTGCTGACGCGGTGCCGTGCACCATACGTGCGTCATTCCAATAATATTATAAATACACATGAAACACTTTAAATCAATGAGTACGATAACTGCTACGCGGTGACTAACATTAGAGAAAGGAATCGTCAACAATATTACTTGTAAACACAAAAATACGTAATAAATCTAACGAAAACTGAGTGATCTTTTCTCTTCGTGCTTCAACCTCAACAACAACAACTCTGCAAGTGTACGAACCGTACATTTTTTGGTCCTTCGAGCCGGATATTGGTGCCACTGTGTCTCTTTACGGTAGCGAATCGGTTTAGCTGGTCTCCCAGAAGCGGGTCGCCCCAGCTAGATTGAGAAGTCGCATAATATCGTGACAGAGGTGCAAGGGTGCTGAGTTCCACTGACCATTTCAAATCAAGTAAGTCAACGATTTCAAGATTTGAAACGGAGAAGACTACAAGCAACGCAGTAGCCTTCGCAATACAACGCAACGCTCTCCTGCCACAGTCAACGACGTGTCAGCAAGCATCAACATGGATATGCTAGAATTGCAGTCAACGTGCTTCGATAACATCAAAGCATTATGTGTCAACTATCGCAAGGATTCATCATCACGAAAATCTGTGGAATACCTGAAGAAACGCTTGTCGTCGCTAGAAAACCAATGGCAAGACTTCGAAGGCAGGCATGCCCAACTGTTGCTCGAACTAGAAGATAAGAACATAGCATATTTCAAGGACGACATCTACGAAAAAACTAAAGAAATGTTCTTATCAACTAAAACAGACATAACTAGCAAACTGACGACTTTGAGCAAACAAAACGTGAAGTTCGACCTAGGTGGGACTTCAGAAGATGACGACAGCAACATACAACTCTTGCTTAACAAGCAAGAATGCAATTTCAACGCGATTCACCGTGTCATCTCCAAGATTGACTTAATCACTATATCGGAAAGATGGGAACTGGAAGACCACTTCGCAACCTTGAAATCGAAATGGGAACCCATCGATAAACTTCATTGGGAAATAGACTTTCAACTGAAAGGATCCAACGAACATTACTACAAAATGTTCACGGACATTGAACAACAATATGATGAGCTAAAGAGGAAAATCCATGCCAAAATCTGGTCCACCGTCCACTACCAGAAATCGACACCTAAGATCGAAATCCCTGAGTTCTCCGGCAACTACAGTCAGTGGATCTCCTTCAAAGACCTATTTCTGGAAGCTATTCACAAAAACCCTATGATCAACAACGCGCAGAAAATGCAACACTTAAAGACCAAGCTGCGAGGAGAAGCTGAACGCTTAGTGCAGCATCTGACCATTAGCACTGAAAACTATAACTCATGCTGGGATATATTAATTCAGCGCTACGACAATCGTCGCCTCCAGTTTACTTCATTTATGAACAACATGCTAAATCTGCCGATCATACAACATGCAGACTCATACAATTTGAAGAAGATGCATGACGTCATTACCGAATGCCTGAACGGCATCTCTAACATCGGTATTGATACTTCAACTTGGGACCCGATCATTGTGCACATCATGTCACAAAAACTGGACTCCAGTACTTTGAGTGACTACATGAAAGAACTTCAAGATCACAGAGAACTACAGAACCTCCACGACTTCCTGTATTTCCTCGAAACACAGTTCATGGCATACGAAACGATGAAATCAGCTAAAAGGGCGAACCCTACAGCCACAGAAAAATCATCCAACTGGAAAACATTCAACAAGCAAACCCAGATGAAGAAACATAACTATAACTTCAATCAAAATAAAACAAACAACTATCATGCTATTTACGGTAAATGCCCATTCTGCAACGGAAGTCACGTTCTGCGCCAATGTGACAAATTCCTACAAATGGACTTTGGCAAGCGAAATGACACCGTGTCGAAACTGCAGCTGTGCAAAAACTGTTTATTCAGCCACGGAAATGACGAGTGCAAATCCACGAAAATGTGCAAAGAATGTAACTTGAAACACAACACACTATTGCACAATCCGGACAACCAAACCATAACGTCAGCGACTAGAAAAAACAATGTTGAACAACGCCCTTCATCTCAACAACCAACATCTAACCATTTGTCTAAAGACAACATGGAGGTTCTACTGACTACGGTCCAGCTGAGAATAAAATCTGCAGATGGGATTTATGTAACACTACGTGCGTTGCTCGATCAAGGCTCACAGGTGAACTTGATAACAGAAAACGCTGCACAAATATTACGTCTTCCTCGGCGCGGGATCAACGCATCAGTATCGGGAATCGGCTCTGTTTCCAGAGAATGCAGGGGAAAACTGAAACTTACCTGTCAATCGATTCACTCCGATTATAACTTTGAAACTCAAGCACTTATTATGACGAAGCTAACAAACAACCTGCCTATGAAAACGTTCGAGAAAGGTGCATGGAGTCACTTGAAAAACTTGAAACTTGCAGATCCTGACTTCAACGTATCTCGGCAAATCGACCTATTACTAGGAGCCGACGTATACTCCGAAATTATCCTAGGAGGTGTATTGAAAGGCAATAACAGCTCCCCAGTTGCACAACAAACGCAAATTGGGTGGATTTTATGCGGAAAGATGAAACAAACGTTTAACTGCCACGTTACTGTAGTCAACTTAGAGGATTTAACAAAATTTTGGGAGAATGAAGAAATTCAAAAAACTAAAGATATCCCCAAAGATGACCAGTGTGAACAATTTTATAACGAAACTGTAAGAAGATCATTTGACGGAAAGTACATCGTCAAAATGCCTCTAGTTCCAGACTACAAAGAGAAACTAGGCAAGTCTAGAACAATTGCGGTTTCGCAGTTTCTACAGTTGGAAAAACGGCTAGAGAAGAACGAAAAGCTTTCCTCCATGTACAAAAAATTCATGGAAGAGTACGCGGATCTGGGTCACATGAAATTAGCACCTCAGATACCTACTGACGTCTACTTCTTACCGCACCACGGGGTCTTGAGAGAAAACTCGACAACAACAAAGTTGAGGGTCGTATTTAACGCCTCTCAAAAAACTACGACTGGCGTCAGCCTGAACAACGTCATGGAAAAAGGCGCCAACTTACAAAAGGACATTCAGGCCCTTATACTGAAATGGCGAACGTATAAATACGCATTTACGGCTGACATTGAAAAGATGTACCGCTGCATTTGGATTTCAAAAGAACAACAACATCTACAGAGAATTGTATGGCGGGACTCACGAGATCAACATCTTCGCGATTACCAGCTCTGCACAGTAACCTACGGGACCAAATGCGCACCATGGCTAGCTATGCGAACATTGAAGCAACTAGCCATTGACGACGGTCACAAACATCCGGCAGCTGCCAAGACACTCATAGAAGAATGCTACGTAGATGACGTCATTAGCGGCCATAACAACCTCACAGAAGCGAAAAAACTGCAAAACTCCTTGATCCAACTGTTAAAAGGAGGAGGCATGAATTTACGGAAGTGGACAGCCAATGACCGCGCTATACTGGAAGACTTACGCAAGGATCAAATTTCAACTCAAACCATGTTTGATTTTAAAGGGGAAGAATCAAGCAAAACGTTAGGCCTCGGTTGGAATCCAAACAGCGACAACTTCCACTTTAACTGGCCTGTGGAAAACTCCAAACAACTAACAAAGAGATCTTTACTCTCAGCCATATCAAGATTTTACGACCCATTGGGTTGGCTCTCCCCAGTAACGGTCAAGGCCAAACTACTATTCCAGAAAGTCTGGATGAGTAAACTTAGCTGGGATGACATAGTGCCCAGCAACATTGAATCTGAGTGGCTGAACCTAAAAACAGAACTGCCGTTCATTAATAAAATAACGATAAATAGATGGATTGGCGACACACAACAATGTGTCGAATTGCTAGGCTTCTGCGACGCAAGTGTAAAGGCGTACGCTTGCGTTATTTACAGCAAGGCGTTCAACGAACATGGCCAACCCATCGTAACTCTACTTGCTGCTCGAACAAGGGTGGCTCCACTGACTCAGAAAACAACACTACCAAAACTGGAACTGTGTGGTGCTCAGCTACTAGCTGACTTGATGGAGAAAACCAAGGAAACATTCTGTGGATATAACATATCAACACGGGCTTGGTCGGATTCTCAAGTGGTCCTCGCGTGGATTCAAGGCGAAACATCAAGATGGGAAACTTACGTAGCCAACAGAGTTACAAAGATCAAAAACGTCATTCCTGCAGCTCAGTGGCATTATGTCAAATCAGAGCAAAATCCAGCAGACTGCGCCTCAAGAGGTCTTTTGCCAAGCAAACTAGTAAACTTCAACCTGTGGTGGCAAGGCCCAGAGTTCTTAACAAAACAAGATCCGCCGGCAGATATGCCTTGCACTTTCCAAACGAATTTTGGCGGCTTAAACCACGCTAAAATCACGCAAGAAAATATCGATCATAATATAATTATCAATTTATTGAGCAAATGCAGCTCATTGACACAAGCAAACAGGGTCATCGCATGGATATTACGCTTCATTACAAATGTGCGCAATAGGACGAAATCGGAAACTACGTACCTAACAACAAGTGAACTAAGCGCAGCGCGCATTAGTATCATTATTCAAGCGCAGCGATTGCAGTTCAATTCTGAATACAAACAAATCGTTAACAACGAAACAGTATCAAAGAAAAGCGCAATTTGCAAATTGAATCCTTATGTAAACAAAGCGGGCATCATCTGTGTCGGAGGTCGTCTTAAACACTCAAGATTAACTGGGGATATGAAGAATCCAATAATCGTACCACATAAAGGAAGATTTACACAACTTCTTATAGAACAAGCACATTCAGCCACATTACATGGAGGAGCTCGGCTAACGCTGACTTATATTAGACAGCGTTACTGGATCGTTGGCGGCAACCGGGCTGTCAAGAACCAACTTCGAAGATGTGTACGCTGCCATCGCTTCAACAAGACAGATAGCTATCAACTGATGGGTGACCTACCACCGCAAAGGATCACTCCGTGCCGCCCTTTCACGCACACAGGAGTAGACTTTACCGGTCATGTGGATGTTAAACACAACAAGGGTAGAGGCGTAAAAACTTCAAAGGGATACATAGCCATATTTATATGTATGGCGACGAAAGCTGTTCATATTGAACTCGTATCAGACCTTAGCACAGAAACGTTTATGGCGGCCTTCCAAAGACTATGTGCGAGACGCGGCACCCCGAAACACATGTACTCTGACTGTGGTACAAACTTTATCGGCGCTGCAAAGGTGCTTCGTCAGGAATTCGAAGAGTTCAAACAACTACTGAAACCAGATGTTTTCAACGAACTGGCCAAATTGGAGGTGGAGTGGCATTTCAACGCCCCCGCCTGGCCAACTGCTGGCGGTCTGTGGGAAGCTGCCGTCAAGTCTATGAAGCACCATCTGCGACGAGTACTGGGGGACCAAAAACTAACGTACGAGGAGTTCATAACGATTTTAGCAAAAATAGAAGCCTGCATGAATTCAAGACCTCTGTGCCCGCTAACTGAAGATCCAGAAGAGTTCTACAACTGCCTAACGCCTGGACATTTCCTTACAGGAAGCCCAATATTGTCCATGCCACTCTCGGATTACAGTGACGTAAAAAACATTGATTTACGCCGTAGATGGCAGCTTACCGAGCATATGTTTCAACAATATTGGAAAAGCTGGTCAAACGATTACCTTACCACTCTACAAACACGTAGTGAGTGGAACAAGCCTTCTAGAAACGTTAAAGAAGGCGATGTAGTACTGGTGAAAGAAAACAATCTACCGCCGGGAAAATGGGCCCTAGGTCGGATTCTGGAAACACATCCAGGATCTGATGGATATGTTCGAGTAACTACTGTTAAAACTCAAGCAGGAATCATAAAGCGCCCAATAACAAAACTGTCGCCATTACCATTGAACTCTGAAACTGAGGAAACCAAAGAAAACGAAATGAAAAATAAGCCTCCACAGAAATCGAAAAACGAACGGCGGAAGAAGTCAAAGAATCTTATCTCAACGTTACTAATAACAATGTTATCATTGTTTACATTTGTAACGGGATCTTATACCGCCACCGATGGCACGCGCGGAGCGCCGGCGGCGGCGACCGCTCAGATTACAAGTCTGGAACGCGAGCGGCCCATATACTATGACACCGTCGGCAAAATGCAAGTAGTGCACGATGAATGGATACTAATGATGTACTACAACCTAACAAACTATTGGGATGGGACTCGTCGTACTCAAACTTACTTCGAGAATATTCACAACTTATGCCAAAAAACGAATCTACAACACTGCAGATCAACCATGGAACAATTAAATCATGAACTAGAACTTCTAAACTACTACAACTCTATACTTATAAATCCCCACAAACACCTGAGCAACAGGAAGAAACGGGGTCTAATCGACGGAGTCGGCTACATAGCTAACAGTCTGTTTGGGATATTGGACCAACAATTCGCTAAGAAATATCAAAACGATATTCAATCTCTGCAAACCAATGAGAACTACTTACTTGAGTTATTAAAAAATCAAACAACGATTGTGGAGCTTGAGAATCAAGTATTGAAACAAACTGAAGACAATATTCAGCGTCAATTCAACTCCATTGATAACTTTATCAATCAGACCAATAAAAATATAGCATCCATCGAAACGGAAATGGAAATACTTTCGGCTACTACCTACCTCAACTCTGCTTCGTTAACGACGTACCTATTGATCAACAGCTTGAGGACGTTCCAGGAGATGCTGTTTAATACTCTAACTAACGTCTACCAAGGTCATGTAGATGTCCATCTGATAAGTCCGGTGCGTCTGATTCAAAAATTAACGGAAATATCCGGAAGCCTTCCGAAATCTTTATCGCTACCAGTTGAGAACTACAAAGAAAACATTAAAGATATCTACAAGCTGATCAATGTGAAAGCACGAGTTACTGAAAATTACTTTCTTTTCGAAGCACATATTCCACTTGTAGCTAACGAAGATTTCGTAATATACCAAGCGATACCTTTACCGGTTAACAATGCTAAGGAAACTACATATGTGCAGTTATCAAACGAGTACATCGCTGTCAACTTCAAGAAGAACATTTACGTGTCTATGTCCAAAGATGACTTGAAACACTGCATGCAACAAAAATCGCAGAATTTCTTATGCAAGAAAAACCTGCCATCATTTGACCTACACAGCAAAAACGCTCCTTGTGAGGCAAAACTGCTATCGCATCAAAACAATGAACCTTGTGACGTCGAACGCGCGTCATGCAAAGACACTTGGATAGAGTTACAAACTCAAAACAGCTGGCTGGCGATTTGCTGCGAAACGTGTGCATTACGAATCATATGTAGCAACGACGTCACATCACAAACCATTGCATTATCGAGCATAGTGACATTATCTCAGGGATGCGTACTGCAATCCAACGACTTAACCATCTACGCTCAACGCCGATACAGCAGTCATATGAAGATGGATTATGAGTTTACAGCTCCAACATTTGATACATCTATTAACAAGATAGTGAACTTAACATATCGTTATGCTCCAAATATCCTTCAGTCAAAGGCTACGGATCAGGAAATTGTAACAATTGATCAGAAAATTGCAACTCAACGGCAAAATGAAGCTTCACTACCAACACTAACAAGTCACGACATTCATCAATATGCCATAAGTTACTCTTTGCTGGCGATCGCCATCATAGTCGTACTTGTCGTGGTTGGGAGAAATCGTTGTCCACACTATTGCACACACAACGCTAAGAACAAAACTTCGAGTCAACCTGAAGATATTGAACTTCAAGTTTTCCGCAAAACAGAGTGCCAGCAGCATGAAACCGTCGCAGCACAAACAACAAAGGACTTGCGGCGGGAGCCTCAACCTGGGAACAGGAACATCGCCTTTCTATTTGATTGATTAATTACTTAACTAACTTTGTGATGACTTTTCCTTTCTCTTCTCGTTGGTTTCTTCTTTTTGGGTTGCCAAGATGTACAGTCTAAAACTGTACATATTTTGCTGACGCGGTGCCGTGCACCATACGTGCGTCATTCCAATAATATTATAAATACACATGAAACACTTTAAATCAATGAGTACGATAACTGCTACGCGGTGACTAACATTAGAGAAAGGAATCGTCAACAATATTACTTGTAAACACAAAAATACGTAATAAATCTAACGAAAACTGAGTGATCTTTTCTCTTCGTGCTTCAACCTCAACAACAACAACTCTGCAAGTGTACGAACCGTACATTTTTTGTTCAGTTTAATTCGGGAACAAAACGAAGCCCAAATAACTTTCTTTACGATACTTAACTTACGTAAAATAACTTGAAATACAACATAAGTAACTTCAATGTTATATTGTTTTTCCAAGTCCATTGTCAATTTTGATAAAATAATATAATTTAGGTCATTCGTTTTGATACTTTTCCTTAATATTGTGTTATTATTTAGTTAAATTAGAGCATGTTATCAAGGATAACGATTAAGTTCCTATAGTTAAATATCTAAAATGTGTTTTTTTTTTACACTAGTCAATATTTCCGATCATCAGTATGGTAAAGCTATATAAATATATCGCACCTACATTAATCATTTTATCATTGACGTCCTGCGTCCTTGTGATAAAAAAGTAAAAGGTCGTACAGTAGTAGTAGTTCTTAAATATCACACGGGTCCGAGCAAAATGAATGAAAGGAAATAAACGGAAAATAAATTACGATGAAATTATCTTACACGAATTCAAAAAGGTAATTTTATTCCTTCTAATCAATCACTTGCATTTTTAACCCCCGACGGAAAAAGAGGGGTGTCATTAGTTTGACGTGTGTTGCTGTGTTATCTGTGTGTCTGTCTGTGGCATCTAGCTCCTAAACGGATGAACCGATTATGATTTGGTTTTTTTTGTTTGAAAGGTGATTTTTTCGAAAGCGTTCTTAGCTATTCTTGAATAAAATCGGTTCAGTCGTTCAAAAGTTATGGGTGTTTTACTCTTTGAATCGGGGTGTTTTCGTAAGATATCGTGTCATAATTACGTGTTCAATAGATTGCTGATCGAAGCGTATCTACTATGTACTAGATAAAAAGTAGCATGAAATAAAAATGTGTCGAAGGTTTTTTAAATTTTGAAATTTTATTTGTTATTTCGTTATCAAATTACAGTGCTTGTCAACATATTCAAACATTTACCTTGGATGCCACTCATGCGTATTCCATCACAATTTAGAATGCAACATAGTTGCGGGTAGCACGCTGTCGCTGGCACGTGGAAGGTATTACAGTTTTCTCTGAAACCTATCTCTATAATATTTGCCCTTTGCTCATTCTCCAGCCGCCCACAGATTCTATAAATGGTATTAAAGCTTATGTTCTGGCGAAAGTTGTGATGCCCGGGTGAACCTTTGCTGGAAACTCGTGTTATAAACTTTATCTTCATTAATTTACTGGGAATGGAGTGCTTTCTCAGTAATTATAAAGAGTCTAGAAACTACCAGATTCTCTAAATTTTCTATTATTATTTCGATCATTCGATTATCTGTGCCAATTAGTTATTATTGCAACACTGATCAAATATTTAGTAGAAATTTGTGTACTATAGTTACTTTAAATAAAATAAAAAAATGTGTTTTTAGCGCTCACTCTTCAGCATGAAACAACAAATTAACATGATGGACTCCTTGAACGAAGTAAATGACCCTTCGTCTAAATTGAACTGCATAACTTGTATTTGCTTCATTACCAGGCATTTAGGATACGTAGTATCTCTAACTCCCATATTATATTATTTTACTTTTTGTTCTAAGTAGTCTGTGCATTTAGGGAGCTAATGTCAGTTGTCACAATACGCACGGTAAGACGTAGTTTTACTTTCTCTGTGCCGGTAAGCACGCACCTACTTACGTCAACAGCCGCTAACTTGATCGTGATTGTTCTACAATGTTTACTGAGTTCTTCAACTCGCACCCTCAACCTGATCCTCCTTCTGTCGTGATGGTCCAGTGGCTAAGACCTCGCCTCTCGTGCGTTCGTTCAAATACGGGCAAGTACCAAGGTGACTTTTTCAAAATTCATATGCACCTTCTAAGTTTATCTTGGACATCACAGGCAACGGTAAAAACGGAGCAAGCACGAAGCAACCATCGTGAAGAAACCTGTGTGCTTATTCCGTACTACCGAGTACCGAGTACCGAGTTTTTTAACGTACTCACTCGTGACAACGTAAACGATCTCTTATATCAAAATGTATACAAAAAAGACGTTTCTCGTTACCGTCGCCAAACGGCGGTTATCTAGTTTCAATACAAATTGACGTTTACGTTAACGCGATTGACCGTGAATAAAAACTCGCACTAAGGCCTCTGGACTATATAGTTAATGTAAGCCTGAAATAGCCAAGTCAGAGCCTGTGGGGTTCCCAGAGGTGGCTTAATTAACTCTGACACCAGAGGTGGACACATCCTCACACGAAAATAAGAAGAGCCTGATAGCAAACGAGACGGACCTATTCTGCTGTACTCTGGGTGAATTCACAAGGAATGCATTGTATAATATTTGCTATATATGAGAATGATGGAGATATGATTTGTTTTGGGTCTAGGTAACTTAGGTTAGGATGAACGCATTTATCGTATTGGGGATTCATGTAATGGTAACAGTGTAGGTATGGTGGGTCCTAAACTATCGTTTGCTAATCGCTCGCTGTTTGTCAAATGAAATTACTTTAAAAAAAACCGCCAAAAAATATGAAACTTCTGTATGGAAGAGCAATTATTGCTCAAAAATGGCTATCGTTTTGCTCTTGTAAAAGATACGTAATAAGCCTGCCGATCTCTAACCGGCGAACCGAGAGAGGTGAATGATGGATCACGCCAGAGTTTGCCACAAGGTCAGGCAGCATCCCCCGGCCCCTGCACGCTATAAAAGCCTATAGCTACGCTTACTGCGCACTTCCACCTGCCTGCCAAACGTGATTACCGAGACCAACCACCCTACGGGGGAGACCATGTTCAACAGTTGACATTTACGCATTACGGCCTGTTACGTAGATAGCGGCACGTAGCTCGGTTAGCACTATTGTGTAGGTTCTTATCACTCAACCTTTGAAAATCAGTAATCACATACGACGTAGGTATTACGTACATCTATACATAACCGAAAAAAAGCATTAAGTATTTATACAATTATTTCTCCGGAACGTGGATAAAGGTCACGTCCCACGCAAATCTAGGGTGTTCTCGGGTGTGCGGGCTGAGGTGCGGGGCGGTCGGGCACGCGCGGGCACGCCGACCTTGCCCGGCTGTGACTCTGCGACCTTGGAGCCGACCGCCCGCGCCCGCGCCCCCCGCACCCCGCGCGCCCCCCGGGGTGGCAGCACCCGTGCGCCCACGCGCACCCCCGCCCCTATCTCCTGGCCGCCTACGCTCTACACCTCGTGCAAAATGATATACCTAGCTACATATCACTGCAAGGGCTCATATAACTATTTAGGAAATAATAATCCTACAAAAGTGACAATCAGTACCTAGTCACAGCCACCGACAGAACTAGTTCAAGATATTCGAGCCAATATTAATAAAATTCTCAATATCATAGTTAGGATACTGGCTCTAGTGAACCGGCCATGAGCTGCGCGGCGAGTCCAAAAGTCTAGACAATATTAATATTACGAACGTTAATAAACACTGTGTCCTGTTTCCGCGTGAACCTCGCTCGCCCGGGCGCGACCTCGGGCACAAGGTCGCGGGCAGCCTTATTCGGGGTTTTCCGTGTACCTACCGCCTGAAGGTCTCTGACATTGACTATTTACAGTACAACAAATACTCTGTGTATAACAATGTACAAGGAACAACGAGCTCATTTATTTGTGTCAGTCAATGTAAGAGTGACATAATGCCGACATTTTCAAGGATTATAGGCAATAAGATAACCAGCACATACATACTCGCACATAGTTATATTAAGGTACTCTATCGCTTCATTACAATTGGAAATAAAACGTGGTTCTAAACCAAACTTACCCATCTATCTAAGTTTTATTTAATAATATTGTATCTATCAATAACACCCCATATCTATAAGATCTACTAAATAAGCATGAAATAAAGACATCAACTTAACATGAGAGTTGAGGCTTCTCTAATTTGAAACCATGATTAGCTCTATACAACAGAGTTCGAAAGAAGAAGAATTACAAGGTATTTAAAGATCTTCCAGGAATACAGACTCATTATTATATCTTCATCTGCGCCGGCAACAACAGGAAGTACTGGAATTCCAACACATTAATGTGTGATCAAAATATGTCTTACTTCACCACTGTGGCAATATTCTCCTCTTACAGGCACAAACTACGCGATTCATCAGTACGGTCCATCGCTACAAAATCAATTTATCAAAACAGGTAGAAGCCTGCATGGAAATTTCTGGTGCAATAATTTCCAGGAACAAGATGGCGGTAAAAGGATTATATAGCGCTGTTGGAGTGGAGGCTGCGATGCTGGGCAGGCGCGCGCGAGGCGGCAAGCGGCTCGGGAGGATGCTGGGGTGAGGCAGGGCCGGGGTTACGCGTGGCGGAGCGGGCGTTGCATCCTATCGGTACGAGTCAAGTGCACGGCCGCGCATGGCGCCGTGCACCCGCGCCAAATGACCGGTCAATCACTTCCAATACGACTATAACCTGCCACATTTCACGCCCTAAAAGGAAATCGGGGATCACATCCATTATAATATTGAATATTACTGCGCAGTTATCATTTCATGTATTTTTATTGTCGTATCACAACGTATGAGTAATGTGGCTAATTATAGCATTATCTACACTTAAAAGAGGCTAAGGCAGTTTGAGTCTTTGTTATCATATTGAAATCATTATCATTACTCAGGAAAGTCACTCGTCTAGCCAAAGATTACGAACGGAACATGACACGGAATATTTGTAGGTTACTACTTATATGACCTGAAAAAGCCCGAAGAGGTTTACGACTACCAATGTTCTTCTAGAAATATGTTGTAAAACATCAATAAGTTATAGATTTTAATGGAGTGACTTGGGTCTGTAATAATAGGAATCGAATTCAGTATTGATATGTGCTAAAATATGTGTGAAAAAGCTATGTTATTGTTACATGTTGTTATTTTGTATCGGTTTCCCGTTCCAGAGATCCCACATATATAAGGCTTCTGACTTCCAAAGGCCAGTTTTGCTCAAGATGAGCACTTTCCACGCGAACCAAAGAACATAATGAAACTGATAATGACATGGAGCCTTAGATAGTGCAAATGAAGATATCTCCAAATCCACGACACCCACTATCAAGTTACGGAAATGTGCCTTTACATTCATTCAAAGTAAGATAAAGAGCGTTCTTGAATACTTTAGGTAAGCGGAACTGTTATCTAGGTCGTTTATACCTAGTTCCGCGTGTAAAAAGGAAATCATACACGGACCGCGATATCAGACTCATCTGAACCTGACCAAGAACCGGAATCTTCTAAGTGGAATGTTTTTCTAGCCATTAATTTACTTGAATATCAATGTCACAAGATTTATGCGATGTTAAGAGTGAGCCTTGAATATGCGGAAAGGTTTGGTAGGGTCAACTGACAGAAGTGGAAGCGGTAGTAGTTCCGGAAGCCCACCGTGGGTCGACGACCGCTCCGTGTCCTTCCTCTTTATTATCACGACCATGCTAAGTACTGCCATTAGACATACATTAGCCTTCATGAACACAAACCTTTCGTGCAGGAATGTAAACAGTGATTCTGTACTGGTGATCCTCTTCTCGTGGTTGATCTGCAATTCTGCACTCGCTGCTCAGCTGCCTTCGTTATTCTTCTTCATTTCGCTTGATCTTAGATTGAGTGAGTAATTAATTTCTGCGTCGGATTTTTCGACTACTTTTTCAGAGTTTAATGACGGAGGTCTAATTATAACTCAAATTTCTAAATCATCGTCATTATTGCTAAAAATCAGCTTCAAACTGGTTTTATGAATATTGATGTTTTCTTTTAAATACTTGAATCAAAACTCTATTATCTAGTCTAGGCTTATAAACCTTTAGGAAATAATACTGATTGGAAAAATCTTTCGCTTGTATTTCACTGTGACTGTGAACATGTTTCATGGTGCAGGTTCAGTCCTACATGAATTCATGAATTAACTGTCAGTATTTAATACTGGTGTGTAAGTGTTTAGGTTTCATTGCTTAAAAGGATTTGGGAATAAAATACTGAAGTAATTTTTACAAGATTCTTTTATTTTAGTTCGACAACCTGTCATTATATTAACAAACAAATGACTGAGCACGCTCACATACGCACGTACAATACACACAACAAACACACCGCGACCGGCGCTGCATTGCATTTATAAATTACACTTATATAGTCTTAAATTATTTTTCAGTCTATTGCGCTCTCCTCGTCCGGCGCCGGCCACGCACTCACGCGTCCTAATCAAATTATCACATATAATATATTAAAACGATCTGCGAACGATTACTATTAACTAGATTATTTAATTTAAAGTAGGTCGGGGTGGGGTGGCGGAGACAAGCGACTCCGCGGGCTGATCTCACGCCTCCAACATCTGCGGCATAAAGGAGCGCGGCGGCGACGGCGACTTCTTGGAGAGGTTGAGCGGCGCATCGGCGTCCGACACGTCCACCGCCAAAGCCATCTGCGGCGAGCTCGCGGGCGAGACGCCGCGGTAGCACGCCAGGAGCGCGCCGGCGCGCATGGGGCATTCGCCCGCCTCGCCACGCCGCATGTACTGCTGGATGATGTCGGTGCGCTTCAGCTGCTCGGGCGTCATTCGCGGCCCCTCCATCAGGCTCTTGGCCAGTACGGAGTGCGTGGACGACAGCGAGGCGCGCAGCGGGCGCGGCGAGTGCGCGGGGTGCGCGGGGCTGGCGGGGTGCGGGTGCTGCAGCGCGGCGGACGGCGCCGGCCGCACCACGCGCGCCTCTGCCTCGCCGGTGTCGCGGCGCATGGCGCGGAACTTCTTGTGCGGCTTGTACGCCTCGTCCATGAGCGAGGTGGTGTGGTACAGCGGGGGCGCTTCCAGCACGCGCTTCAGCACGGGCATGTCGTCTGCCGAGGGAGGCGGCCGCCTGTCGTCCGAGTGCTCCTCTAGGGACGATCTCGGGCTTGAGCAACCTGATCCGGGGCCGACTATCCTTTCGTGCTTCTCATTTCCTGACTCAATGCCGGAATCTGTTGGCGAGTCCAGCTTGCGGTAGCGAGGCGGCGGGCGGACTGGCGTTACGGTGAGTCCGTTGTGAGCTAGGTGTGCCACGCCGAGTGCCTCCTCGTCTACGGAGCCACGGGAGTCGAGTCGCCGGCGGCCCGCCAGCGTGGCGGCCAGCAGGGGCGTGCCGCAGTCGCTGATGGCCTCACCGGACTCGCTGCTGGATACGGAGCCGATTGGGCTGCGTGCCGACTCATCAGCACCGGAGTCACCCCATGACATCACACCCTCTTCGTCCGTCCACATCTGTTGTCGTAGTAACTCTTTGTGTTCAGTACGGAACACCACTAGTTTCTCAGTATGTAGTGTGCTGAGAGTGCGGAGATCAGGAAGGGTTTCCATTAATTCTCTAAGGAACCCTGGTCGCTCTGGTCTGTTCTGGGTGGTCACCGTTTGAAGGCACGCCTTGAGTCGCGCGTGCATTCTTTCGACGAGTTCTACGTTGCGAAGTCCCGGCCTGTCTGGAGTGATGAGCACTATAGCACAGAAGAGACCGATTTCTGCGTCTGTCAGGTTCATAGAGTTCATACGCTCGGCAAACTTGAAAGTAGAGTCCACAAGGAACCTAGCATTGGCGCCACTTTGGATAGAGTCCCGTTTCATGACTTGGCCGTTTAGACAAATTATACTATCGAGTGGCGCGTCGAACATACAGATTAGTCGCACAAATAACGCATCAAATAGTCCACTTTTGAGCAACGTAAACTTGTCGTCCTGGGTGAGCAGCTGGAAGCCAGGGATGAGGCCAGCGAAGTCGATTACACCACGAATCACGTGTGCAAATCGCTGAGAGAATTCCTTCTCAGACTGTAGCTCTGGTGCCGGGTTTAGGGGGCACGCCTAAAACAAAAGAAATCATTCTTTAAAACCCATTTATTTAATGCTCAGAGTGGTTCAAATAGTGACTTATGTAAGTTAGCTTTACTTTAAACATTGGAGATAAGTGAAGTATGCTCACCAGAGTAGGCTGCGAGTAGGTGGGACAGTCGCGAGCGCGCGCGCGCATGGCGGCGACGCGGTCACGCGTGAAGTCACAGGTGTCGAGGTGAGCGCGCACCACGCGCGCCAGCAGCCGCGGAGCGTCATCCAGCTCCGCGGCCGCGGCCTGCTCGTTGGCACGCGACGTCGACGACTGTTGCATCGCCGCAAGGATGCGCGCCTTCTCGCGCTTTGGAACACGTCCGAATCGCACGGCTGTAACAAAGAACACAAAGTTTAATTTATGCACAAACCGTCAAAATGACCTCCAGGGCTCGAATTAAAAAGCGGAATGAACTGGAAACTAACAACGGGAATGTTGCGCAAGGTCGTGACTAAACATACAGCGGGCTGCAGCTGTCGCTAAGTGCGCGCTCGTGCGGGCTGCGGGCCATGTGCACGCGCACGCAGCTGACGCCGCGAGGGTAAAGTTCATCGGCCGTCGCATCGCGCCCACCCTTGTCTGGCGCGGCAAGCTTTTATAAAATCCGAGGGGAATCCTGAATGCGTCTCGGTTAAGTGAACTAGTTCGAATGACGAGTGACAAAGCGCGAAATGCGAGGTCACGCTAAAAAGTGTTACGACTTTCTCGCGCTAGGCACGCCGTGGACCAAAATGTAGTATGCGCCGGGGGCGGGCGCGGCGCTTGCGGCGTTCATGCGCGCACGTCGGAGAAAGTGTTGCGTGCACGCCGCGCGGTTGAAAACGAAAGCGGAGAGCGCCCTCTCGCCATTTCTCCTGACTTTCGCTGAGCGATGTGGGCCGCACCAGATGCAAGATCCCATTGTTCACAACCGGCAACATTGTTTATTTTTTGTTACGATGGCCTTTGTTGTACTTTATAATTTTACCAATTCAGTATTTATGTTTGCTTTATAATAAATAAGGTTAGGTATTTGGAAAACAACAAAATATTTATTTAAATGTTACTAACATTTTGTTACCGAAGGCTATAGTTACGTTGCGATTAAGTATTTTTGTGTTTTTTATAATGTACCTGTTGATTAATATAACGAATGATGTTTTCAGAACCAGTTAGATTTTGTTTACTTCTTGCAAGATTTATCTTATTTAGTACATATAAGGAACAGAAAATTCTCACTGTATTGTATAAGAACGCTTTCGTTTTTTTATGTTAATAAATCTGGAACTATATGGTTTTAATTAAAGTAAATTAATAAATATAAGCATGTGTAATTTGTATCATTCGACTAGTATTAATATTATTACGCAAAAGTACTTCATGAAATCAAGATAAATATTTCCCGAATCCTATAAGTTCAATGCTACGCGGCGCGTAGTACTCGTAGCACCCTGCTACGAAATTTTCGCGAACGCAATTGAATATCGGTAAATGTTTACAATATTAAAATTTTATTTATATTTGAAATACTATAAATTAGTTGTAATTGTATATCAAAAATACATACGTGCATTGTGATATTTCACAACCCCGTTGAGGATCCCTTTCAGGATTGGTAGATCTTCTCCCATGTCTGATACCATTACAGTTTTTCACTATTACTAGTTCACAGCCAATGGCCACTGATAACTTAGATGAATTGGTAACTTTATGTTAGTTTATGACTAATTTAAATTAATATTCGAAGTAAAGTGTCACATATCACATGAAGAATATTTCTTTAATTTGCACTTTCACTGTAATCCAATGTGTAGCAGTATTAATCCAATAGTTCGGCGCACCGCGATGTAGTCAGCGGCGTATACTGGAGCAGTCACCGTGAGCAAGTATCGCGTTCTCGTACCGAACTGAGCGACTTAATAACATAGCGATAGCAATGAGGGCTGACGACCGGTGCGCGGGCCGGACTCCCTCGCACTGCGCCGCGGCGCGCGCCGCGCCAACCTTGAACTTGAAGCGGGGGGCCGGGCGCGGAGGGGGGGGGCGCCGTCAATAAACTCCGCGCAGGCCCCTGCCCCCGCCAGCCCCCTCCACACTTGCGCCACCTACCGTTTGGGCCTTGCCGATTTGACGTGACATGGGAATATTACGGTCGCTTTCCAAATTCTAACTCTTGGCTAATAAAACCCGAAATCATAGACTACATTGCGCACATTGTTTTTCTGTTTTATTGCACATAATATTTTATGTAATATTTTGCGACCCACTTTTAATGAGTTTTCGGTATTTTTTTGTCTAACTCAGTTGGGAGTTCGAGCTAAAAGAAATATTTTGAATCTGAAGAAGAACAAAATAGTATAATATAAAAAAGTCTAAAGTAAGGAAATTGTAGTAGCCTGAAATTATTTTTAATTTACTTATGTAAATATCAAGGTCTTGTGAACTATTTCCGCGTTGAATATTATTTTGACCTTTGAAGTTTGATGTGGGTTCGTTTAGGTACCTATATTAAAATATGATAACCTTTTTTTAGTTTTCCACTAAACATGAAACTTTTAGTCGTTGTATATTAAAGATGATTAAAATAACACGGAAAAAGATATTCACTTTATTTTATAAATTCTCAAGAAATCAATTAGTTTAATTCGCAAATAATTTAAAATTATTTGTTTTAACTAATGAACAATTTATGAAACTGTTAAGTTACGAAAAAACATCACGAATTGAAGACTACTATAGTTCCAGCAAAAACATACCGGCGCTAGTATCGCACCCCACCCACAGCGCCATCTGTTATTGAGTAGCCGAACTAAATTTACCTCGCAGGGCATGATGGATGACATCTGATTTGTTTTATTAGGTAGTCGTTTTGCTAACTGATACGTAAATTATTTTGATAGTGGGGTTGTTTTTGTATCAATTTTTTTTTTCATTTTTTTTTTCGAAGTTTCTATTTGTTTGTTTTAGTTTCACATTCCAATAAGATTTTGTTAAAAAAAAATGCATTGAATTTTATTAAATCTAATATAGGTACTTAGATGCCTTTGATTGTTTTCTGTCACTTGGATTTATTTTGTTTTCCTTTACTTTAGTTTACGAACATTTAAATCGACAGTAAATGAAGGATTGACCTCTTATCTTAAAAGATAGTAGCTATCGGTCAATAAAATCTATGAGCATCATATGGAACAATTGTGTATTATCTTCAATGATACACCAGGGGAAATCTAAGCGAGGTCATCGAACTTCATTACGAAAGTGAAAAAATAAATTTCACTCTCACGCTTACGAAATGCACCTTTCTCTGCTTTCACCAGCTCAGCGAGCGACTCGCTGTGTCGCCCGTGCTAGTGTCGCAACGAGCGGAGCGGGGCGGCACTGTATAGCGCGGGCGTCGACCCGCTTAGCGTGCGCTCACCCACCCGCGCTTGCATAACCGACCTCCCACACCAAGCCGTGCCCCGCTGTCCCCGCGCCCCGCGACCCCTCCCGCTTGCACGCGAAATAGGATCTGTCTGCAGAGCAGCACGCGCGCGCTGCACGCCGGCGTGCTCGCGCCCGTCCCGTGCGCGTGCGGCACACTTGGCGGCAAGACGTGCGCGCGTCCGACCTTCCCGCTGCTAATTGCGTATGCATATTGCAACCCAGTGTATGCTGACCGACTTGTCACAACGCAATCATCTAGTCATAATATAATATCAGATAACCTATTATTACAAAATAATAATGATGATAAATAATGTTTTAAAAAAAATGCCTCATGACCTATCTCAATTTTACGGGAGTAGAAGTTGTATGACATTTTAAGACTTAAAATATTTAAACGTACTGATATATAATTTTTATGATAATATTGGAATAAATAAGCGTTTTTTTAAAGCTAATGTTTTTTTTTAAATTTTTGTTATTCTTTGTTAATTCCAATATTTTCACAAAAATATTAATAACAATTTTTTCAACTCACCATCTCTGCTCATGCCAACTGCGATGCATTTTTTCAATCGGCAGTACTGGCACCGATTTCTGTTGATCCTTAAGATGGAGCACTGTTGGTTTTTCGTGCAGGGTCTGTACTGGATCTTCTGTTGGATGGAGCGCCTGAAGAAGCCCTGGGAATCACAGCGGCAGTTAGAGTCGCGCTCGCTGTCAGAGCCGTCGTCGCTGGAGCAGCCCGAGTCACTAGACTCGCGGCGCGCCTCCAGCATGCTCACCAGCACCGAGTGCCGCTCGCGCAGCTCCGCGCCCGCGTCACACGACATCTTACGCACCATTCACTACCACTCTGCCACTACACACCACTCTCCTCGCTAACAGTGACGCGACTGAACGTGCAATAAGGCTTTCGCGCACTGCACCGACTTGGATGGCGGTCGACGGCGGACTGTGCGGGCGCTGCGTTGCGCGGCGCACAGTTACCCGCGCGACCTACTTGCCGGCCGCCGACCCAACCGAGAAAGTGAGAGTGCCCCCGGCCCCCTCGCGCGGTTCTAACGGTCCACGCCGCTCTAGAATGCGTCGCCGCCGCTGCACCGGTGCGCCGGATATAGGCCGGGCGCATCCCGGTGGCGTCGCGGCGCGCGGTTATTCACCCCGGGTCGTCGACCGTTCGATTGCACAACCGCGGAGACTCCCCGCGTCCCGCGCCCGGGACCGGGCTGCAGCTCGGGTCGTCGACCGACTCTCCGCCCAGTGACGTCAAGCATGCGTCACGGCCTACCTCAATGCGCGCGCGCTCCTTAGGGGCTGCATTGATCCAATTTAATTAATGGATCATTACACCACAATGCACTTGTGCAATTTATCGTACGTGTTTCCGTTCGAATATAATTGATTACCTACTACATTAAACAACTGTTTTCGCTTTTTCCATAGAACTTAGCTAATTTATGTTATGTATTTATGTAGGGACCAAAACAACAATATCACTGAGGCTTGAACGTTATCATTTAAATTAGAAAACAACGATCTGCCAGACATAGCAAAAGAAAACCCTTTCAAATCTTAGGCCAGTAATAAATTTTTATAACAGTGTTTTTACGATTCGCTCATACTTGTATTGCGGAGTAGCTACATAACACTTATTAGTGAGGCAGGGACGCATCACTTTGTAGTGCCTTATAGCACCTTATAGCATGATGGTGCAGCTAGCAGTGAGCGCGGAGGCTTGCGCGGACCGCGGCCCGCGGGCGGCCGCTGTTCGGGTCGGTGGCCTAATTTCGCGCTGCCATCGATCCATTGTGCGCTGTGCGAGTGGCCCATAATTGGTCGCAGCGCGGGCAGTGACCGACCGCGCGGTCGTTGACCTGCTGCCGCGAAAACAAAACCTTCCCCGCCCGTCTCACTGAACTGCACTTAGCGATTACGTACCTACACATACTACAAATCTCTACATACAGAACAAAAAATTCTAAGAATCGTGTTAAGAGTAAAGTTTGAAACTAATACACGAATTCATTTTAGTTTGTAAACAATTATCATTGACACAGTTTCAGTATTAATACTGACTGCTGCAATTATATTTCATACATATTGACGAGTACCTTTCGTTCGAATGCATTGCTATCTTAGTAGGACGTCTTTCTTTTAAATTGAATAATCTTAATGTGTCAACGACCGCGAAGTAATTAACACGGTGACTCCCTTTCGAGTTCTAAAAAAAATACTCATTCTATATGTGTCCGGCACTCACTAAATTCCATTATACTGTAAGTAGTTCAATAATTTTAGGTCATTTTGATAACGCGATGACTCAAATTTATACATATTTTGCATCAGTATTTATTGGCGTGTACCTACGAAATATTATTAACAATTTATTTAAATTCACTTCAAGATTCTGTGCCACTTTTCGCTTTAGTTTATATTTTTTGCAAATACTTTGATAATATTAGAAGAAGCACTTAAAGTTCTATTAGACAATTTATAAGTCAGAATTTGTAAGTAAGCATGGATTATGTTGTAACGACGAGGTGGTAGAGTTGGCGCCATCTTTATGTATTTAATTATTTACGCGTGTATTGACAAATGACGGATCTACATAACTAGTTCTTGTGTATTTGGTGAGTCATGAGAACGGGTATATTTAAATGGCACATAGATATAAATAAATAGAGTTAAAGCGAGGGTTTCGTCAACAGTATGTGGGTCGACTGGTCCGTCACCTATCTTCGCTGGCATAGCTCCGTTGCGAAGATGGCGTTCTTTGTAGTCGACATTTTTGTAGTCAATATGGATTGACAAAACTTAGATATTCTCTTTTGGTCTTTAAGATATTATTCCGCTTTGTCTGATGTAGCGAATATGGCATGTTTACGTGGTGATCTCGTCTATGCCAGTCAAAAGCACATAGGTAAGTGTATGTTAAACGATACATTTAGTGAACGGTTGTTAGTCGGCGGCGGCGGTGACAAACTCCGCGGCCTGGGGGGCGAGTGTTGCGGCTGTGGCGCCGAGCGCTGTGTCGACGGCTAACGGTGCGCGGACAACGACTCCGCTTACACCGCGGCACCGACTTAGGCTCAGAACATGCTGACGCATTGGATCGCTATATTTCCGAGGAAGCGCCGACCGCCTACCGGTTGCTGGCAGCCGCTTTACGTGCTCGACGCGCGACGGGTCGCAGATGTTTACTTGATAACACACGTCTGACTCACGTCGTTGTGATTCATTTCCCGTTCACGTATCGCAGTTTTATTCTTAGTAACTAACGTAACTCCTACAGGTAATTTGCTGACCCCATTGCAACATGTCAAATGCTAGAGGTGTTAAAGACACGAAATGTGGGCGCGGTGCAAAGGTGATTCAGCATTACCGCAAAAACTGTAAAATTATTGCATTCGAACGCACTCAACCGCAAGTAGGTAGGTAATGAATGTAATATAATGTTGTAGAAGTTCCACTTATTTGATCTACATTATGCGAGTAGGTACTTAGGTATTTATATTTCGAAACTACAATTTATAACATGTAAACAATATAGTTTGACATAATTTGAAATACGTAAACAAGTTGTTATTGAAGCTTATATTCGCTACAGATAACATTATTAGATACGCGTTGTCCACAATCAATTTTCATTCGTGTGTGAACCTTGATTATCCCCAAAACTAATGAGTATTTCATTTGTACATCACTTTTTGGAGTCAAGTTCGACAGTAGGTAAGTACAGTTTCGTTGAACAGGAAATAATAAACGCAAACGCAACAGTCAGAGCGCGAGATGTTCTCAATAAATAATATGACTGCTCGGGGATCAACGAACTTATGAGCTGACAGTTCAAAAATAATGTGGGTTACGTTCACGTAGCGCGTACATTCGATGCCCGTAAAAGTTGTTTACGGCGAGAAGAAGCGGCGATTGTACGCGGCGCCGGGCGCGCAAGCTAGCTAGCGAGGTCGACGGCCGCTCGCCCTACACCGCAGAATTGGTGCCGAAAAAATAAGCGACCCACAACGCACGGAAATTATGTCGGCCACCGACGAGAACAAAGAAGTGCGCGAGCACTGCCGACGACGTAGCAACCGCACGCTCCGGATTGTGATGACGATTGTCTTTCATGACTACATTTCACAATAAGATTTTGTTTGGTTTGATTTTATGCCTAATTAACTAATCAGAACAACTAGGTTCTCTTGTGACAAATAATTGTATGAAACACATGATATTTTAACGTTATAGTTTACACTTCACTATAAATAGTGCTACTTGCTACTACTCGTATTAAAAATGTTTCGTATTTAAAAGTAAACTACGTAAGAATGCACGACAGGATCATCAATAATTGATAAGTTTATTTAAAAAAAGGTAAATAGAAACATTGAGTTCGTTGACATCAGTGCGTACGGTCGAACACCCCGCACCTCATATCGTTATAAAAATTACACGCTCGCTCGTCATTCATTCAAGTGGATTCCGTTCGTAACCGCCACGCAGAGCGGTGGCAGCACCGCCGCGCTACGCTCGACGCGACATCTAGTGGCGAGTAGCCGAACTATTTAATCAGTTTCATATTTACGCCGCTAGCTAGCGCTTTAATCGGAGATGTTATGTAAAATGGTAAACAGAAATTAGCTAAGTAAACCTAAATAACCTACCTATTTCTATTTTCAATTAAATTGGACTAATGTATTTTTTGTAAAATATCTGTATGTACTCGTATATATATACCGAAATAGTCTATTGGATGATCTGTCTAATAATCTCTAGAGTTGCTTATCGATGCATTTTGTAAGTACAGACTTACATTACAATACATACACATTTTACAATAGCATCGTATGACGGGGTAGGTTCTAAAGACGTTATTCATGTAAAGTCTGAAAGTGGTCTGGTTGAGGGTTGCACTGCACAGCACAATGTAGCAGACATCCGCGGCCCTGAAGGACATGCTTTGTCCCGAGCCTGCGCCGGCCGAACTGGTAACGTAAGTACGCGTACGAATCAGTTTACATCTACACTTGCGCATCCATCCCTGTCTGTTTCCTCGCTTTCACACTGGTAAACGACCTCTAAATCCACTTACGAATCTTGCGAATCTATCAACGGTGTATTGACAGAATTGTATACCATACCAATTACACCTTTACCATTAATTTAGTGTATGACGGCGTAAGATTTGAGGGAAATTCTACCTATTCTATATTATGAGTTTAAAAAATACTATACAATATGTATGAGGAAGTAATTACGGTGGACTCCAATGCTCTTGAACGCTCACCGGTCACGTAATTGTCTGCTTTCACTAACAATAACCTTTAGCGTTAGTACGTGATAATGAAGTTTCTTTTAATTTGTCAAATTGTCAATAATTTGCAACAATACGTGGGCTATTGCTATTCAATTTCCTTATGTTGAACTGAAAGTACGAATACTACGAATCGATTTAGTAAAAATAAATTAAAATGAAAGCTGAACATACGGTAAAGTGGAAGAATAGACTACAAAGTAAAAAATATAACATATGGGACAAGGGACGTCCACTTTAAAAAGGATGTTTCCATGCGTTTCAAGTACTGCCTCAAGTGACCACGTTCAAGGGTCGTCAGTTGAAGGAATAAGGAGCCACGAGCTGCATGCATAAACGATAGTGCGGACCGTAAGACGGATATTATATTTTGTAGTTTATATTTACAGCTATTATGTTTGACATGAATTAAGCGTCACTTTAACCTCATCACTAACATTATTACTAACCGGTCACTGCTCATTATTCCCTATCAAAGCACGTTTGACTTACGGATCAAAAGTTGAAAGGCAACAGCCGCTAGCCGGTTCCCGTGTGATTGTCCTGGCGGCGCGGGCGCAGGTATTGAAAATAAAATGTTTAGAATTGGGGCGCAGGGGTCTGACCGTCACCGAGCGAGGCCGGCAGGTACCTACCCGTTGACCCAAAAACCATTCCCATACAAGTTCACACGATACGTTTTTTACCGATTAGTTAATAAACGAATCTCCGGGTGACGTCGAAGTGAATCAAATTAACATTTAGTAAGTAAATAAGGTCATCTGGTTGATTGTGCGGTGAGTGCACAGAGATTGTGTTCCGCGTGGTGCGACCTTGGAGCTGGTACTAACTTGCACCTGCCACGGGATATCTTGCGAGGGGGGCGAGGGGGGTCCTCGTCATGTCACCCGTACACACACTTCCTGCTTCAGTTGCCCAGACTACCCGCATGCAGTACTCTATTAACCATTGTCAGTTTATAATAAGACGTGTTCCGGGCATTTCCTATACCGGTTATATTAATTCGTAACGACGACATAGTGGTGGTAGTGGCAGTAGTAATAACGATCATCGGTGCTGGTGAGCATATTTATGACGACATCTTATTAACTATAATATCATTGGTATAACTGAGTGATATTTACCTTGCATCCTTCACAGGAATGCACGCCGTAGTGGAATCCACTAGCTTTGTCTCCGCAAACGCGGCACAGCACCGTGGTGCCGTCAAACTCTGCAACAAAACACAGAAAACGGTTAAAGAGACCTGTATACGTAATTTGCGATAACATTTTATGGCCGTTAGAGAGATTACGTACGACGTTGGTTAGCTCGTGCCAAACATCCTGAGTTGTGTTACAAACATTGCAGTGCTTGCACGTGACCTTGTGCACCAACACACCAACACTCCAACACTACTCATACTTAACATTACTCACTGATTGGTGATGAGCTGATAATTTCGGCAATTCAAACTGTAAACGTGCATTACTTTATCTTCAAGGAGTCACCGTGACTGTAACAATATATCACGGAAGTTGTGAAACCTTTTGTTTGGACATGTAGGTACAAGATTGAAACTTTATACCCTGACCTTGTGTTAAATATTACTTTTAGTTTCAATAAGTTTATAATTTCATCAGAAGTAATAATTAATTAGTTTCTCCTTATTTAATGAGCTAAGGATAATGCTATAAGTACATATTAAGAAGATAAGAAAGTTGAAAACAGCCAATTCTGAGTTGCAATGTGTACGTGCATTCAGATTGTATCAGAGGCAGTCCACGTGAGGCGCTCGCGTGATTACTAGTTGACTTTCATTTTAACTCATAACATTACCACACGATAAGAGATTTTGCAAGCATTTTTACTGCCTTCTGATTTGTGTGAAAAATGCATAATACTGAAGCAGAGTAAAATAAAAGAAACGAAGTCGCAATCTTTGTATTGGTTTACGTCGTTGGCAAATGTGGCATTGAATAATACAATTCCAAGAAAAAATGTATTGATTGTCTGAATGGCCATATTATGATGTATCGTATCGTATTGCATCGCAATGCATTGCATGCCTCAAGGTGACAGACACTCAATAGACATTTTAGAAAGTCCCTCAACTCGGCAAGTCGATGACCCCATCTTCGTAACAAACAACAATGTTAACAAAAACAACTGACTTTAGATAGTGATTAGGTACGAACGTTACCTAAAATAATGTTCTATGATAACACTGACCTAAATAGGTCAAACGTTACGTGTCCCTACGACATTATTATCCAATAAGTTAATTGTGAAGATAATTAATACGGAAGCGTTATCTACAAGTAAATATAAATCCTTAACGACGTTAGTAATAATGGTTAATAGGTCAGTGATAGGCTGTCGTGTCCCCGGCAACAACAGGTGTCAGCTCCTCGCTCGCGGCTCGGGCTCGCTCGGCGCGGTGGCAGTGGCGGCTCCTTCGCACCAGGAACTGGTTCGGGCGGGCGCCCCCGTCAGTCGCTCTCACTTTCCTCTTCCAGCCGTTTGTTTATTTGTTAAGGGAGCGCGCCCGCCTTTTGGAAGAAACTTTCTATTTCTGGCGCTCACCACTCGCACTCGCCGCCGCCGCGGGTCGACGTTCGACGCCGTCGCTTTCTACAGTCGTTACTTTCTTTTTTCTAAAGGCGTTGTATGATCGCCCTCGACGCAATGATTTCGGTGTCATCTCTCGCTAGTGTCGTGTCAACAGTGCATGCGGCGACTGCGCCGGCGGGTGTGGGTGGGGAACACAATAGAACAGGGAAAGCAACGTGAGACGTAACTGGTGCAGTTGCAACAGAGTCAGTAGCGTGCAGCCATTTCTCCTCGTATGATGCAACGCGCGTTTTTCTGGGTGGCGTGTGTGAGAGTCGCTCGTTCGTTACGTCAATTAAAAGGCGACGAAAGTGCGCGAGAAAGTCTCTCGTCCACGTAACGCGATGCGCCGAGCGGCGAGCGGCCGAGCGTGCAGCAAGCACACTACCATACAGACCGCGGATCTGTGTCACGGCGATGTTTGTTTGTAAATAATTACTTGACGATGACCAAAATCACGTTTCTCACTTCATTTCCTAGTTATTTAACACGTTTGTCATTATCACGGCAAGAGTAGTTTTATTATTTTAAGCTGATCTTGTTTGAAAATTAATCTGCAATAGTCAATTTACTTCGTCGAGTGCAGTATTACGTGCTGCAGCGACTGTTTATCATAAATTATGTGTAAGCGAGTAATCTTGTGTTACACGCATTCAGAGAAAAGTAAAAGTGGTGTGGTGAGGCAGTTGTCGCCGCGTTCAACCTGCTCGCTCGCAACCATTACAAGCTAGACATAACACTCTCTGACATCATGGGAAAACTACCAACAGTGTATGTCATTAATTTAGTTTTTGAAAGGGTTGACAGAGTAACGGTTAACTCTTTGTTGGATTAGATTGATTTTTCAAGGGAAAAAATCACAAAAGCTATCGGTAAAGAGCGATAAGATCATTAGCAATCGATTGCAAATATTGAAGAGCTCCCCGCTGCCTCGGACCCCATTTGTACTATTGACATTGTTGTACACTGCGTTATTTTGTACAATGCCGTTTTAATTGATTTTCGGCGGGCCCTGCTTGCGGAAATGATCAACAATCTATCCATCAAATATTCGTTCTGCAGACGATTTGACATTCGATTGAAATAACTCTATATTATGTTAGCATTGTACCCTTTCGTCATTAAAAAATAAATCATTAATCAGATTTTACCAATGTCGTTATAACAAATCTAGCATGAAATGGTATTGTGTAGTTATTTTATTATTATTTCAGAAGGTCAATAGATTCTCATACTTACAAAAGTTACGTTTAAAATCTAGTTTGAAGTAGCTACAAGAATTTGGCCTTCAGTTTTATAACTGAAATTAAGTTTTTTTTAGCTTATCTTATAAATGCTATTTTGATTTTTGATAGCTATTTTTATGATATTTTACGCATTAAAGAAAAACAGCAGGCAGGCAACAATAATTATTTCGATGAAATGGATCATAATAATAATTATGAGATTATAATATATCACACAACATTAAATAATTAGCGTTTGTGTCGAGACCTTGTGTTTAGTACGGAAGTTACGTAAGAACTAAGGAGGAAGTCGAAAAGAAATTTCAAAACAAAATCGAACTCGCTTATTATCCTTGTTGCATTTAATCGGCAAATGCACGTAACGACGTACCTAAGCAGGTATGAAAAATAATACCTGTGACTGACTGACCCAAATTTAAAAATTCTATAAAAAAATATATGCTTACAATATACCTAATCACTGAATTTACGTTCTAAGTATAAGTAAAAGTAGTAAGCAACAGATTGTCAACAACAATAACAACTGACATGACAACATAATATTATTATTATGACAACATATTACAGCATAGTGATAATGTTGTAATATGTAATGTAAATAAACAAATATAATTATTGTATTAAAGGGCTACCTATATGCAGCTCTGGTTCTCGTTCCTTGTGGGCCTGGCTCATCATATTATGGTCAGCCGGCGTAGGCGCATCGTAACGCCCGTAGCTGCTATCAGGAGACATCACTGAAGTCATTTATATTTATGTACTTAAAATCTAATTATTTTGTCCTCCCCCGCACTGCACTTCACGAACACCACATGGAGCCCGCTGGCTTCAGACATAAACCGTCCTGCGCGCTCGACACTGAATATAGGACAGGAGTGCATGAGCCGGGCGCGCGGCCGGCACGTCGAGGGATGAAGGTCGCGAGTCCCGCGTTACAACTGCACGCGCCGCGTGCGTCTTACTCGAGCTCGATCGACGAACTGAGCTAGTGCCGCGCGCGCTCCTGCTCGAAGCCGCGCGAGTCTCCCCTTAAGAGTGAAAGTCTGCAAAAAGATCAGCGCTCCGTGCGATACAATCGCTTCGACGACGAAGCGTAGCTGGCTAAGCGAAATTCGCCTCTATCGGTCGGCTAAGCCTGTCGTTCTGCGCTTCGGAGCGAGGATCGGCGCGCTTCGAACTCCGGTCTCCGAGGTCATTGCCGCGCTACCGGTGGACCAATCGCGAGCACGCTCAGGCGAGCGCGGCCAGCGATTGGAGGAGCGGCGGCTCCGCGCCCCGCGCCCGCTCTCCAGCGCGAGTTCGAAGACCCGAACCTTGCGGCTCACCGCGGCCAAGGTCGCGCGCGAGCGGCACCGACAGAGAGACTCGCCGCTCGCGAGCGTTCGAGTGGGACGTAGCTGCTGCCGGTTGCGTCACACTACGAAAATATTTTTGGTGATGGAACGCGAGTGAACTTGAACACGAAATCGAGCTAATGGATGGCGAGCTGTGTAGGTCGCCGCGTGACGGACTGACCCGCTGCCGCTGCCGGGTGCCTGCCGCACGCCGCCAGCCGGCCCGCTTCCCTCGGAGCACACACTCCAGGAAGTTTATGACTACAAGTACCTAGTAATACTTTTGGAATGACCTACAAGTTACAACCTTCTCAATGCCCATGTATGAACATTCGTAAACACTGGACACATCACACCCGTGACTGTGCCAGCTTAGGTATTATTAAAAAAATAATCTTTCTGTACCAAGTCGCCAAAACGTGATAAAATATTTATACAAATGTCGTATGTGCAAAACACGTGACCGGTAGATATGTGAGATAGTTTAAAAGCACTAACAACCTAAAGCTTGTAAAGCACCGATCGCTATAACGTGCCTGCGATTAAAACTTACTACATAATAAGGAACTTTGTGTAACTCTACATAATACCTTCTTGTAATTGATAAACAAGTTTCTTTTAACAATAGGTACATAAACACGACTTTATATAATACTGACGTTACAAATGTTGTGAAAGAGGAAGTTTCATTCTTATTTGAAGGAGGATTAGGTGTGTATTCGCTTGCGCGAGCAGTTATTTACGCGAGATAAAACGAGCGGCGGTGGGCGTCGCGGCGGGTGAACGAACTGGAAATTTTGGCGCAGGGCGGTCAAGGCCACGCTCGCGCGGCGCGCAGGCGCAACCAGCAGCCTACTGAGTTACTGACACTCCACCACTTCAACTAGAAATTCGACACAATTAAGAATATTTATTTCAATCTATTGCGATGCTATCACAGCTGAAACACCTCAGAAATCTGTTCTAAACAGAGAATTCTGTTGAACTAGAAAAAAAATTGGCACAGCCTAGGTGGTTCTGGTTAGGTAGTTAACAAAAAGTGGAACCGATATAAATAGCAACACAACGTCATGAAATGTCTTTCCTACTAGGTATGCGCTATTTATTTATCATGTTATGCGATATTGTTTGTTATTTTCCGAATGAAAACAAATGTTTGCCCCAAATTCCAATAAACTGCATATGTTTGTGTATTTGTGACATAAGAAGTAGGCTCGGTCGTCTCTTTCACATAAAATATCAAATGAATGGAATAAAAATTATGTAATTCAGTGGATGTATTTTTAGTTTTAGACAAAAACTCCATATTTTCAAAGATTTTATGATGGAATACAATCAATCAATCTGCCTAGCCTTTTCCGAACTATATTGGGGTGTCGGCTTCCAGTCTTACCGGATTCACCTGAGTACCAGTGTTTTACATGGAGCGACTTCCTATCTGACCTCCCAGTACTCCTTGGTAAGACTGGAGTCAGATCTCAAGTTTCTGACTACCCGTAAAGACTGTCAAAGATCTTCAAATGACAGTCGGGACCAACGGCTTAACGTGCTTGCCGAGGCACGGAGGAAACTCGGTATGTTGAAATGGTCACCCATCCACGGACCGACCTCGTCAAGCATTGCTTAACCTTGATGATCGACCAGTGCGGCTGTTATTATTTAGCCACGAGCTCCTATGATGGAATACGATAATAGAAAATTTATTTTGAAAATGCATAAACCAGTATCTATCTTCTACGATACTGCCACCTTTAAAAACCTTGTCTAAAAACTAAGCAAAGGGTTCGATGGTTGCCCTTAAAATGTGCTACTGAAAGGTGTTCGTCAATGTTTTTTTTACGTTTTTTGTGGCGATTATTTCGCTCCAATACTTTCCCTTTTGCACAAAAGGAAACTTTTTAAAGGGTTTCGCAAATATCCTCCCACACCACACACGTGCACTTTTTTAATATCCACACATGTATATTGAAAAACAGCAACTTCGAAGGTTGGGTTTATTAATATTGTTTTTGGTCTGGTTTACTTAAGAACTAAACAGAATTTAAATCGTTGTTTCAGGAATAGAATAAGATCAATACATTGAAGCTTGTGAAAAGCCTACAACGTAATGTTCCAAATATGAATTCAAAAACTATTGCATAAACACGTACTTTATATTCGTGGATAGGTAAAATTAAAAAAAAAACATTAATTGACTAAAATTATGACTGTTTATGGAAACAGTTCATGTCAAATTTAATTTACAATTTCTAAGTATGAGTAGAATTAATTAATGACATAAAACTGTTGCTTCAGTCGTCACTTGAATGTGCCATTATTTATAATGATTAAATTATGTACTTTTATTTTTGTCCCTTGATCTCTGACACCAAAAGCAAATACAAAAAAAAAATCGGATGGCGACATGTGTGTCGATTAAAACGTGAAAGTGAATAGGAACCCAGGTTTTTTACTTCCTTCCGCTGCCCTCACTTTTAATATCGGGGTGCGAATATCAAATTTCGTTCGTTCTTTTACTAAAAACTATAAAAGCACGAGACTGAGTTTAAGGAATTTTGTAATAGAGTTCATATTCCTTTGTTGTGTTCAACCAAAAAAACATGAAGCCGGCATCGTCAGTCGGTAGCCACATGTATAGTTTTGTATTGTTCTCTGTGACCGCAGTCGATGGGACTTGATGATCTCGATTCAACGGCGATTTTTTGACTTAATAATAAAAAGTAGACCTTATGCCTGTTTGCAATTTATGGTTTCTTTTTTTTTCTTTCCGGATCATTCTTGGGCCTTGGCAAATATGGTAGCACAAGGCATAATCAACATCGATAGCGCCATAAGCTTTTAAGCTGATGCATTTATAGAAAAAAATACATGTGGTTATCTGGTTATGCGTACTGTTGATAACACAATTTAAATAAGTGATTATAAGGTTCGACCATGGAACCATGGCTTTTAACGACCATTATTTGAAAAGTCGTTTAACAAAATAAAAGGCAACAATAACGAGGGGCCGGTCGGCCTTCCCTCGCCGTCGAAGGACGCAGGGACAAAAGCGAGCGTGCCTGTCCAGCGACCAGTGCCCCTGTGCCCCTGTGCCCCAGCCTCCGGACAAACGGGACTTAGCACTTTATTTACTACGCATCCATTATCCCACTCATAAATTAGCTAAACAACTTTTCAAAGAATGTGATTATTGGTCCCTTTTCACAACTGACAACCGCAAGGGTGGGCCTTGAAATATGATCCAGTTGATGGATCATAATATAATATGCATTTGAATGAGAAAGAGTAGTGGTGTATTTGATTTGTCAAGCTTAATGTTGATTTTATGGGTTTGGGTTGCAGTATGCCCAAATATCTATCTCGTCTCGTTCAGTCAATCCAAAAGTTGTCTGTAAGAGATTGTCCTGTGCGATAAGACCGCCCATTGTACACTTATCTTTATAAATGTTTTGTTCTATAATTATTTAAGTGGTGTACAATAAAGAATATAATAAATAATAATAATATGTCAACGTAAAACTATAATATTAATAACAAGATTTGCCACGCAGAGCATTTAGTCTAAGAATTTGGTGGTTCAAATGTTCAAAAGTCCAAACGTTGACTGGAAATGTACCTGTACCTGTGTATATTATCTTCGCAACATATTGTATTCTTTTAATAACAACGTAGAAAAAGTTACGTCGCAATAACATTGTAATCGGATGCTGGCGGCCTGGATTCGCTGGAAAGTTGTGCGAGTGCGAAGTCACGAGGAGCGTCGTTGGCATTTCGGCCGGTTCGCCATGGCATGGCGGGCGTCGGCGTCCGAATGTTTGCACCGGACAGCGCGGTCAAGGCCTCGCTGACTCGCTGAGACGGCGATTACATCCGATGCGCATCGAAACACGACCCGCCTGCCAGACTGATTGTTATTGTAGCCGTATTTGATCATCGGCGTACTTCATAAAAATCGTTAGGTAATATTTCAGTTTAGCTACAGGTAGTTATGTTTGATTTTCGTTCCTTACTCTTCGTTACGAGAAGTCAGAAGCTTGAGATCTGACACCAGTCTTGCCAAGTGGTACGGTGTTACCCAGTTACTGGGTTGTGGAGGTCAGATAGGCAGTGGCTCCATGTAAAACACTGGTACTTAGCTGAATTTGGGAAGACTGGAAGGCGACGGCAACATAGTTGGGAAAAGGCTAGGCAGATTGACTCTTGGTTGTTTTTTATTTTAGGTCTGTAAAGATGCCAAAATCCATCGGTCTAGTCTCAATTTCAGCTACTTAACTAAATTTTGTCATGTTTTAAAATCATCGATTCAATAATCATTAGTTTTAAGTAAAAGGCAGTCTGATTAATTCATGAGAAAATTCATTTGATGCAGGAAAATATTATAGTTAAGTTTGTTTGTCTGTGAAAACTGATTCTGAGTATACTGAATTACGTTCCTGGCCTAAAGCTTAAACAATCTGAAATAATTCTAATTTTCTAATAATTCAGTACGATTTGTATAAAACCAACACGAAAGTATTATATAAATCAAAAGGTAGGTAGATACGGTGTCGAATGGCGTTTGCGAAGAGTGCCGAGCTGTGGCGAGTTTTTCCGAAGCAGTGCGAGGTCAGTACGAGTCAATTACCCCGGGCGGGCGGCGGGCGGTACTGTGGCGACGTCCACGACGACACCACCCCACATGGCACAAAGTACGAATTGATTACATATACATTATGTATTTTCTTGTCCATTTTTCCTTGGTACGACAGTTGAACATATGAACTTTGAAAAATTCTAGATAAAGAAGAAGAAGATACTACCTACCTGTCGTACATAAATGTTTTATAAAACTATCATAATCAAAGTCTAGCACCCATTTATTTCGCTATTAAAAAGCATAACATTAAAAAAAATAGGTAATGCCTTCAAAATAATACCGGTGTAAATATTTACCAGAAAATACTGGCTTAATTGTAATTATGTATTTGATTTATGGCCATTCTATAATACGTACATATCACAGCATTTGTGCGGCAGAGTGTATTATTACCATGAATAAGCTAGCATGACATACAGGCCGTGTGATCCGGACGCTCTCAATCGTAGTTGACCTCGGCTGATTCGGCAACCCGTGCCAAGGCCAAGGTCAATTTGTCGGGTGTGTTCAATTAATAGCTCGATGCGGTGACGCCTGACGCCTGACGCCTGGCCGGTGGGCCCCACACTCGGCGGTAATGTCCGCGGTCCGCCCCACACACATCACTTTGTGTGGACAGAGGAGCCGTTTTGGCAATTAATTCGACACCAGGATATTGCTTCGTTACTGAGGCTGACACAGTGGCAATGACATTACAAGGTACTGAACTTAGCCAAAGACTCACGTTTCAATTTAAATAACGTGATCTTAAGATTATTATTTACGGATAGAATTTAGTTCTATAAATATTCCAATGTTTTCTTCCATTTGAAGTCGAATGTACTGGTTGACGCAATATGACCTTCGAAACTTGGCAAAAAAATAATATTAAACACGCAAATGAGATGCTACAACGATCCCGACGTGATTCAGTACTTAGAGCTCATAAAAATAATGTGTAGTCATCAGTATTCTTACACCAAAAGTGTATGAATGTATTCTAGTATTTTTGTATTCTGGCGGTGCGAATGGTGCGATATTAAAATGTGAACAATACCGATCGTTGTCTACATAATGTAGGTTGTCTATCTAATATCGCGAACCTCCAAACTTGTGAACGGCCCCGGCCGCCGCCGCTGCCGGCCGCCGAATAAACTAGGAGCACTTCCTCGTTTGAATATCGGAACATGTCAATGTCAAACTGTGCTGATTTAGCCGCAATGTCAAACTCAAGGCAACGCCCGACATGAGGAAATTTGACGGTTAACTAAATCTAATTGGACGTAGATAAACAAAAAGGATCCACCCCACAAAATGTTACAGAAAAATATAAACCTTGACGAGGCAGTTTGATATACTTAAGTCATTTTCGGTCATGTTGTGGGTTGGATCCTTTTTGCTTATCTAGGTACGTCCAATTGTGCTAAACATAGCGCTCGTGAAACCATTTAACAACAGGGGACATCATAATTCTATATTAGAGCATAGAGCATTCATCTATCAACATAAATGTCAGAAATTGTTACCAAGATTTAACGAGTGACATTGATTGGCTTAAAAACCTTATTTAACAGCTTTTAAATACTTCTCAAGCCAACTAGGGTAGGCCAAGAGACTGTATATCGACTTATGGTAAACAAGCGAAGTAAATAAAATATTTATGCAAGTACATGGATTGTGCTGATGAAGGAGCCTTTCTCCTTTCGGTCACCTCACCTTGATATTTGCATCAAGTCGAGACTTCCTGCTCCCTCAGAGGACGTCTGCATGCTATTTACACATCCCACTAAGCAATTCGGAATTATAAGCCGTATTTCCCGCTTCAGTTCTGATGAATGTATCTCACCGACTAAAACTTATGGATATAGGACAAATCATGTTCTCTATCGTAGTATAACGAGCGAAATGCGAACGCGCCAAGTAGAGCATTGAAATCGGCTATTGGTCCAAGACTGTGGATTTGAGCTTGTTTAATTATACGTTACAATAACGTAACGTAGTGGAGTATATGAGAGGTGTTGCGCAGTAGGTGTTTGCGTAATCAGAGCATCGCGGCGTCCCCCGCGCGGCAGCGGCGTGATGCGCCGAGTTGTATAATGTTGTTGGTCGGGCATGTGCTGCTGCACCCGCGCCCGCTCGGCTCAGCTCAGCTCAGCTCGGCGTACAATGCGTTGCACTACTCACCTACACTACACCGAGCGCAACAATGAGGAAGTGTATGCCGAACATTTCCTAGTGTTACATTTACTCGCCCTCATTAATGCCAAAGCGCCGTGTGTGACTTGTGATCGTTTATAACGAATAAGCTATGAAAATGTAACTATTTTACAGACGAAAAAAAATATCTGATAGCTAAGCGTGACAAGGCTAATATATTTTGTTCGCTTGTATAGAAAGCAGCCCACTGAAGAGAATTGGTCAATCTACAAAAAGCTGCGGCCTTCTGTGTAGGAATGCAAAAATGCGCCACATTCATAACTTCAACCCAACATAAGTATGGCAATTTTTAAAGACTCTTGGTACTGGCAATTTAATGCCTCAAGCAAGAGTTCGCCCGATAAGATGATGTGTAACTCTCTCCGACACTCCCTACGCGACAGCCCTTCTCTGGACGTCTTCAAGAGGAGGATAAAAGATCAATTCCTTGCCTGTCATAATATAGTATGTGTATGTATATGAATAATATGTGTAAGTAAGTATATAAATATGAGTGTGTACAAATATAAACGTGTCATCTTTCTCTGTCACCCTAGGGTTTTCTGTAAGAGAACTCGCCTTAGTACATGCGTTATTATCACACTGTATGTAAACTTGTATTTGGTGTACAATAAAGAAACTCCAGTTTTTCATATCCCAGGATTTAGGTTATGTAAGCAGCGAGAGCGTTTAAGTTTTGTGTTACCAATCGCTGACAGCGAAAAGTCAACATGTTATTCTGGATCGCTCTGAATTTTCTACATAATCGATGAACACCGACTTGAACTCGAACTAAATACGTAAAATTTACATTTTGATGAGTCCAAGTTAAAGTGTTGGCTACAGGCTACCGGAATTTTAAACAGATTTAAATCAGTCTAGATCTATTTCCTTTAATAAATAGGTTTGATTTACATGACAACTGCGTAGGGACCTATTTGGGTAGGAAAAACATGGGGCACTGTCCCGCACAAAACTAATTTTAAATGCCATTTAGGTATACTGAAATGAGGAAGCGAAAATTTACAAGGAAACTCCAGAGTTACTTATTTGTAAGAAAAAGGCGCGGGAAATTGGCACGCGGTGCGAAGCTGCGGTCCGGGGGCCGCCGGGGCTGAGCCGCGAAATATTGCGCAGCAGTAACTCCTGAAAACGTGTCCGAAGAAAGTTCACGGCCGCGCGTTGACGTTACCACCTGCCGCGCCCCGCGCCCGCACCCGCGCCCCCACAGCCTCCCGCGCTCCGCTACAGCCAGGCTGGCCTACCCGATCCACGTCTATTGCTTCCTATATAAATAACCTCCAATCCTCCATTCCATTCAGGCACATAATGTGGTACCGTAACTCTATCTAATGACAACATTGTACGTTTCCATTTCAAATTAATTTGCAATCAATAAATGTGGTGCAACGCATTGTTATCGATATGTATCGCAAAATCGAAATCCTTCATGTTTATCGGTTTGATATCGAGGTTCAAGGCCTCGCGTCGGCCGATAGGCGAGGGTTATATTATGTGTGTGCTGTGGAGGGTGATCGATTCGCCAACACATCTAGGCTGTCAGCAGGAGCCGTGAGATTGGAGTGGGCGGCGGGTTGGGGCCGGGGAGGCGCCGTGGCCTTGGCTCGTTCGTTGGCCGCGGCGCGTGTACCGGCCGCGATAATTTCGGCAGTTGCGCGCACGAGTCTACTGACCCCGTCGCGCGTCGTCGTTGTTTGCAACGCAAATGATCCCCTTGACTTTATTTAAATCACCCACTCCGTCAACCGCTCAAATAGATAGTAAAATAAATATTTAAATGTCACTAATTTGGAACAAAAGACAGTGCTGGGAGGCGTACTGAAAACCTACTAATTCGACTTCTGATAGCTAGCTAAAGAATAATTTCTATAAGAGGCTATATCTTCTCTTAAGCTTGAATGTGGTAATGGGGTATAGTCGCACACATAAATCATATTAAAGAATCTAATATCAATGTTTAAAAAAGTCTTATGCAATAAATCTATTATGAGCAGTCAGAAGACGAGCACATGGTAAACAATACGTTAATCTCACGCTAAAGCCGAGAAAATATTTGAATATTTAGTTCGTTATTTAACTGGTAAACATTATCTTTGTTGGTTCGATGAAGGGAAGCAAAGCCATCGAAGTACGGCCGTAGTTCGCGGAGAAAGTGCCGCGCATTACCTATAACCAACTTTCATTTTATAAGAGACCGGTTCCAATAACTTTTTTCTTTAGAGTGCTCCCCACGCTCCACATGCTATACGATTAAATGACTGCTTATTGTTATATTCTGCAATGTATTGTTATATTTTGGAACATTATTGAATGTATAATTCTAAGCAAAGTGGACTAGGATATATAGTTCAAGTTTATCTAGAAATCAGGCTAGTTATACGTTATCTTTAACTGCTATTCTCTAAATTATGTAAGTTGTGTGGCTCTAGTAAGCCGTAGACCATTCCATTATACTGATTAACATCATTTACTACGACCATTTTGCGTAGGCTGCCATAACCATTATTGGAATTGCTGTAATTACACTACAGCAGAGAATAATCGGCTGTCTATACACGATGCCTTCTAATTTAGTCTTTGGTAGCGGGATTCAAGTGTAATATCACGCACAGTGACCTCCTTGTCAACAAAAAAATAACAATAAAGCAGTCATTCAACTTGGCATAAGTATTATTAAAGGTGGTTACAGGCGATGCAAAGTTTTCCTTTATTTACCGAAAAAACACAATGGTTATTTATTATCGAAGCAGTTTCGGTTTTCGGCAATCAATAATTTGCGTGGTTGGCATTGTGAAGCACTTCCTCGTCTCCCAGCTGGCGGAGAAACGTGGCAGCACCTTGTTATTAGTAAAAAGTGGATCCGCGCAACATCGGTATTTAAATATTTTGGGCCTTTGTGGTGTGTTTTTTATGAGTGAGTGTATTATAGTGATGTACAGGCAACGCATGCCATACGCATGTGCGCCGCGTGCCATCCGACACATGTTTGTGGATCGTTTTCTGACAACAACAGTGACGTAATCGTATGCTTTAAAAACTATTTATTTCATAGCTAAGTTTAGAGCTTATGGGACTGTAAAGTGTAAATATAGTGTGGCGCCGGGAAGAGCACTAAGGACGTGGGACTTGGTGAGTGGTGGAGTCGGCGACCGCGCGCGCGTGCACTCAACTCCGCAAGTGCGTGTAACGGTGCACCACGTTCTTGCTGTGCCTGGGCTGTGTCTGAGCTGTGCCACTCCACTATCACACACATTACTAGGCAACGAACCTTCTTGCAATAATGTCATAACGAATTGCATAGACAACCATTCTTTTTTTCATAGAAATGCTTACAATGGTCACGAATTAGATGTTAAGAATTCTGCGCTCAGTACTTAAAAAAACCGGCCAAGTGCGAGTCGGACTCGCGCACGAAGGGTTCCTTATTTGGTAAATTGCGGTTTACAATTTAAAACGTATTAAAAAAAAACTACTTACTAGATCTCGTTCAAACCAATTTTCGGTGGAAGTTTACATGCTAATGTACATCAAATATATTTTTTAGTTTTAACATTCTCTTATTTTAGAAGTTACAGGGGGGGGGGGACACATTTTACCACTTTGGAAGTGTCTCTCGCTCAAACTATTCAGTTTAGAAAAAAAATATATTAGAAACCTCAACATAATTTTTGAAGACCTATACATAGATACCCAATACGTATGGGTTCGACCAAAAAAAAAATTTTGCTTCAGTTTCAAGTATGGCCACCCCCAAAATTTATAGTTTTTTTTTCTATTTTTGTGTGAAAATCTTAATGCGGTTCACAGAATACATCTACTTACAAAGTTTCAACAGGACAGTTCTAATAGTTTCGGAAAAAAGTGGCTGTGACATACAGACGGACAGACAGACAGACATGACGAATCTATAAGGGTTCCGTTTTTTGCCATTTGGCTACGGAACCCTAAAAACAAGCAATTACACCGTTGATGGCATGAAAGACTTTGACCACAACGAAAGAGAACCAATGGGCAATGACCAACAAAACTGTGTTAAGATTTATTGTAGAAATTACCACTAATGTCAATTTCGTAGAAGTCTTTCCGGGACGTTTTAGTTTTTGTGTCGTTATATTGTCTCAAGGGTCTTTTCTTTTCTCCAGCCGAAGATGGCTATTGTCTTGATGTCGCAGATACTTTGAATGGGCTGAAGCTGAGACAGAATGAGGTTAAGGGATATTGTTGCTGGTTGGACGTAACTATCGTGACCCACATTGTCGATGGATCAAGGAGCAACGAGCGAATTTGATACCATCTGCCGAGGAAACAATAGCTCAATAGAATCCTGCTAACCCTTACTCCCAACTTCCTTTCAACTTCGATTTCAAAGGTTGAAAATTTTTACAATCCGCGTAAAAAATGCAAGCAGAATGGTGTTCTCCTATTGTCAAAAAAATCACGATGCGATTCGATCGACCTACCCTTTCTTTTCATATCGGATTTCACGAACAGGTAAAGTCCAACTTTTTGCTGGGATACGTTATTGTGCAAGTTTCGCGATATCTAACTCTTCTGAGATGGTGAAAAAATTAAAATGATTGTTTAATCGAAACCTTTTTGACGACAAAAAACGCGAGGATTGGATCTTTTAGAAAAGTTTTTTAACTTCCTTTTGTTAGCGCGGCTCGTAACCGACATTCCCAGATTGTCGACGTATTGTGTCGACGCTAAACGCTATCGCGGCCGAGGGATGCCCTTACAAATATTCGTCTTAATGATAAAATACCAGCGGGATACCGTGCAATATTTTCACAATATTGTATTCTCATAATTTAGGTTTTAGTTTGCGATTCACTAAAAAACTGATATTAACACGTTTGATATATCGTTTGTATTAATTTTGTCTCAAGTAACGATTTTTTTTTTTTTTTATCCGGCCTATTTGCAAAAGAGTCCCTATGTAAAACAGGAAAAAAACATTTCACTATTCAAACATTTTTGGCGCTAGAAACTACAATGGCTCGGCCGTTGGAATTCTGGCACTTAACGACAATTTTGTATGCGGTAACCTAAAGTAATCAGCACCCAAATAATTACTTCTGTGGTGTTTTGTATTGTTGATTGGTTGTCAAAGGCGCCCCGGGATCCCTGGACAATTGGACATTGCGTGTAACACAATAGTTGGCGACTCATTCTTACGAGAGAATTTCTGTTCTTTTCTCAATGTGCATTGTGCATAGGCGTAGCGCAGGGGCGATGCGAATGTCCATAATATTATGTGTGCGTATGGAGTCCAGTTGGCATTAGTAAGCACGATTGCACGACAATCGCGGCGTGATGACGGCAGCGGCCATAGGGCGAGCCCCGTTAGGACGGGGTGACTGACTCCAGCACTGCAACCTGGTGCATTGTGCTCTAACGAGAACACACCATTATGTGCAATCATATCAAGCTAACTTTACCTCCTCGCGAACAACTTGAGGACGCGTCGGTGCACGGTCGGTGACACTTACCTGTAACAAGGAAAATCAAACATTATAGCTACTTTGCATTAACTTGTAAAAATACAACCCAAGTCTAGACCAAAATTTAAATGAACTGCTCACAGTGGCTTCAACTGATAGCCAGGAAAAAGTACAATGGATTAAACATTGGTCGTTATTTTTATGGTCTGAGTCGAGGCAAACAACGAGGCCATTCACACTCCACATATCAATATGCTAATAAAGGTATTGTTTCTAAGTCAAAGTCGATTAAATGGTGCGCATAAATTACTATTAAATAGAAATTTTAAGTGATAAATGTAGTATTTCTTCAGTTGGCAGTTGGCACAGGAAGCGGTAGGGTCAACGCACGAAATGATGTCGTTCACTGCCGAAGGTGGCTACTGAACTTGAGGCGGGCGTCCTTGAGCCGCCTCCGAATTCGCCAATAACCAACACAGACATGGTTACTTCACATCTCCGTGCTGTAACGAGCACACACGAGCGCTATATAGCACAAGAATGTTCACACACACTGGCGCGGCGGCGGACTGAGCAGACACGCAATTCGGCTACCAGCACATGCAAACACCAAGTCAACGAACCGTAATGTGAAAAATGAATCGCATGTGGAAATAACAAGTCACATTTATCAACTTTGTTGTTGGAGAAAATTAAAACACTTACTTAATATCAAAGTTACATCAAATTTACCAAATGTGTCACAGTCTCTCTCGTCACGTTTTTAGTGTTCCGTAAACATGTGACACTGTTCCAATTTAATCGTGTTAACTCATGCTCAATTAATTTATTATCGTTATTTAGAAGGTTGCCGAGCAGGAAGGGACTTGCTAAATCTATAAAATCACGTATGAACGAGGAAGCCGTATTCTGTTTCTAACACGAATGTGCCGCTGGTCACATCAGATCCCTAAGCGTCTGGTGCTTACCCATTAGCACTAAAACTGCCTACATATTTGACAACATTCATCCTTCACATTGTTAGTTTGACATTGAATTATTAAAATATATTTGTAATTATTCAATCGCACGCAAAAATCCAAGACGTCATTTGAGGTTAGATATTTCAAGTATTTAAGCTGGCAAAACTCAGCTCAAATGGTATGAGTAATTTCCGGATAAATTTCTGCGATTAGTAATAGAACAACCGGTGAGGAACCGACTCACCGAGGCGGCGAGGTCGGCGGGTAATAATAAGATTTATATTTTGTGTGCGAGGCCTCGGGCCACTGACCGCTGCCAAATCTCAAGGTCTGCGAGCATCGCGGTAAACAAGTGCTACGTATACCTCGCCCGCCACCGCCACCGCCACCGCCACCTATCTGCACGTACCATGTAGCATGACTTACATTATCACTACCTACTCCACGTGATCTAGTGACAGCGTTACCGATTCCAAATTCGGTACTTCACTGATAAAAGACCTGTCTTTGAACTCTTAATCTCCCAATCAGCCTACTTTATACCTATGCTAACGTCAATAAGTGTTTATTGTTTTCTAAGAATTTGTGTATGTGGTTTGGTTTTTACAAGAATAGTATTTAAAATGAGGTTTTTCCTGAAAACTTCGTAACGACGCAATAAATGGAAATTTGAAATGGCCTTGAATTGAGGAATAGAATCGTAGACTGCCAAAAGTTCAATACCGCATGTAAATCTAGTGATATCTTTATACATAAGGGTCACGCTCTGATATGCTCATTATTTCTCATCAGAAAGTCATGAAAAGAACTAGTGCTTTAGATTAAATTGGCAACACCGAATTACTATCAAACTGAGTACATCAACTGTCACGTCGTCAGCTTTTTGGTTGAACTTGTTTTGTATTTTTTTATGTTATTTCGAGATTTTTTGGTCTTGTGACCATAACGAATCGGAGAGTTTAAAAGAGCGGTGTCAGACAAATTGTATTAACAGTGTTTCAAGAGTGTACGGCTGAATTTCAAGCGGGAATTTTGCTTTCCGAACTGGACGATGTTTATTGTCGAACAGAAACTAACTGACAAAGATAATTGGTATGTAGAGGCATTAAATGTCAAAACATGTTAAAGGGAATGTAATCTCTTGTCAATCTTGTGTTTAAAAGTCTATTTTATCTGATAAATAGCTTTGTTTATGTTTTGTTGAGGTTATGAAATTTACCTACGATTTATACTACACAATGAACGGTTTTGATCCTTCTACATGATTTATTAAGATAGTATAGTTACTATGAATGTGGTCTTTTATAATTATGTTAATTTAACATACATTAATTGTTTTCAGGAGTTTCTGAAAGCACAACTCGGTGCATAGTGAAATAAGTTTTAAAGAATGGAGGTAAATTCGCAACTCGTGGGAAAAAAGACTGGACGGCCTACGAAACAGATCCATGATTTTGATTTATGCGAAATTCGCCAGAAAGTGCATATTTTTTATTTTGATGGAAGCCGTGAATTTCTTATTAATGAATAAACTCTCAGCATTACATATTTTCTTTTAATTTTTGCATCCAGAGAATGCCTTATAATTATGGCCTCTTTACTATCATACAATTTAAGAGTCCAAAAATAAACCAAAAACTATTATTTATAAAAAAAAAAAAGTATCAAAACTTTCAGTCGACATTTAAAGTGATACCATTTAAATGATGGTGGCAACCCCCTTTTTATGACTTTCTTGACAGACTGTAATTTTAAAGAATTAATTAGGGTTTGCGTAATATGAATGTCACTCCAAGTAATTGCAAAAATATAAGATGTAGCACATTTTACATTCGGTCGATCTTCATTCAGCGTTTGTGAAGTAGGTACTCGTTACATCTTTTATAAGATGAATTTTATGGCCACGTTGCTCTTGAACTTTAGAATCAATTCAAGGGATCCAGATATTTTATGTAACGTAGGCTGGCGTAGGCCTTACTACGACATTGGCCAGTGCTACGAAGATGCTACGCGGCTGCTACATCACTGCTACGCTTCGTAGACTGGGCGGAATGAAGTGGAGCGGGAGAGAGTGGTCACCGAGCCAGTATTGTGGTCGCATTCGACGGGCATTTTCGAGGTCTCTGGGAAAAGCGACCGCTTTAATTTGGGGAAATGGCCCAGCGGTTACGGGGCCGTGGCACGCTTAATTTATAATAAACTTACAACGTTTTACAAATTCTTTCAGAATTTATTTATTTTGCTATGATGTCATATCCGGCCAACCAGCTCACAGATTATATGACTCGATGATTTTTAATCGTCCATTGTTCCAAAAAATATGCTAACAATGTAACATGTAGGTACTTTCTTTCTGGTAAACACGAAATACGTACGTGTAGATTTAAATTATTTTTATCAAGTTCAATGACATTTTATCATTTTGCCTTGAATTTATCGCCATCTGCCAAATAAATTGACGTGCCAAAAGTGTTCGCAATTTCCACAAAAAAGGTTAAATCTGTTTGTTTTTGGCTACATATTCATCGAATAACATTTTGTGGACTCTTTTGTTTTACCAGTTGAGTACATGTTTGATTTTTTCTGCACGTGGCATGTGAGTTCATTTGAGCAAGACCTAATGGATATGTAATAGTACATTCTAGTAGAAAATAAGAAGTGGCTACTGTCGGCGGCGGCGGCGTCGTGCACATGTCGCAGTCAACGGCCGTGGAACTTGATCTTCGGCGCTTGGTTCCTGGTTCACGGGTACTCGGCTACTCGGTACGTCACCTGCGCTATCACGCGATCGAGTGTCACACAAATTAGCGCGATTTTCAGGCGATTGCGCGACAAAGCGCCGACACTGTCGTCTGATGTCGTTGCCCTCTTTGAACTTTCCACTCGTTAAACTTGATTATCGACACACGATCAGCGTAAGCTCAGCTTATACCGATTATGTAACAGGTGGCTCGAGTTTCTAAACGTTATAACATCCATTTAGAATCCATCATATTAATGTTTTATGAATTCTTTCAATATTTTACGACGTTCTTCATAGTCATAACAAAGTTTTTTGAACAAAACAACTTTTCTTTTTATGTTGCACTGTAATAAAACATTATGATTGCAAAGATAACTTGATATGTATTTATATCAACCGAATTGATTCTACACAGAAGAATGCACATTGGTGTGACCAACACATTTTCCCACACAAAATTTTCCTGACATTGTCCTGTTAATCCGATCTGAGGCAATTTTCCCGTCACGTGCTCTTGCGCGTGCATTAAAACTTGCCTCTCTTGCCAGTGTATATTATTTTTCCTATATAGAATAGTGCAGGCATGCAGGCAGCACATAGGTAACGTCCATATACCGGTTTACGTGTTCCATAGTTGCTCGTAGATAATGTCATACGCATGCGTGTCGCGTAATCGGACAGGATTCGCACGGTGGAGTGCAAGCGATGCAGCGGGGTGCAGCGAGCGAGCGAGACGGAGCGAGTTCAATGGTATTTGATATAGTGCAATGGAGTTCTTTAACCCCTTAGCCTACCTGCGATTCTTGCGAATGAGGCAGTCCGGCCGTTGTCCCTGACTGCACCACTATCAAGCACGTCTCTTATAGTTTATAGGTCGCTGCTAGGCGAAGTACCGACAGCATATTTACACTGCCACGGAAATATGCTTCTCACAAACTTTTTGGTCGGTCAGGAATCGAAATATTTGGGTAGTGCTAAACTCACACTGCTGCTTGTTAATAAGCATTATGCAGCTAGTAATTTTATAAAATAATTTTCGTTTTGAAAGTTGCATTTTAAAATATTCTAAAGAGTTACATTCACATTTATTGTTAGAAACCCAGCTTCTTTCTCTGCATGACTATTATAATTACGTAAGATTTATATTTAATCAAAGCATTTAGAAAACTATTAATTGCAAATTACCCAAAATTGTTTTTTTATATTTAGCTGGCTAACACGTTTATTGTTAATAAAAACTCGTCGAAATAATAATAGCGCGGTATTTGCAGACTGCAGGAGCTAGTGATGTAACCAACTGGACATGCGAATCACGTCGGGTAGCAAGCTAGTCGCATGTCAACTATAATCTAGGATTTTAAAAATTCGCAGCAGGTGTGTAGGAGGGGATCGCGACGTGCGGGGCGAGGGGAAGGCGGTACTGGACTGGTTTCCGTTGTTTCGCAATAACACGGGTTCAATGACGCCTCCGTACTTATAATTGCTGGCGTGTCATGAACGCGCACTCGACCCCTTCACTTCACACCGTGTGTACCGGCCCTGAAATATCTCAATTCAACCCGCGAATTACCACGTAAACTGTCACGCTCTACATACGATATGGGATAAAAAAAAGGAATAACTAAGCAGTCTTGCTGATCATGCCAAACCAACTGGAACCACTTAACCAGATACCAATACAACTAAATAGTCGCTCATTGATAACGTACTAGTGAACCCAATTAAAATAACTATTAGAATTTAGAACACAGAGAAAAACAAATCGATTATTTACGTAGGTATTAGCTCCAACAATTAATTACTTTTGTTCTGAGAATTCATTGTTCTAAAATAAATAAAATAATATAGTTTTCTTAGGAAAGGATTGTATCGTAAACTAACGTTCAAAACTTCCAATTGTTGTCCGGCGATAACATATATAACCGTGACAGGAAAGGGCGTACAAACACCCAAATAATGTTATGCCTATGTATACAGTACTGACCTACAAAACCGATAAGGAAGAAAGTAAACAGAAACAATAAATAATTCATAATCAGAATAAATACTCATATTGTTTTGATATTGACCTCTATAACTATGTTAGTTTAAAAATCTGATCCGTCCACTGAAATATTCAAACTATCTCAAGCAGACTGCATAGTTCAGAATACTATTTAAATTTAAAGGGCCTTATTATAAAAATCTCGGGTATGTTGAGCAGCCGACTAGTAAGTTCTAAATTCAAATTTTTCAATAGACAATTTGAATTAAGAACCTATTTATCAGTTTTTAAACAGCGTTGAGGTTTAATGTCTAATACGTCTCCAGTCTAGTTTTGTGGAGTTTTCAAGATGTGTGTGTTTAAATTTATAGGGCCTTATTATAAAAATCTCGGGTATGTTCAGCAACCGACGAGCAAGTTCTAAATTCAAATTTTTCAATAGAAAATTTGAATTAAGACTGTGCTTATCAGTTTTTAAACAGCGTTGAGGTTTAATGTCTAATACGTCTCCAGTCTAGTTTTGTGGAGTTTTCAAGACATGTGTGTGTGTAAGTAAAATGTGTTGAAGTAGTTCGTCGTCGTCGTGAAAGCTGTAAGTTGAACGGCGCCACGGCGATGACCTCGCGGCCGAGCGACGACCCACCGCCTCCTACCAACTACACGATACTACCAATTTATACTTCAAATAGTCTAGCTAACTCTAGCTAATAGTCGCACCTGATATAATACATATATTAATACCCACACGCTCGTTAAGCTATGAGGCTAACCCGTCGCAACTAAGTAAGGATCATTATCTGGAGGCAGTTTATGTTGCATGTAATTACAATTATGCACACCTACATGATTAATGGCTTAGCAATAATTAAACTTTTTCATTTTAACAACAACATGTGTCGTCTAATTATGAACTGTAGTGTTTATCGCAAATACTTAAGGTTACACGAGTGGAATGTTGTATTGTACACATGTTAATATGAGTTCAATATATTAGGTGGCTGGTGCAGTGTTGTTGCAACGCAGTGTTTCGTAACTACGCCCGTGGTCGATGACTCCGAACGTTCTAGTGCTCACATCTCTCCGCGTTACGTAACCGCGAGAAAGTTGACATCCGCTCGTGGAACGTTCCGGCCAACATTTTCAGCCCAGAGTCAACGCACCGCGATGCACCCCAATTATCGCCGAGCTGAGCGCTGCAATGCAACTCCTTCACATAACGCTAGTAGCAATCAACATGGACAAATTGCAGAACATGTGTTGTGACAACACTACAATATTTGTCCTGTTGTGTTTAGGCACAATCTACAAAACGTTTCACATTTTTAATGCTGACGTAAGTATAATAATCAATTAATTTAATATCACCATTTAATACTCTATTTATCGGTCAAATAGAATAACTAAAATCTGTTATCAGTACTTCTATAAATATTAGTAGCATGGCGTACAACGTGACGTATCCACTACTTCCTGCACAACATGATTTAAAATTATAAAAATATGTTGTGTTGACGTTGTGCGTTACATACTGTGCTCCTGATATAATATAAGCAATAATAATAATAGCCCGAGGCCGTAATAAAATGTCATTGTCACAGCGTTATCAAAATCGAGGACATTTTTATATAATTCTGGGTCATTGTACCGAAGCGATGTTTTGTGGAGCTTATCGCTGCTATGCTATCGAGCTAGCAATGTATGTCACTGATAATACAGTGTAGTCTTTTCCTTTGTTTGTATAAACCAAAATACTTTGACTCCGACTATATAGAGTCACTCGGCGGTGCCTGCAATGTAAGGTGAAGGTTATTTATATTGAATTTGTAATTCTTCCACCGAAATATTAAACCTGCTTTTCATTTTTAGAACGTTTCTGCCACGTTAAAGTCAGACCTACAAATCTTACGTACCTATTCAGTGTTGCTAACCAAATAGTTTCATTGTAGCTGACCAAATACATGGTTTGACCAAATAAATTATGTTTTCGCAGTAGATTTCTGTAACGATCAAGTTTGCCTGTAACCGAAGCATACGGGATTATTTCGTCGACATATCTAACTAACATACAAATGTTTCAAAACGTCCGTGTCAATGGACTTCTTACTGACATGAGTCAGTGCTTGACGTACAACGTACCAGCACTGCGTAGCGGCTCTACTGTGACAACCGACGAGAACCAACGTCCTCAAACAAACCCAACTGAAAATAATTTATTGTGTTCTATACATATGTCTTAACGGCCGTGTAAGAATGCATGAGTATGTAAATTGGAGTGTAAGAGTGATGACACTTCTGTGAAATGGAACTGTATGTAAGTGAATCACTGTAAAGGTAGGTGTAGACAATAAGTGTGAACACTGAACACGTCTACATGCAGCGCGCAGGTGCAACAACATCATCGTATGATTACGTGGAAAAACTTTCAAATTGTTCCAAAAAATGTATGTAGTATATTTTTATAATCACAGTCTCGTAGGAAAATAATCCATTGTTGCTAAATTACCAACACCGTTAATAGTAGATTGTGTGGATGACGCATTGTTTTTATGAGTTATTTTTGTCATTAATTCTGTTGTCACCTACGCGTGACTGACGCTACGCTATAGGCTTAAGAAATAAGAGTCATTGTAGTTTAACATCAACTGTGTTTGATGATACCACACGTATATTAAATTGTTCTGTAGCGATGTATCGCGATGAAGCCGGCGGCGTCGAGGGTGACTGACCCACTCATGGCAGATATTTGTACAATTGTGTTTGTAGATTCGCTCCAAGGACGCCGTTTACGTCACCCGGGGTAATCGACTATCATGGTATGATAGACATCGTATCACTCGAATTTTATCTCTATTTCGTTGTAGCAAGGTTAGCTTCGCAAAAACGGCGAGAGATAACTATCGCTGAAGATATGGATTTGTTAATTTGGAGAGACGATATTCTAGAGGTCAATAATACCGGATGAAATCAATAACCACATGGCGTCGTTCTATAAATATGTATGATCGTCCAGGGAGGCTAGCTTCAAAATGTTAACGATCTATATGTATGGTGATAAACTTGTTAGAGATATTGTAGATTAGATCGCGTGCAGTGCACGTACTGAAGTGGAGTCACCGAGAGTCGCGCGACAGCCGCGCGGCAATGCGACGGCAGCCGGTCATTAACCCTTCCCGCCTGCCGCCGCCACCACCGCGTGCACCCTATCGCAGACACACAACCCTCCTCCACCCAATGTTTTCCAAATACTACTTTTGTAAACACCGATGAGTCCCGCCACTGTCTGTCCCAGTTTTCAACTCGTAGCACGCTGCACGAACGAGAATAATCAGAGTTGCTACGTTGGCACAAAAATGCATTACGCTCTAGGTTTAATAACGCCTACGATGTTACGTGTTAGTACATCCAAAAGAATGACAAAAAACGTTGCGCAACCCATTAACGCCGAAGTATTTATGGTGTTACGTGTATAGGAGATGCGACATGTTCGTTTTGTGGGGTAAACACCTGCGCACAACCTCGCATAGAAGCGTCACAGGGCGTGCCTGTAATTGGATTGCGTCTGACAAAAAGGTTATTGCCGCGGCTTATTGCAAATATTACGCTACTAAAATAAGGATAGTCAATATCGTAATAAAATGTACAGTTAGTCGACTGGTGATTACTATCGAAATATGGCTGAATCGCAGGCTGCTCATCAATTCAGGACATGTCACTGGAAGCTAGGCGACTAGGCGTGCCTGCACAGGATTGTTCTAGACCACACTCGTACAGTTAGTGCTAACGGCACCCAGCCGTTTCCGTGTTCACGCAATCCCATCTGCATTTGTAAGTTATTAATATTTTAATGTTAGAATATGTGGGAAAATAATTTTCAGGCAAAACGAAGAAACTTTACATTACATTCAGGTACTTTTACGATTATACAAGCTTTTGTCTATATTTCAAAGTTAATTATTTAATTGATAATGTTTGGGATTTTCAGATTCGGTGTTTTTTTATAAGTCATCAATGTGTGATGATGTCATGATACATAATATGGAATTCATAGGTAATCAGGAAACAGAAAATCACCAATAATAATTTTCAACTGGATGAAATTAATGTAAACTGAATTCTTTAATAAGAAAAGACTCTTATTGGTTTTCCCAAAGCGGGAAAACGACTCCGATTGACCACTGAAAAGTTTGTAATGTCTGAAACGCACAACTAATGCATGTGTAAGGTATGAAAGCACATAATATGTGTCGCGCGCACGCTTTTATTTTTCGCGCCACAGTTAGCCGATATAGGGGAGTCGTGCACGCACCGCGGGCAACGACCGCGGGAACTTGTAACTACATCCGGGGGCTCAGAACCGCACAGACGTAACTGCGCCTCGGAACCGACGCGCTTACGACGTTGTTTACCCGCGCTACAACCAGCGCTTTGAACCCACACTCGACTGCCACAGGCGCTCTTCGCAATACCGATAGACCTCATGGACCTGCCGCATGTTAACGTGCCTAAAACTGACATCTCATGGACTGCATATATTTCTGTCCTAGTTCTCTCTTAATAAACACTGCCACGTCATCATCACGCCATATCTATTAGGTAATTTGAATCAAAAACGTTGTGAAATTATTGCCCTTGTCCTTGATTTTTTTGTTTGGTAAACAATATTACACATCAATCATTCTATATACCAATCATGCCCGGAAAAATTTGCATTGTTGTGCCACTTGTGCGCTCTGCTATTTATAAACAAAACTAATTAGGCGAAGTTATTTTTAGAACAAGTTGATAACTAAAAACTATGTCAAACGTGGTCTGATTATCGTTCATCGTTTACACCAGTATGAAACGAAAAAGTCTAAAATATGTTATTGAAAACAAGAGCACTTCATGTACAGCATACAAAAGTCAAAGACTTGCCAGGTGCAGCTCTAACAAATTTCCAAAACGTTATATAATGTTAGAGATCAAGTTTATTAATGTCAAACTTGTGAGCAGTGAATGCCCTTTACCGGAAGACGTCATTGCTGCAGAGTCATGCTCGGAGAAAGGCCTGAGAAATTTCCCCGCGTTACGACATCGCCGAGTCAACCGCTGGAATTAGCGAACGGGCAATACGATGGAAATGGAAAATCGCAAAGTGCAGCGGAGGGCGCGGGGACCAGAGTGTGGGGGCGGGGGGAGGGGGTCCGGGCATTCGCGTGCACTGGCCTATATGCAGTGCGACGACACCGGCGCCCGGGAGCGATGCACTCTCTAAGTACATCGTAGTGCGGCGTACGCCACGCACACTAAGGCACACACCTATTTTTTCTATGTGCAGTTGTGTAGGGCGCCGTCGAGTCTCTCTTTACATATAAAGTTTACTTGAAAAGAAGACTTTCAAAGCTGAAGGAGATTGAAATGCTGATGTACACGCAGACAAACACGTATTCTATATCACTGCACAGAGTGCCGTCAAAGGAGTGTTTTACATGACAAGGCAAGATCCTTACGGAGAAAATGATCCTTTTGAGTTCTGAAACCTTTTTCTTCAGCGCTTCAGCCTGCGTATGCAGCGACTGCGTGGAATTCTTTTATTACCTAACGACTAACTCTATTCACTGCTTGTCTTGTTTGGAGTATTTACAACTTAGAGATCAGTTAACAATAGGTACCCGAAATTCTGAAAACATATTTCAGGTATTCATGAACTTCATGAACGACGAAAGTAACAACAGCTTTTGACGCCTTGGCTTTATTAAAAAGTAAACCGGACAACTAAAACTGAACAATTGCAGTCACCGGAAATCCCGCCAAATACGGCAGTCGGCGAGTATGAAAAGTTTTACCCATAACAAGTGACACTGCACTTTGTGCATGCAAGTGGCGGCAGATAACCGTAAAAGTAGAACGGATATTGGTGCATTACAATGAAGTATGCAATGTATGCATGCGTGCAATGGACCGCGGTGACCGCGGCGTGCAGGGTCCCGACTTGCTGTGTTCCGGTCGGGACACTGGTGACTCATGCACGCAGCAGTGCAGCACCCACCTATCCAAAGTGCACATGGTCTAAATTGATCATTCATAGAAGCGCGGTTGATAAGGCTTCAACATCAGAGACAAGGCTGGGTTTAATGATAAGAAAACCTGAGTAAAAAAATCATTATTGCTTTGCACTTTGAATCCTTTACAAACCCTGACTGTGGTGGGATATAAACTTGTTGTTGTTACTTTCAACATCAAAACTAGCACTATTAATCGCGTGCTTTACTAAAATAACATCTAACCATCCGAGACCAAATCCACCATCAAATTGACGTTTATGACCATGACGCGCTAACTATACGAGTATTCAACATTCTAGGCCACACGCTATATTTAACGAATCTTCGAAAGCTTCCTCAAACCTTGGAATTTAATACTGCCAATGTGTTTTAAAAACTTTTAGATAGGTACCTGACAAAGAATCTGTATAGTCTAGATGTGGCTAGCTGCTAGACCGTTCGCATGTAAATACCTATACTCTTTGCGCTTTAGCATGGTTCGGGTGACAGTTTTAATAACATTTTTTTACGCATAAACGCATTTTTAGAGTTCCGTAGCCAAATGGCAAAAAACGGAACCCTTATAGATTCGTCATGTCTGTCTGTGTGTGTGTCTGTCTGTCCGTCCGTATGTCACAGTCACTTTTTTCCGAAACTATAAGAACTATGCTGTTGAAACTTGGTAAGTACCTAGATGTATTCAGTGAACCGCATTAAGATTTTGACACAAAAATAAAAATAAAACAATAAATTTTGGGGGTTCCCATACTTGAAACTACAACTAAAAATATTTTTTTTCATCAAACCCATACGTGTGGGGTATCTATGGATAGGTCTTCAAAAATGATATAGAGGTTTCTAATATCATTTTCTAAACTGAATAGTTTGCGCGAGAGACTCTTCCAAAGTGGTAAAATGTGTGTCTCCCCCCCTGTAACTTCTAAAATAAGAGAATGATAAAACTGAAAAAAAAAATATGATGTACATTACTATGTAAACTGCCAGCGAAAATTGGTTTGAACGAGATCTAGTCAGTAGTTTTTTTTTAATACGTCATAAACCGTAAACCGCAATTTACCAAGTACGGAACCCTTCTTGCGCGAGTCCGACTCGCACTTGGCCGGTTTTTTTGTAGTTTAACGTCATACAGCCAACTATGGTATACAGTGTCACCCGCACCATGCTACAACGCAAAGAGTGTACATTTGTTAAATTATCTACCTATTTATATCAAAATAAAAACAAAACGAATTATGATTCAGTTGTGAAGTTGTTACAAAATCTGTTAGTATTATGTAATAATTGTTTAGACTAAGTAGATATCTATTTTAGTTCGCAAGTTCTTATCACTCACAAATATTATTAAGGCAAAAAGATTTATTAGTAAGTAGGTAATTAACACGCACAGAACTGTAACGAATAAGTTACACATTTCAAGATCAGAGTGAAGAATTCGATAACGTTCACAAAGAGCAGAGTTCAATGACCGCTTACTTATATTTCAAGTTCAAAAGGTCACTAAAATATTTAATAATATTTGTAACGCTCACCTGCTTGTTGCTGTTGCAGCTGAATGTTGTCACTGTTAGTTTCCATGATGACAAAACATCGGTGTTTTGTTTAAAATTAAAAATAAAATATTTGGTCTAAGTTTGTGTATGTTAGGTTATGACCGACACCAACAGCGGTTTGGCGCGAAAGCGAGCGATGAGCGTAGGGTGAGAGCGTGGGCGAGCGCGCGCATGCGCCCCCATGACGTCAATGGACAACCCCCTTTTACACCCTCCCGACTGGCGAGAATTTAAAGCCCACGTATTATTATCTACATTCTGAAATATTATTATTAAACGCAACCTTCTAGAATTGCTCACTTTAAATATTAAGAGAATGGTTTCGTTTCGATAATAATATTTATTTTGCTGAGTCTTCAATTAAATTTTATCAGATAACCACCAAAAGGTCGTTGAACTGGTTTTTCAGCTTATTTATGGCACTAACTACCTATTATTAGTGTTGCAAGTGGATCATTAAAATGATAGACGCACTTTAAGATAGCTATTCCCTTTAATATGTTTTTACACAAAGAGATGTTCTAACGAGGATTTATAAGATCTAATCTTATCTGAAACTAGTTGAAGTAATTTAAATGGCAGCAGGTAATGTTGTTTGCGGAGGAAGCGGGTTGACGTGGGCGAGGGGTCGGCGCAGTTCACGGCCAAACGGCGCCTGCCACCCTGCCACTGGTGCCACCCCACGGCTCTGTCCACACGGCCTAACCAGCGCCGGCTATTTTTAGGACTCAGCTTATGTTTGAGATTAAATGTAAGTTTGAAGTTTTTGAAATCGCTGGCCGATATATAAAACGGAGAGAATTCAGTCAGTTTGTTTTTAAAATTTTTCGTGTTTTTTTTTATAATAGACATATATTACATGTTTCATTATATATTAATGTAAAGCATAGAAAAATTTGAAATAATTGATCTTTCGGAAAGGCTTGTTAAACAGACTGTGAATCAGCAAAAATATTTGTTAGTAAATAACTCTTTTACGTAACTTCTGGTACTGATTGATCATCAGACAGTTTATTATAAATCGGTTTGACAACAAAGAAAAAAACTGTTCGATGACGTAGTTGAGGTGTTTTCGTTCTTGCGAGAGAAGCTAGCGACATCTATCTAAACTATTTCAAACGTTCTACTCGACGCTAGATGGCGTTGTGGTCAATTTATTTTCCTTGTATTATTTTTTAATATACCTAATAAATAAGTTTAATAATATCATGTTAGTGGTGCAAAAAAATTAAAGTAAATACGTAATGTATAAAAAGGGATGGTAAAGGGATAAAAATTGTTCAAATTAAATCTGTTAGTCCATATCTCAGATCAGAAGAAATCGAAGCATTCGTATCTCTGCGAAACGGGCAAATATTAGCATTAGGTAGTTATATATTTTTGGTTGTGTAGTAAAGTTTGATCAAATATAGGTAATTTACAAAATAAATATTTGTCAATTAAATTGGTTACAACAAAGCAAGCTCTGGTCATTGGCATTGGACTGGCATTGTGTGCTATTCTAACGGTTCTTTTTACATTTAATAGGTACATTATTTCTACACAATTGTGCATAACTGTAAATACAACGTATTACAGACTTAAATACTGACAAATACTTATGAAATCGATATAGGTATATTGAGATGTATGTTCCTCCTTTTTGAGTTACGATAGATATGTTGGAATTATTGATATAAAATCAAACCTAGCTATCTATTAGACATATCACATGTTAGAGGGTTAGTTCTGTAAAGGAACGATAATACTGTTCTACTTATAAGAATTATATTTATTAAAGTAGGTAATTTGTCTGGATAAGCATCGGGGTCCCTTGAGCCGATTCCTTCACAGTAGGGCACACAATTCGGATGCCCCGGAAAGTTCGGCGGGTAGGCAGGGCTGGGGTCGTTGACCTCGCTCCCTAACCTACTCTGGCAGTATTTGGAGCACGTAGGCCGCGCTCCCGCTCACCGTCGATACAGCCTGCTGCCTGCCGCATCTAGGTCAGCACTGACTCACTGACTCATGGTATGACCCACTATACTTAATCATCAACGGCTACAGTAAGCGTAACGATTGCTAACGCGTTCTCGAATGCCCCTACATGCAAATTTATTTTAATAAGAAAACGCTTCTTTGTTGTTTCGGTAACATTAAAGCGTTAATGCCGAATAAAATTAAACAGTTGCTTCAGACTGTCGTAGCTGTGCATAGAAAGACCAATGCAATAGCTCGCAAGGAATGACTAATCTCTAGATACCTATGTGGCAATGACCGCTTCAGATGAACCTTCAGTTAATTCCCACGTTTTAAAAACAATTTCTATTAATTAGTCGTAATAATCACGATATCTTTCCTCCACGTTCGACATTGTTGCTTCAAAATCAATCTGCCTAGCCTTTTCCCAATTATTTTAGGGTCGGCTTCCAGTCTAACCGGATTCAGCTGAGTACCATTGTTTTACATGGAGCGACTGCCTATCTGACCTCCACAACCCAGTAACTGGGTAACACAGAACCCCTTGGCAAGACTGGTGTCAGATCTCAAGCTTCTGACTACCCGTAACGACTGTCAAAGATCTTCAAATGACAGCCGGGACCAACGGCTTAACGTGCTTTCCGAGGCACGGAGGAAACTCGGTATGTTGAAATAGTCACCCATCCACGGACCGACCTCGTCAAGCGTTGCTTAACCTTGATGATCGACCAGTGCGGCTGTTATTATTTAGACACGAGCTCCTCATTTGTTCTGTTGCTTCAAAACCCATGAAACTTTATTTCATTGAATGGAATCCGTAGTATCAATAATAGAAACAACAGACGTTGTCCTAGGCCTGATTGTTGAATGATGAAAATAAAAATAGACAGAAATGACGATGACGTAGTAAAGTAACATTGATGTAAAGTCAATGAGTGGGAGATCCAAGGTGCGTTCATGTATCCAAGGCAAAATAATTCAATTGATAGATGGCACACATTCAAATAAAGGTCTCTGGTTTATATAGCGTATGTACTCTTGTTAAATGCCAATTATGATGTTTCCAATGCTACGGTATCCGTTTATTATGTGTTTCATGTATGGTACCTATTGTCGTTTAGCGTAACTTGTTATATAACAGTTACTAACTATTGTGTTCGCGTTGTTTTGTCCCTCGTTCGCTAGCTAAGTCAAATGTGCTAAAAAGTGAAACAACTTTTCGGTGTTTTGTCCTAAATTTGTGCAAACACTAGCATTACAAAATCGCTTACATAGAATTACTAGTCTGTTTTCTATCAGATCTATGCTAATATTAATTGGCATGGCAACCGGGTATTTTTGGCCTTTACTATTTATGGCTGACCGACATTCAAAGTTACAAATATGTATATCACAATATTAACTATCTGTTCTTGGTAGCGAATGAAAAGTTACATGGAACTAAGTCATGACCCAGTAAGTATTTGTATTAAAAAATCAGTTAGTTGAAATTACGGACAATGTAATAAGTACATGAACGGGTCGCGTATAAAAAATGAGGTAATGAACACAATGTTCGGCACTCTTCTCCAAGTTTAGGTTCGTCGAACCGCGGGTTAGCGGGTTACCGGAGAAATGTAACGCGGATTATAGAATATGGGCTCTATACTGTATGGTTAATAGTTAGTTATTCATTAATTTATTAATTACACATAATTGTCTAAAGCGACATGGACATCAGATACAGCTGGTGTGTGACCTTCTAAATATTTAAACAAACTGCAATTTCTACAAAAACAATTGTGTGGAAGCTATGGTCATGTGCAACATGTGCAAATGGCGTAAATTTTATCCTGTACAAAGCACCGTTTTAGTTAGTCATTTCTTAAAGCTGTTATGTTGAAACGATGGGTATTTTCCGCTGAGTGTGCTGTGTGCCTGGACGAGAGGTCCGCGCGCCGTCCGCGCGATATGACGCGAGCGCGGATCAGATTGGGGTCAGGGCGGCGCGGCCGTCGACCCCCAGCCTCTCGCAGCAGACCCCCTGCCCCCAACGCCCCGCACCGCCCCGCTTGCCACTACAACCTTCTACAACCCCACTACCCCTACATTATGACTTCAGCTCATTTGCGATTTTTCCATGAAACATTTGCTGAAGAAGTGGATGACCGTTTTATGTTTATGATCTTCATATTACTTATTTAATTTACTTTTATCATATTTTTTTGTTATATAACATAAACTAACAACAAAGATGCTAGATTATAAAACGTTTTGTTTCTTTTATACCACACGAATATTGAATATAAGTAATTACTTATAACAAATTGATGATAATTGTACAATTTGATTGCGTGCATTACCGCAATAAATTGCAGGCTATCAAATAGACTACCTAATTACATAAGCGCTTAAATGCACAAAAGCTATTTATTTAATTGTTACGTGTCGACTTTACTACTGAATGAAGATGACGTATTAATTAAAGAAACGAAATGTTATACGATATGCTAAAGTTATGGTATACATACCTGCATAACGACTTTCTTTATGTTGCCAATTGATTTGAATCTTTCCTATCACATACTTTCAACAATCATCTCATTCACATTCATTATAAGACTACGTAACAGATATTTACTTTACCTCTTTTACATTCAAAGCACGTATCAATTAAATGTTGAATTAATTACAAGTCGCACAAAAGCGTGTGTCGTTTATAGTGAATGATCGATTGATTGCAATACGTTTGATGTGTTTAACGTTTTAAATGTAACAATTAAGGTTACCTACATACTTAGTGACGTTACAGGTACGGATTTAGTGTGATTTAAACAGTTATTTGTGTGTGGGGAGCGCGGCGCGGCGCGGGGCGGCGAGCGTGACCCAATTGCGGGCGGGTGAACGAACCCGGGGCCTTGATCGCAATACCGAGCAACCCCCCCGCGCGCCCGCGCCCGTTTCACGTCGACGTCACTCCGCGCGCCACACGCAACACTTTGTTCCATACTATTTGTTTAAAATTCATGGCTCATAAAAATATTAGATTTTTACGGTCATACTATATATGTAACTACGTGTTACTAACAATGTAGACAATTAAACATGTTATGATTTATTCGTTTTACGCATGCTATTGTTTGTTGTGATTAGGCTGATTTTCGCGAATTTTCTATTAATCATATTAGCACACTGAAATAAACGTCTAATTGCCGACAAACTGTACTGCAACCGATAACCTGTACGTACTGCTGTTTGGCGGATGATTTTTGTACTCCAAGTACCAGTGGGCAAAGGCCTAACACAAATCCTTACAAGAACTCTTTCGGGAAAAAATACAGTAGGCTTATTGTGATTTGTATCCTATACATGGGTGATTGGACTCTTGGAGCCTTTACCTTGAAAAGGTAATGAATTGATGATAAATACTTTTATGTAGCTATTTAATTTTATTTATTAGTCAAAATTGCAAAGTTACTCCGCGAATATTAGTTAGGTATTATGTAAACGCATAATGCCTATTGAGATAGGACGAGTCTAGAAACGTATATTCCACTTGCTTATACTGTCTAGATTCGCACACAGGAGTAAAAGAGACAGTAAAATTTAGTTAGCGTCTGCGCACACGGAATAGAGCATGTCTTGCGAAATACGGATTGTCGCTATTCGCGGCTATGGAGGTGTCGTGAGTGAGAGTGGGACAACAATATTTCAAGGCTTCATGTAGATTATTATTAGAGTATCGGCGCTAGGTTATTCTCAGGCGACCTAGATAGCACCGGGGCCGTTGACCGCGGGCCCTCCGACTGCGCGCGGCCTCCAAAATAAAATGGCATTCGCGATGGGTCCACTTGCGAAACTCGACTCGACCATGATGTTGAGCGCAGAATCGCACATAGGTACTCACTCGCTCGTCTTTGCGAATTGCGAAAATGCAATCACTATTGATTGACTAATACAATGTATTATTTGAACGTAATCTGCCTTTGCTAAATAATTACGGTAACCACGTAGTTATTTAGCAAAGGCGAAATTAATTTGCAGATTGTAGATTTACTTGTTTACATTTTTGGTTATATAGGTCATGGGAATTCCATTCGTCTGAATTTGCAGTGTAAGAGAATCGTTTACTTATCAAAACGAATCGATAGAGTTCATTTCAAATTTCAGATGCAGTCCACTTGTCAATTGGTTTGTGCAATACCAATTCTAATTACACATCTGTACGTATTAGATACATGCATGCATACTTACATAGCATGCATGCATACATGTGCCTAAATAATAATAAATTAATTTGTAATTATTTTTAAAATCCCGAAAGATGGTTGAGTCCATCTCTGTGATAATATTTGCCAGTAGGAGAGAGGATACAAAGCGCGCGGTAGAGGGGGTGTCGGGGGAGGGGGGGGGCGGTGATTAGCGACGGCGAATATAGCCGGGAAGGCCGAGGGCAACGAACTCCGCTTGACCTAGATCCGCGAGCGACGCCGCGCGCCCCGCGCACTCCGCGCGGACGCCCGCACTCGCAGGAAAGTGAAAAGGACATTCTTTTATCCTTTTAGTCAACTATTATTTAATAATACATAACACTAAACAAACATTACAACACCAAATGCTAAACGACTTTGATAATAGAAACGTTTGTGTAAATCACTGTTATCATAACTTTGAATGTGCAAAACCAACAAGCCCTTGAAGGTACACAGTAACATGAGGATCATCCAAGCATTCACAGCACAGAACATGGCACACGTGGGGTCGGGGCTGACAGGTGATCAGCTGATGCTCACCTGCGAGGACTCGGCCGAGCAGCACCTCCGCGTCGGAGGGGGAGGGCTGGCGCGGCGGCGGGTGCAGGCACTCGGTCACCGTCATGTCGGGCAGCGGGAGATGCATGAGCCGCGCGGTAGGAGCGCGTGTGACCGGCGGCGGCGTTAGCGCGAATGGCGCGCGGCAAGCGCCGGTACGCCGCCGCCGCCGGCCAAGTAGCACCCGCCCGCCCCGAACAACCCTTACTACACCGGTCTCGGTCCCGGTATCGGGTCCCATAAACCCTTGAAGCCGGTACCGGTGTCAGTTTTGATTTCATGCTTCCCAGGTTTCGTTCGAGACAAAGACATGAAATGTTGTCGTTGATGTCTATATTAGTCGACAAGGTTTTCCATGTCTACTCCACATTCAATATTGATGTATTTTCCTTGTTTATGTAGTTCAGTTACATGCATTTGCATTGTTATATTAGGCGATTACCCACTTGTTACGCTGATTCTATTCATGGCAAAATGTACAATTCGTAATTAGTTCTAATTAGCCGGCTTCAGCTTTTGTCACAGCATAGTTTGTGTAATAACTTTGATGAATAAACTTATTTAGAAACTATGAAACATAATAAATTATATAAGTTTAAAAATTATATTATTTTTTCAATATCTGTCACCCAAATGAGAACTGCCTACAAATCAGTAGGACGTGCCTACGATCGAAGTTACCACAAAAATTCTGACAGTACCCACAAAATGCCTAAAATGTTAACACGTTAAGATCGGAAATGCCAACAACCCAGTGAACTGAAAACCTAAATCTAGATTTGGCGAATGATTCGTGAGCAGAGTAGAGTGGCCATCAGTATATAGGCCAAGGCAACCAATTACTCTAGGAGTCGGTCTGACCGTGCATTATTACCGGCTACCAGCTGTAAATATTACAGCTTTACGACTTTCAATAATGACTGACGCTTTTAAAGTTTTAGTTTACGACTGGATGTACCTTCAATCTATTATCTTTGGTAAGGGCCCCCTTACCAAAGATAAAAGGAACGCTTCATACGAAGCGTTCCGCTGAAATACTTGAAGCAAGTTCTATAGCAGCCTTGTCAACTATTGGGTCATTTATTGGGTCTTTACTTTTGAAATTGCCGTTTTTTATTAAATAAGTTGACGTATTTTTTTTTCTATATTTTTGATTTCTATTAATCAAAGTAGTGCAATAGATGAATCTTTGTGGCAACAGGCAACGTAGTAGCTGTTTATTGATGCCTTTCTTGAAGGATGCCACCTGATGTGGACGGGAAGCAACAAATTCTTCAAAGGCATTTTGTACTGCCTCTCGGGTATTGTTTTTTTTTCCCCGCCAAGATGTTAATCCAAATTCGGGAAAAAGTAGAAGTCTGTAGGCGCAAGGTCTGGTGAGTATGGCGGATGACGGAGAGCTTCCAACCCCAGCTCTTGTAACTTGGGAGACCGTCTGCTGTGCAGTATGAGGTCACGCATTGTCGTGCGGGAGCAGCGGTGACTAGCGAATGACCAAAGCTGGTTGGAGACGTGCGAGCTTCTTCATCATTCCATTCAGTTCTTCACAGTACACAGTAATGTTCATCCCGCTTGGAAAGAAGCTGTGATGGTTCACACCGGCCCTAGACCACCAAACAGTGACCATCACTTTTCTAAGGGTATGTTTTCGTTTAGGGCATTGTTTAGGTGCTGAACCAGGATCCAACCAACTTGCTGAGCGCTTGCGATTGTCAAACAGAATCCATTGATCGTCGCAGGTAACAGGTTCAAAATTCCTTCGTTTGTGTGCCTGTGGTTGAGCAGTGCAAGGCACGTCTCGATGAGTACTTCGCGCTGACAATCATTGAGTTCGTGGGGCACCCATTTCTCAACCTTTTTTACCAATTTCACGCAAATGGACCATTATTGTTGTGATACTAGCGTCTAAAGCTGCTGCTAATTCAGCCATAGATTGAGCATTATCAGCTTCCTCAATCGACTTTAATTTTTCACTGCCGATCAAAGTTTTCCGACGGCCACGGGGTTTATTTTTCAGGTCGAAATTTCCAGAACGGAAGCGGGCAAACCAATAACAGGTGGTGCGTTCGTTTGTAGTGTTCGCTACGTATACGTCGTTGATGTTGCGTGCCGCTTGTGCCGCGTTGCTGCCACGACGGTACTCATATTCCATAACTACTCGAAGTTTTTACGTATCATGACGAATCAATAAACAAATGATTAATTTTGAAAAAAGAATGCCATGTTTGAAAATAAAATGAATTTGGAATTAGAATTCTCAGCCAAACAAAAAATATTTTGATTTGAAATGGCCAGGGGGGTAACCACAAGCTCTTAGAGTAAGGTTATTTTGAGATCGAGTAAGTGACAGATGTATACAAGTCAGATACATCTGTCCCTTACTCGATCTCAAAATAACCTTACTCTAAGAGCTTGTGGTCACCCCCCAGTACTTTAGAACGGCAATTTCATAGGTAAAGATCTATTTTAAACTGAAACTTTTGAAAATTTTAACTTAGTTTTACGAGTATTAATCAAATATAGGGTCGATCAATGTGGCAGCGCTTGGGGATATGTAATATGATGATGATGATGTTTTTCTAAAAATACAGTGGTGGTACTTTTATGTCGTTGTTCAGTGAGCATTTTGCCATTTTCAGCGTACCGTCGTACCCAAAGGGTAAATACGGGACCCTATTACTAAGACTCCGCGATCCGTCTGTCTGACTGTCACCAAGCTGCATCTCATGAACCGTGACAGCTAGACGGTTAAAATTTTCACAGATGATGAAGATATTTGTGTTGCCGCTATAACAACAAATACTAAAAACGGAATAAAATAAATATTTAAGTGGGGCTCCCAAACAATAAGGCATAGCACGCACTGCGATTTTTATTCGCGCGATTTTTTTCCCGCGTGAATTTTTTACTACTGTTTGATCGCGTTTTTTTTTACGCAATGCATGCAGCTCCATACAATTCCATAGGTCACAGAATGGGCGGAAAAAAATTCGCGGAAACGGAAACCTTCGTGCGCGAGTCCGACTCGCGCTTGGCCGGTTTTTAGAATACAAAACTTGTTCTCAAGATTGTTCAACTTCAACCTAACGGTTTCAGCTATGCATAGCTGAAACTTTAGTTAGCATTTAACCAATCTTTGCTATAACCAATTCAATGTCAAGAGGCATTTTTTTTCTCTACACGTGTTGACTGAAAACTGTTCTAAGTGTAACCAAGTTCAGAATATGTTTTAAGTTTTTAAAGTAATGTCTCTTTGTTTGCTGCATACTCCAAAACTAGTTACGTGTTACGACTAAATTAATTACTCTTACGGTAACCTTTTGTGTGTACTATTTCGTCAAACTATAGTGAATTTTATCTTACTCCAATCAACATTAAACTGGATGCTTGTAATCAAAGCTCTACAAGTACAGCATCAATTAATAATTTCTTGTTTAAGACAAATTTGAAGCTTATTTCTATCACAATAGGAGTGGAAGTTACGGGCACAGCAATCATTGATCCCTACATACTCGTTTAAGTAAAATATATGCAACCATCAGTGCAAGAGGTCAGAGTTCGGGTTAAGCTGAAGCCAGGCAGCATCAGGTCACGCTGACGTCAGTGGCGGTCAACCACCTCGCACACATCCCCGTCACTGCACCCTCCACCCACCGCACTCCGGCTCCGGCACTCCGCATCCCTGGAACCCTCACTGCACATTCATGCTGCACTGGTATCACCGATCTATGCTTTCAAATGACGCCCATTTTAGCAAAGATAATTTTTCCGGAACTTCGCAAATGTACATCATGTTGCCGCTCTATTTGTAATGTTCATACTTTGATAGTGTCCCACTTTTTGAAGTAGATGCTCTCTTATAGTTAGCACTCAAATTCGCGAACTTTCTAGGTTAAGTGAGTTACCTTATTGAATACAAACGACAGCGTGGAAATAAAACTAAAAGTGAATGAAATACGAGTACAAGATACTAAGTAAACAGAAAGTTTTGCAAACAATGGTTACATAAACATTAGGAGGACATGCAGCAGTTCTAGCAAGTTCGTTAGAGTCACTACGAAGGCGTCAAACAAACGCTCCACATGTCGATATTGAAGTACCCCAAAACTATAACCATTAATTAACATTACTAAACTATAATCACATATATTATGTCAACTGACAGATATCTCGCTATCACAAACAGCTTCAAAACTTGATTTCTATTTCCCACGACATAAAATTCTTGCTGTCTCTAGAGCAGGACAGATAATTAACAACAAACAACATTTGAAAGCAAGGGAGATATTATGTTTTTAATTAGCTGAAGGTGTGCAATGGTATGACGAAAAGCTTCTGTGAATAACTCGACCTCATATTCATATGCACAAGTGTTATCTTTGCAACATTATTTTTACATCGCCTCCTAACAACAGTGCGAAGCTGGTATGCGAAAGCACAGGTACATGGCAGTACATTCTAGACGGAGCTGCAGTCCTACAATTAAGTGGAAACAGGCTTAGAACTGGACCCGCGGGGTTCTTGACCTCAGCGTGGAAAGTGGACCATAATGACAACACCACTTTCATTTTCGCACAACTCTCACCGACGCGAGTTGAGATCGAAAGTGTACTACTTTAGTGGCTGCGTGCGCGCATCTACCCCCCGCCGCCCGCGCCCCGCCCTCGATTTAACTTTCCTATGTTGGACGCGCTTTCTTCTGATAGCGCCGCCGCCGCCACTCCGCCGCCGCTGCGCCAGCGCCACTTGTGCAATTCGCTTTCTAATTGCATTGTGATTGCAGTGTGACTGATGACTGCTAAACATCATCTCACTGGCCCACTTTCTGTGCGACTATATTGTCTATTATAATTGAGAGCCGCCATTAATCCATCTCATTTAATTCAGTTATTGTTTAGAAACTAGATGTGTTTCGTGCATGCAAGCAATGCAAGAATTGCGAAACATGGAAAATGGATCTAAGCTCTTGTAGTTGACGGATTGTAGTTGTTGCTATGCTAAATTATATGGCGTTTAAGTTTAATAATGAACAAAAGAATCAATCGAAATTTAAGAATAATGGGTACAAAGGTTTGTTTCTTTATTTCTTTCTTCTTAGTCCTTCCCCGTTAAGGTGAGGTCGGGCCTCCTTGTACGTCTGAGGCCAGTGAGCTCTGTTCTGGGTTGTCTGAGTGCTCAAGTTCACCCTCAGGACCTCTTTCTGCATATTTGACCACCAAATGGCGGGTCGTCGTCCCCTTAATTGCGGTATATTTAGGCCCTTTATTCATCTATTTTATTAAAAAATACATAAATGTATTTTCTATAAATAAAACTGGAGTATGATGTGTCAGAGTTCATTGACATGAAACCGCGGTTATAAAACAATTAAGGCAAGTGGGACAGGAATACGGATTTTCAATATTTCAATACAAACACATGACGCAAAACGGATACGAGAACATGTATGTATGCTGAATAATTGCTGACAATAGATCTCTTACATGACTATAAACTTGTTTACACACGTTTGTAATAAATATGATATGTTTGTATTATGTGACGGTCATTGTAATTGTGTTTTTGGGGTAAAGATTGAACACTTACTATGTCAGCAAAAAACGGTTCATTGATGCTCGATACGATATCTGTACTGTATGCGATACATATCTACAAAACAAATTGTGTTCACATATTTTCAATTATATCAATTAGGTTTCCAATAAACATAGTTATCGTTCCAAAATTTCCCATTTAGGAAATTTCACATTTCCTGTCTGGTACAGTTCCTTATTTCCTTCCTGCATCTCCATTTTCAGCAACAGTACCCACGAGTATGTCATTAAAATTTATTGATAAAGTTTCCCTCCTAAACGCAAATAGTACCTTGCAAACTATTTCAACATTTAAGTGAACAGCGGATTGGAATGTAGTCCGATCAGTCACGCTCGGCAGCTAATGAATATGGAAACATAAAAATTTCGCCTACAAATAGTACGCGTCCCGGATTAGAGCCCATAACTGGGCCAGTCATCAGTTGACTTGACACCATTCGAACCAAACAGAGATTAAATCATCAAGATTACAAAATTAATGACGTTAGCTGGATCTAGTAAGCGAGGAAGACACGAGTAACGCGCTAACAGTGATTCAGTAAATCCTATTGCACTCAAATAAATGTAGTTGCTGAGTACTAATAGATACGCTGGTAAAACTAACAAAATAATATGTATGTAGTGTAGAACACATTACGTGAATGTAGAAGTTTTACTTTTCATACTATAGGAAATAGTTTCGAAACTACGAATAAGGTCACACACTCGCCGTGGTTTCACAGATTCCGTTTAATTCTGTTACTTGGTCGTGTTTCCTGTCGTAGCGTCCACCGTGGCCCGTGTTCTATATACAGTTGATGGGCGGTATTCAATGTAAATGTACTATTTTCTTGTGAATTTCACTCTTGCATACATGTTTTACGTTGACAGGAAGTGGTTTTACAACTGAACTACATACGAGTCGCTTTTGTCTCGGGTAACAGGACTCATATTTATCATTCAGGGTCGCGCGACTCATTTACTTAGTCATATAATAATGTAGCTGAAGGCCTGCGTTGTACATTATTATGATTTAGTTTAACTACCTACATTTTATTATTAGTATTTCAGCTTTATTTTTTACACAGAGGCGCCTTACAGTCTATGCAGATATATATTACAATATTCATCTACAACATGAACCTTCTCTGAAGTTACATACGCTGGCGTTAATTTTAAAACATATCTATACCAATATTATAAAGCTGAGGAGTTTGTTTGAACGCGTTAATCTCAGGAACTACTAGTTGGAATTGAAGAAATATTTTTGTGTTGAATAGTCAATTTATCGAGGAAGGTTATAGGCTATATAACATCACGCTACTACCAGTGGGAGACGAGCATAAATGATAAATGTTGCAAAAACGGGAAAAAAAAATTCCTTTTTGAGAGCTTCCATTGCGTGCGTTGCGTACAATCATGTATGTAGGGTAGAGTAGGTAGGTAGATAGGGTAGGGTAGGGTAGGTAGGTAGGGTAGGTAAGATGGTAGATTAGGTTAGGTAGCCAGTAGACGGGAGCGAAGCCGCAGGGGACAGCTAGTTATTTTATATATGTAGGTACCTACGTAGTTACTCATATAATACAAACCAGGTCCAAGAAATAATTTCCATTTACTTTTAATTCCACCTATAAAGGATAATTATGTACTATGAATATACTAGTTAGTATGAATATACTATACTAGTTGTAAGTCAAATAGTGTTGATCGTAGCAGCCCTACGCTCCACAGACCGGTGGCCGTCACAAAAACGGTTTTCAACAAAAAAGCTCGCGTACAACCATATTTAACTTTTCGTTTCTTTTTTTATCCATAAAATATTTTGTGACGCACCATTTTTGTGTATCTGTGCGTTACGTATTCATGCGCCCCTAGGCAATGAATTCGATTGTGTCAGATAAAGCAAAACCGTGTCGCCCCGACGATCTAGGTTTTGAGCACGTAACTTTGTTGATCTGTATGAATGTTGGCAGAAATGTATGTGTGTCAAAACGTAAAGGGGGCGACAGCGCGACCCACTCACGCTGATTTTTTTCTTAATTTATCGTTAGATCCTGAAATATGAAAGCTTAAAGGGGTGTGGATATTACTGGCCTGAATGTCGAAACTGCGAAAACGCTATATGTCACTTTAATGAGGAAAGTGCCAACCCTACAGCTCTAGTGTTTATTGCACAATTATAAGGAACACCTCGTACGGTAATTATACATTGTTATCTAAAAAGGTTTCTTCAGAATAAGTCCTTAGTCAAAATGTTCTAGAAGTCTTTGAACGCAAACCATATAGAAATCTGAAATAAAATTTACTAGGTAATAAAAGTAAAAATGTTTGATGTAGGTAAGTACACAGTCGTAACGGCTCAAAGCAGTTTCAAGTATTTCTCGTAACGTAAGTATTAAACTATTTATAACTGGGTGAACGATCGAGAAGGCCATTTATGTACACAAGTAGTCTGAAGTGAAGCGATAAGATTTATGAGCAACTGTAAACAATCACGGCCAACCGATCCCATATCGTAACCTTGCATGAAAAATACTGAACAGCATGTATGTAAGTATGCACAATTAACCTCATGAACTGAAAGTACAGCCAGATGCATTGAACAAGTATCAGGGCAGTGGCTGGCCTCGGAACCAATCGACTTGTGAATGTGGGAACCCGTTTTTTTTATATTTTACAGGGAATTCGATATTTGCGAAACTCGCATGCAATTATCTGAAAAAAATATAGTGTCATTTTTATTAGTGTACAAGAAAATATGTTAATATTTCGTATCTGAAATTTTATTAATCTTCATACAATGTTATTTATAGGTGTCAAATTATTTTCAGCGCATTTTGATGTGTGTCTTACAATGTTGCTCCTGAAAACGGTTTAATTTACAGAATAAAATTACGATTATTATATGCTTTATAAATGCCGTTATATTTCTATTACATAAATTAACTTACTATTCAGTACTATAACCAAATACTCAAATGAATGCAGGCATGTAGGATTTAAATAAGTTTTTGGGTGGCAATCGAACAGTCTAGATTTTTCCTTAAGAGTTTGGCTCTAATGCTGGTACAGCCTTCCTACCTACTATTCTGTTTTATCTGAATTGATTTCATTAGCTAAACAATTCTTACGTTTTAAATCCATTAGTATTTGTCACCTCTGATGTGCAGTGCAATATGTGGACGTTTTTCTTTGCAACGAAAAGTAAGAGGTTCGGCCTGGCCTGGCGTTTGTGCGCAGCCTTGATCGCACTGAATTGGCAATATCCTGGAGCTACGAGAAGCCCGATTGGCGAAACCTTGCGACCTGCAAAAGTCGGTCGATGAACTCAGCAAGGCCGGCCCGTTGCCGCTTTCTTTGTTCGTGCTGTCGCAACCCGGGCTCCAGCCACAGCCTCGGATCACTTTATTTAAACCTTCACTCATCTAAATTATAATCGTTCATACACAATGTCTACTACCGTTCCCGATGACCTCATTTCTTCTATTCTGTGGTTGTGCGCGCAGTCTATAAAATCCCAAATTGTTTTTTATAATAAGCCAAGGAAAAATGGCCTACTAGTGTTTCAGTGTTTCCTAACAAAAGTAAACACGATAAAGAATGGCTATTTTAAAATCGGTCAAAGCTTTTGTTAATAAAAGTGGTTGAGTTTGATGTTAAAAATGTTTGTGATTCATTAGATTATTTGGTCTGTTGATAAGATGTTATTCTTCATCTGTTTGAACATGTTTATTTGAAGAAAAATATACAGTAAATATATATATATATCTTCTAGTTAACAATATAAACGTTTTTCATCGAATAGTTTAGAAGTTCTACAGGGTTAGGCTTTGTGTCCACCGTGCCTGTAGTGGGGCGCAATAAATATAGCATAGCGAAATATTTGCAAATGCTTACGTAAGCAGCACTTGATATGTAGGCAAGTACGATACATTTACGTAAGATGGGGCCTATTCAATCACTAGTTACTACCGTCTAGCGTCTGCCGGTTACATAAACCACGCGTATTGCTCACGGCTGTTCGCGAACAACGATAAACGCTTTCATTGTTTCACTGAACTACATTATGAGGCTTGAGCTGATGATGTCACTATGAGGAAAACGGATGACCTGTTTCCCGATAGGGACTGAAATACGAAAAACCTTTAATATAGCTTATTATTGCATTTATTGTTGCTTTGTAGCGATAAAGTTTTATTGCTTGCACATGTATGACCTACGAATGTGGGAATTAATTTACTGCGAAAAGGATTTTCCTTGATAATTCTGAGTAATGGGGTCTATACATACATTGCATGTGTTGTAACGTATTGCAGATTTTCTTCGTGGGATTTGTGCTTTTGAAAACAGTCTTGTTTTCGTGTTTAATTCTCGATTTTATGGAAACTTGAAAACATGATTATTTTGCATAGAGCACAAAGCAGCTTTGCAAATGGTTGCCAGGTTGGTTGGTTGTTCGGTATGTCGTGTGATCGAGCAAAAATAAAGGCCATGCATTTACATTTGCTGCCTGAGCGTTATTTCGCAGTTATCGTAATAGGTTCCATGGCCAAGTTGTTGCAAAAAGCAGCGCGTGCGCAGGTAAGTCGTCGACGCCGCGCGCCTTCAACATTGGAGGAGCGGGAGGGCGCGGGGACGAGGAGGGCCACTTTCACCCGGCGAGGCTGCGCGGGCGTCGACCCCTGTTGCCCTACTCCGCTGACCCACTATGAACTAACCGAAACACTATTCACTTTCATTTCTGCCGAGACTATCATTAGGCCCGAGGATGCGTCTTACAATGGCTCGTCACTGTTGCAGCATTATTGCGAGAACTTATGTTCATTTTTTTGCGCGCGCTAATCTATCGGTGGCGTGGAGCTGGCGTGGTGCGCTGCCGTGGCGGAGATAGTCGCGAGAGTAGAGAGCTGGCGGAGCGGTGACGGCGGCTTGCGTAACACTTGTTATTGGCGAGAGTGAAAGTGGTGAGGCGCTGTCTCCATACTAATGAGCGCGAAACGGGTGCGTTGGACTCACTCCGGAATATGCAGCACTGGGTTAAAGTGTCACACCACGACTTTCCGACCACTTACATAAGTTATAACTTTTGCTTTTGAATAGGGAAATTACAAACAATACGCACGGACAGTCTCGTTGTTTGTTTTCAAACTTCTAGTGTAAATTACGTGAGCAGCCTGTTTACGACTTATTACCTAATTAAGAACAACTGTAATCAATATCGTTGCAATTTGGATCATATAAATGTGCCTAAAGACGTTAAGTTGATTGGTATATTACTATACTGAATTGCATGCTTGCTTCGTTAAACCTGCTAACTGGGTACAAATCTGCCATAAAACCTAATTAGGAGATATATATATAGTTAGTGAATACATATTCCTACCTCTCGACTAAGCTATATACCTACTCATTTATATGAAATTCGAGTATTTGGGCTTGTAAATCTAATATGATGTTATCAAACTTCATGGATTTAAATTCCGCGCCAATTTGTCGTTCGGTAATTTCCGTGGGTGCTCGGGCTTACTCGGCTGGCGTCTCTCAGCGCTCTGCAGCGACCTCGAGCGGCGCAGGGCAACGAACGCTGACTAGGCCGAATGTATTACAAAGTCCGAGTCGGCGCGGCCGCTCCCTGCCACTCTGCCTTTGAGATCCAGCCTAGGCTCGCCTCTTACCGCACGCCGTACCTACAAGCCTACAACCTATGTCTGTTACTCATTACATCAAGGTGAAACAAACAGCCTGTACCTATTTTTAATAACTAGCTTTCAGTGACCTAGTGCTAGTAAATTGTTATTATCAATTTAGTTCCTACCTAATTAGTTTTTCTATAAACTTGTTTCGATCTTGACCTGTAGAATCTTTGGACAAAGACGAGATAAAGGGAAAGGGAATATAATGTCTTATTGAGATAACCATGAAAGTCTATAAAAAGATACCTTGGTACAACTCACAAAGTGAACAAGGCTCAATGATTCTTCAATCTTAGCTAACAAGTTTCAATTTTTCAGTGGAGCTCATTAAATTCAAGATAAGAGAGCCAACGTAGAGCTATCTTTGTTGTCTAGTGTTGCTGAAATGTATGCACAACTTTAGATGTTCATGATTAATATTACGGGAAGTTTTACATGAAACAAGAAAATGTAACAATATAAGTTCTTGTCCCGTCACTTTACAGTTCACGCACATTTTTTCGCCGTAAATGGAAATGTTGTTGTTTTGTAAAGGGTGGCTGTAACGCAGTTGTAAAACAGGTCACAACATAAATTTCAATAAGCTTGCAGTTCAACGACTTTATTGGTTTTACTTTCAACGACGACGGGACATTATTATGCGTGATCAGGAATCTACAACACACCGAAAATAATAAATACGGTTCAGACCCTTATTGTGAACGTTTTACGATCAACACGTTTCCGGTACGTAATACACTGTAACTAAACGAGCTACCAACGTAAATATTTTGATTGAACGGCGGTAAAGATTGGAGTGGCATTGGGCTGTGATTGTATTTGTGCTAGCTGCTACATACTAAGAGTTTACATCTATATTTCGACTCAATGTTGCTGAAGTTTTATTGGTAAATGCCATAACAAGTACAAATGTTTATAAAGGTTGAGGCGGAGTTTGTGTATCACGGTGAGAACTTAGAACAACGTGCAACGTGCAGCAATAATCCACGGGCTGTTACATTCGCAAGCATTAGAATTTGCGCGCTCCGCACGTTCGCGAGATAAGTCAGTCAGGGTCGGTCGGCGCGGTGCCGACGGCCGGCCGTGCACCCGCGGCTTGCGACACCGCCCCGCGCCGCGCGCCCCTCTCGCGCCGCGTGCTCAGCCAACATCAACCATGGGGAAAACAACAACACCCACGCCACATGCTGACGTGTCCTTACTCATTTATTATGAATGCATATTGCAGTGCGCCACTTCCAAAATGCTGTTGCAATTTATTGCGAGCCCCTTGCCTAATTGGTCGCTTTAAACACGTTTACGAGTTACGTGATTGATTGATAACAATTCAAACTATGTTTACAATCAAACCGGACGCAAAAAGGTTAAAAATAAATGATCAACGAACGTTAACTGCTGAAAAAAGGAGAAACCACACGGTAATTAAACTACAGCTGCTCACACGGAATTAATGTTGTTTACGTATTCCCTTACAACGGTGAAGCACTTACAGTTCATGCACCTTCGGTCGTTTACATGAGCTTTTCATAACTTGCCGAGTAATGAAGAAAGAAACATCACACCGTTCACATTTTCATGTAAAATGTTGCCAAGACGAGACCAATGGCTCGCACAGTCAAAAAGTTATCAGATCGCATGTAGAGAAGCCAAGCTTCTAACTCTACACGCCCTAACTTCACTAAGTCTACACCTTAGTCAAAATATGTGGTTTGGCCGTTTCGCTACCGTCCCATGCCTCGTTACTAGAAGTCGCCACTAAATAGGTTTCACGTATTTCGTATGCACAACTGCTCGTCATCATGTTTCATTACTACTGGATCTATTGTATAACAGAAAAGTAATGAACAGTGAATACATTTTTCACCTTACGCCCATGTGATGGAAGCGAAACGGCCCTGGGCCAGGTGCTTTCCTAAAAATCCTGAAATATGTATTTTATTATTTATAACAAGGAGACCCTGTTTCAATTATCAGACCACTAATATCAAAATTTGCGGAAGTCTTATACAAACTTCCATCCCCTAGTTTAAGAATTTGAGGGGTAAAAGTTAAGTACTTTCTAGGACTTCAGGAAGTACCGTAATAAGAATTTTGATGATCAACATTGAGTGAGCCAGTAAAGAAAACGTTTTTTTTTAGACATCAATAGATTCTAAAGTATCAGAACTATGCAATAATAAGTTTACTATATACTATGTTTAATAAGTCTACTATTGACTTATTATTCATTATTAGACACTTCATATCCCGCGAATTTTATTTATCTGGTATAATCCAAACCCAAGACGTGAGAGGGTTCAAAAACACGACGAAGCGCTTCGAGAAAAGGTAGGCAGTGCCCTTGCGCTTCGCTTTGCTCGTCTTGGCGGAGGCACTGCCGTGCCCCCAGATAACCTGATTGTTTCAATGCTATGTTAAAACATTGCTGGAATTTCAATAGAAGTCTTATAAAAAAAGCTTGAAGTGGATGAGCAACATATTTATGTAAATTTCTCTTATAGCTTCATTGCTCATTTGATTTATCCACCGCAGTGGAGAAAGTGGTTGTTTTGTTGTTACGTAACACCCACAACCGCGAGAAGATAGCTGACTTCGTGTAATTAATGTAAGTGCGTTGGGATCGAGCAGAGAAATTAATAGGTAGCAGTTGGAGCGGGTTATGCTTATGATTGGAGGGTGGAAGCGTGAAGCGGCCGTGGCGTGGCGGTGGCGTGGCGGTGGTGTGGCGCTAGGGAGCGACCTATTTGCGGGTCGTCGGCCGGACTATATTTAGCAACGGCTCCCGGCCGCGCGATGCATCCTGCACTTATTTTCCATTGCAATAGTTTTCGCAATTCACATACGACTCACGTTTTCAGAATAATCCCTCCACATTCTTATATTTTCTTTCAAACGTGGTCGTGTAAATTTAGCGCGTAAACATTAGTTTCACAGCGTTTATTAACTGTAATAGATAATACTTTTACAAGGCTAGTAAATACAAACAATGCCTGTCTAACGTTTATCAGCGTGTTGCAATCGCAAACTGTATAAAGCTTATGTTAATTTTTTATTCAACATCATGATCTAACGTTTAATAAAGAACTATACCTCGCTAAATGTTTATGGAATGCCCGGCAAAGTTATTGAAACGAATTTCAAGTAAAACAGGTTCAATTTACACAAAAGAACAACAGTTTTAGTGATGTCATTCGACACATACGTCACAAACATACGACTTACCTTCCAAGATACCCCTATACTTATCGAGAGCTAGTCTAGAAGCATCGCACAGGGGAATGACCTGCCACTTACCTGTAACAAAAGAAAAGTTATCTATTAGCAAACGTATTGAGATAGACAAGAGAAGAATTGAGTGACGGCACGAGCTAGGGCAAATAATTTGGGTCATGTTCTGTATTTATGAACCTAAATAATACACGAGCCTATGTTCTAAATGTGTATTTCTATATTATTTTCTTGTCCTCGTTAATAATATTGGGTTTCTTAATCGAATTGTTCTTAATTATAATTCCATTTTCCTCAATCATGTCTCATGACACGTGAATCAGAAGAAGGGCCCGCACTCTGCAGCTCAACTTAACACCAGTTACCTATATTTGAATTCCCGGAATATCCTGAACCTATTATTATCGTACAGTAAAACACTTCGAGCTAGCTCGCTGCTGTTGAAGTCAGCGTATTTGCCTAATTGATCAAATACATGTAGTTCAATCAATAAGATTTAACCATTTTGATTCTTAACTCAATGATATTTAGGTTGAAACTGGTACGAGGTGAGCTGGCGCTCATGTCATTACGTTGTCATCGTCCTAATTTTGCAGTGTCCTCGTTTTTGAGGTCAGTCTCTATCGGAGCAACGAACTCGTGCCCTTATCGCGGGGGGACTGCGGGGCGCGGGGCGGACGGCTTCACGACTCTCGTTATAAACTAAAGTTATTCTATTCTACAACAGATGGCGCTACAAAAAATACGAAATAATTTATTTTTTATTAAGAAATTATCTATTTTCAAAGTATCTTCATTTTGTTTTAATGTCTGAACGCAACCTTACGAAATCGACGTAACACATTAATAGATCAAGTTGCAAATGAGATCGTAACGAACAAGTCGAGTACGTAACGTTGATTAGTAGGTGCATCCCTACCGGGTTGATAGTACGGCGGCGCATACAGTGGCGCGGCGGCGGCGGCGGCGGTGCATTGGCCTCGTAGCGGCGTAGCACGTAGTAGCTCGTAGCGCTACGCACACAGGCGCGAGGCGTGCTACGCCGCTGCAGCCGGTCTACGCTCGTAGGTGCGGGGTCGACGGCCGGCAACCGGGGCAGCCTTGCTCTGTCCTCCGCGCCCTATTTCTGTCGCCACAGTGCGCTCCCCCCGCACCGCGTCTTCCCCTCTCCTCCCTACAGAGATCCTCAACGCTAAATTACTCCAATTTACCAACATTCATCTAAATTTTGAAATTAGAAAAAAAAAAAAAAACTAAATTTAATAGATTTTAAGCATTTTAAGGTTCTTGATTTACGTCTACTATCTAAGCTAAAGGTTATTTGATTAGTCATAGATGACTATGATATCAATAGTGCCATAATATCAAGATACGGCCGAAGTTCGTCACTGCATATAAAATTAATTTTGCTTTAATAAAATGTTATTTTGGTGTAACTCCGAGATGCACTTTATGTAGAATACAGACTATGAGATGTTGTAATGTTGTTTATCAACAGTACGATTTTGGCTGATTGATACTTTTCGTATACAAACATTCCTGAAGCACACATAACTGCATCAATGAAATATGAATGCATGCGATCCAAACATAAGTATATAATTGTGTACATGTTGCAGCTTAGCTGTCGTGTAACATAATTGTTTCATTGTTTTTGAATAATTACTAGGACTTAAGGCAAGCACTGAGCGAGGCACGTTAGCAGTAATTTATCTCAATAGCTGTTATGAAAACGTACCCCCGATGTTCTTACGTGTGGCAACGTCTTCGTAACGCAGTTTATTATTAAAGGAGTTGTATAACACGTTCGATTGTAATCAAGTGTCGTCAGTGCATGACACTTATGTGTGTATACATAACTACACGCACACAGCGGCGGCTACAGTGCGCGTGTATATGTGTGACGTGGCGAGCGGGCGGTGTGACGCGCGTTGCGTCAACTTTTACTCGCACTTTCTCTGGCTGCGCTTGCGCAACTCTCGTACAGCGCAATACTGGTTCACTAGCCTCGCAGCGGTGACAGCATTTCTCTTCCACTACCACTTACTTACTCGTAAGTCGACTCATCGCTCTACTAGATATTTCCCCTTCAATATTAATCTTTATTTTCTACATTAAAGTTACCACAAACAATTATTTAATCGCTGAAGAATGTATGCAGCGATAGTTAACAAGCGCTTTATTACCCCAGCATATGACCTTAAACTTATTATTAACATGGTTCAACACAAACAAAGAATGAAACAGTTAGCTAAACACTGTGAGCTATGTACACAAGTAAATGGTAATAAAGTGTTTTGCATTTATCATAGTGTAGTACTTCTGTAGCAAGCACTAGAAACAATTCAATGAAAAGTTAGTGGTAGGTAACGGGACGACGGGGGGGCGAGGCGCGGAGGTGGAGGGGGGAACACGCGGTACGTGCCCCAGTTCCGCGCGGGTGCATGAACTCTAACGAGGTAAGGCCACCGACCGAGGCGAGCGTTAATGTAAATACAACCTTTCGCTTATCGCTTTACGTTGCGTTTTAGCTTAAACTGCGCGTTTCTCGATATATCGTAACGAAGCACATATCTAGTGATACCACATGGAGCAGTCGGCGTGTGATGCTACTTCCAGCTGCGAGGCGACCTTCGCAATTATCGCCCTCGCGAGATACGATGCGCTCCTGCACTGAGATGCCACTTTAAACTCTCAAATATAATAAACCGATGCTTTTAGAACAAAGTTTGCGAATCTGTGAAACAATTTGTGTTCTAAATCTGAATTTTCTTTCTGAAATAATCGAGATACGGCTCAGAACTAGATGATTGACAGAACGGCCATTCTAATTTGAGGTTAAGATAAATATTATCCTTCTTATTTCTATAGAGACGGATATAATGAATGTTGCACTGCAATATGAATTCGAATAGCATTGACCGAATTTGCACTGCGTTGCTAATACATACCTACTGGTATTAGCAATCACTGTTGTTATTGAATTGTAATTGCAATAACCCTAATTAAATACTTATCATTAATATCATCATTATAAAGCCTGATATTAATGCATTGGCCGCGTTTTCAGTTAATTTAAATGTATTCAAATGTAAGTGTCGGGGATTTTTACAGCAGAATGATGGGGGAATGACGTAAGAGAAATGAAGTAAGCGCGTCAATGTCATATTATCTTGTGGCTTGCTATATTGTGGGCTTATGGACAGATGTCTAAAAGCGTGAATATTAATTAACTTGCACAGCAATAATAAAGTCAGAGTGATTAGTACAATCGCGCACGTAGACAATGCTCCTGGATGAATGTTGAATCTATTTTAGGATAGCGAGTGTCTGCGATGCGCAAATATCGTCGTGTGCAGCGTCTCCCGATGACCTACAATACGACGATATTTGCGCATCGCAAACACTCGCTATCCTAAAATAGATACAACAAAATATTCCTAGCTCTTGTTATATTTTAATGTTGTGACGTTTTTCGCTAGAATAATTTTGTATCTACATTTGCTGATATAGGTATTCGGAATCTGCTTTGCAAAGTTCAGTTACTCAATGATTTAGAATTAATCTTTCAACAAAAGAGACACAAATAATGCTAACCCCAAAATGACGGAAAGGAAACTTTCCTATCGTAACCTATTTAACTCCGACGAAATAAGCGAGTCCAAAATACGTTCAGACAGTTCGGATTCACGTTGAGCTCTTCCGAGTTCGTTACGAGCTCACTTTTATAGGTCACAATATTGTTATGGTGCTCTAAAACAAGTATATTTATACAGGACCGGGTGATTATGTGCGACAAAGGCAATCGAGTGACAGGCTCATGAATAATACAATTGTTTTGGTATATAGGTCAAGCCGTCGTCGGATACGTAAACAGCTGTAGTCACAGCTTGGGGGGACGGTGGAGTAATCTTAGCCTAAGTTCTTGATTTAAAAACTAGGACAGGCCATCGATGGAGACGCAACCGTGGCGGCCGTGGGTGGACCAACTATTATGAAGAAAGACCTTTGTCAGTTCGAGGCAGCGAGGACTACACGCTCTCTGATAGCAAAGTATTGTTGTGCTAACGTGCAAAACGTTCAACTCAACAGGTGGAATAACGTTGTTTTCACAAAAATCAAATCTTAACCTGCACAACAATGGATAGAAGCCACGCTTAGTTACTGATATCAGCGAGCAGCCGTGTACGGGTGCACAAACATTCTTCTCTAATAAACAATGTGCATATATTGTGAAGGATAATGCATCAATACAATGCATGTGTGGCAAAGTAAACAACCTGTATTTGGGACAATAAACTTCATCAAGAACAACCGATAGATAATAATTCTGATTGATAGTTAAATAATTATCTCATTTTCGAACAGCATTTATCTTGAAATTAGCGTAATAAACCAGGCATTTGCATTAGACACAAGAACAAACAAAAAACAGTTTCTGACGTTGGTGTAGTTGTAAACCTTGTTGTTACTTTCGATTTGGTGTGAAGGATATGCAGTACCTACGTAGGCATACAAGATAAAGGACATAAGCTGACGATCGGTCCGACTATGTAGAAATATTGTAAACATGCTTATCATTAATGAAACATCACCTTATAACGTACTGTGTATCTTCAGAAGCTTAACGTTATAAATAAGATGCAAGCCTCGCGATACATCGGTCAATCAATATTTGTCCTAGCTTATTTCATTAATGAGATACCATATACGCTCGTCACGCTATGAATCTACAGCTAATGTTAGAGTGCCTAGTTTAAAATCACAGTTTAAACAATACAGTAGAACAAGAGATTGCAACGAGAATTTGTAAAATTCTTAAAAAAATCGTGTCGCTAATATAATGATTGTGTAAGTTTAATTTGTAATAGTATCTTAAGTATGAGTAAGAGTTGGTAAATTAGATTGTCGTACTGTTGTTGTTTATCTGTGGTATAGTTAGACCGTGTCACTGGAGGTTAGATGGTCACCTCGCCCCCCTGCGCGCCGCCGGTCCCGCCTGCCTCGCCTTGCAGGAGCAACAAACTCTGCAAGGTTGCGCTGCGACCGACTCCGCTATCGCTGGCTACAGTTACGATATCACCCGCCCTTCTCCGACTAAGTACTTTATTTTATTACATTGCTGTCATATCGATATTATGTTTGAAGGTCTTAAGGATTATTACACCTTTGTTTGTATGGCCTTACATCCAACGGTAAAGATATCTATATGTACATTCATGAGACTAAAGCCCGTCTCTATACTCATCCAGTTTTCCAGTTATTATCTGCTGGAGTTATATTTTTAAGTCCTATTTTTGATTGATCTAATTAAACATTAAATCTTATTATCTTTAGGAATTAATCACCAATTTACCAAACAAAAACTGTCGATTCAAAGTGCTACGAGTATATTAAACAGACTTTTATAACAACTGGCTAACTACTCTATATGTTTCAGAAATTATCTGCATAGTCAATTTGAAAAAGATATATTTTCAGAAGAAACTTATTTTGTGTGATTATCTCATGATATTTGGATTTTATTCTCGATGTGTACATGGTTTCGTTCTTCAAGCTACAACAACAAGTAGCGCCATCTGTGGGCGAGTAGCGGAACGAATGACGTCGTAGCTGGCGTAGGCGAGTTGTAGGCACTTCGTAGGAAATTATCATCATCATCAGCCTTTTAATGTTCCCACTGCTGGGACACAGGCCTCTCTGAGAGGGAATGGGCTGTAATCTACGACGCAGGCCCAGTGCGAGTTGGATGTCACTTGTCTTCGAATTGACGTAGCAAATATCGAAATGTTATTATACAGTTTTTCGATTGTGTTTGTATAGTTATGTAACATAATAATTTTCAAGACTAAGATAATATTATTTATTACAGCAAATAAGTCAATGAGATCAAGGAAGCTCTCATCCAAATGTCGTTTTAGAACCTATTTATTTATCAGATTATATTATTATTTAGTTATTCCATCCTTATAAATCTTTTTATTGAAACTTTTAGCTGACTACAAAAGAAAACCAGTGAATCTGTTACTTTCCCGCGCAATTTGCGTGTAACAATCATACTCGGCGTGCTCTTGCACGATGCAATAAAGCACGATAGGCATCATTTTTGTATTCTATTAAAAATCCATTAGAAAAAAGAGATCACAAGAATTTACGGGGTTTTCAAGGTATTTTAGCTACCTTTTATGTGGCTGCATAGTTGCCTGTGTAGATTGTGTGACCTTATAACAGATTGACTAAGACTTGAGAACTTTAGAGCTGAAGGTTCTGGAATACTGATTCGTAGTTTGTTAGTAGGTAAGGCGTATATACAATTTACCTACGTTGTATGAAGGTCTCCGTTCTTTGAGTCACTCATATACATTTTCTCATGAATTCACGTATGTGAAAAATAAGATACAGGCAGAATCTGCATTTTTTAATTTAATTTATTACGAAAACAAACATGTCAATCATGATTTGCCAGTGCTACAAAAACAGTTTTGTACAAAAAAGCTGCTTCTCTAATTTTAATCCAAATAACGTAGGTTCTCCAAAAAGTGAAAGAAAGTATATAATAATCTTCCTTATAGAACATTTCTCAACCTGATTTACTGACGGGGCTTGGTGGCCACGTGTTTAGCTTATCCGTTAATCAGTCATAGCTTATGCGCTTACGACACGGGAAGAGATGTTGACGATTGCCATGCTAATCCAAGATAAGTGGTAAACCAGTGCGATGTACAAGCAAAGGGCGGCAAAGTATTACACGCGTAATATAACTGTGTTAATAGCTTGTGTTGTTTGTATGTATATTTGCATAACAGTGTTACGAATAACACGATAATATCCAAACTAATTAAGGGACACTTATCTACAAAACTCTGTCCGTTTCGCATTTATTTTTAAATTCAAATACTAAAAATAATAAAGGTTGGATATCAGTATACAGAAATACACGTTGCATATGAGTCAGACGTCATTTGCAGTAAGGGGAGCGACGACCGCGCGCGTGACGCATTTTACGTGCCGTGAACACGCAACGTGTCGCGCGCTGACGTAGCGCGGCGTTTTATTTGTTTATAGGCACCGATCCGGATTTATAACCTACATAATTTAATAACAATTGCCTTAGAGTGCGTCGCCCGATAGAGTGCAGTATTGATTTTACTTGTTGAACGTCAAGTGTGAGTTCAGATTGTTGCTAAAATATTGCAATAAATTGATGTCTGTCATGATTATCTTTCAATTTTCTTTGTCTTTATGAGTAGTTCAAATATCGAATCCACAAAAAATATTACTTATTTTGCAAGAAATAATAGATGCAGTAATTTAATAAAAAATGTGAAACAGAAGTGCTTAAAGTATGTATTACATTTCATAATATTTGCTATACCTACCTAAATAATTATATGTGTCATCAAAATAACCTATACCAATATAAAACCATAAGAACCCACCGGAGCCCTACTCTGTGGAGTCCTGTATTATATTCTAAATAACAGAATACGACTATTAATGCCGATAATAATATATACCAAACGTCAAGTTTACTAAATATTACGACTGCAGACGCGTTAAGTAGCGCCATCTTTGTAGATTCACTTGAAACTTAAAGTTGCGAGTAACCTTCCAGCAGCGCCATCTAGCGGGATTTTCCGAAACCACGTAGGCTGTATAAGGTTAACATGTAGAAGAAAGCCTTGGAAACGCCACTAGATACCGCTTTTCACAAGAAGCGCGAGCTTCGCGTTAGCGCGAAATTTAATCAAAACTTTGCAATTTTAATAGTTTTGCTTAAAGGCTTGGGTTTCGCTTAAATTTTTCAGGGTTGTTAATATTCATATTAGGTTGGAATTTTCTTTTACAGCTTTTTTTTGGTATATATGGATGGTTTTTGCTTTTCTTACAGAAGTTACGGGCAAGATAGGTGCAGGGGGGCATAGCCTACTGTGATAGGCTTGAGTCACACATTTGTATCATAGTTTGGGAGCAAAAACCGTGATAAAATGCTTGAGTCAAGCCCAAGACAGAGGCCGTGCCCGCTCCGCTGTTGAAAATATTTTTAGATTATGAAGTACCTAGGTACCAACCAACTTTTAATGTTTTCGTATGTGGATGTTATCATAATAATTTTATTGTGAATGATTAGATAGATCACTCTTGTTAAAAAGTTACCCCAGTGTTCTTTTGTTGTACAATGTCACTAAAAATCGTTTATTAGTAGGTATCATATACATGCTAGAGTACAAACACAAAGCGGGCAAAGAGGGCTCCAGGTGATGACACAATCTAAACAATTTCCGTCACGAGAGGACGCGCTAAATGGTCTGATTCAGCAGATTTCAGCTGTTTGATAATTTGCACACATTGTGTGTTGAGTTCTAACTTAAATAACTACGTAATGTAACCTCCAGCCGACTTTCGGACTATCGTCCGGAACATATACACGACTGACCTACAAACACTCGCGAACACAGAAGATAATATCAGCCATCCTTTTTTAACATCAGCATTTCAATATTGTGCGGAAGAGATGGAGCATCTTGTTACGATGACGAGCCTCCGTTCTCAATGTCAAGTTCACCGATTATTATTAGTTCTCAATGCCACAAACACACGCAAGCATTATGGCGGACCGCCGGACGAACGAATACACTATAGAGGTGATTTTTCTTTAAACTATGCTATAATTACGAGCAACGACGTAACTAGACACGAAAAATGTTCCACATAGCAGAGATCACAAGAACCAAATCCAAACTGACGAAAATAAATTAGAAATGGCCCTCAGTTGACACCATAATTTTATTATTTACAAATAGCTAACATTGGAAAATTTTACACACAACATTATTTTCCGCGAACTTGTTATTGTGATAAATGACTTTGGTTTTAAAATTGTTTGTTTGCAGTTTTACGAAGCGCGAGACAAGACTGTGGAAATTTTTGAGACGACACTCTACCATTTTAGTTATAGCCCTCGCCAAACTTCTTGGCCGCCCTGAAGTTGGTTTACCGGATGCGCGAGGGACGAAACGGTGCTGTTTTTGTATGAGATTTCCTACTGCGCAGCCATTGTAGCCAACTTCAGGGCGGCCAAGAAGTTTGGCGAGAACTATAATGACCGTATATTTTGAATGAATGGACGTAAATTTTGTGAACTTATCAATGATAAGATTCATCAGTTAATTAAGAAACATTATTAAGTATTCTGAATATTCGAGGCTTGTAAGTTTCCCTACATTTTAATATATAACCTATTGGGATTAGACATGGCTGGTAGCTATAATAGATTCTCGTACCTATGTACTACGTGTACATCAAGCGCTTATGTTTATTACATTTCCACGTATTTACGTATTTACTGTCTATGTTGATAAATAACTATGACCTAATGATATCTAAGAGTTATCATATGGCGAGGTAGACCGAGACCTAACGCACCGGATGAACTCGGGTTGGATGAAATGGCGACAGGTCACTGGAACAACTTGGGATCCACGGATGGCCCCCAAGTTAAAGGGGAAAATTTACAAGTCCGTGATTAGACCTGTCATACTGTATGGATCAGAATGTTGGGCTGTGAAAAAGATGAATGAAAAGAGATTGCATGTAGATAAAAATGTTGAGATGGATGTGCCGAGTGACGAGAATGGATAAAGTGAGAAATTGTGTGTATTAGAGGAAGTTTGAAAGTGTCGTCGTCAGTGACAGAAAATTTGAAAGGAAACCGTTTGTCCTGTTATGGTCATGTGATGAGGAGGGATGAAACGCACGTTACTAAAAGAGGTATGAATATAAATGTGGATGGATGGAGCGGCAGAGGACGGCCAAAGAAAAGTTGGATGGACTGTGAAGATGTGGACTGTGATATGAAAGAATAGGGAGTCAGTGGTAGCGTGACGCGGGACAGCACGGTATGGAAGAAGAAAACGTGTCGCTCCGATCCCAAGTAACATGGTACAAGGGCAGGAAGATGATGAGTCATCTATGTTGAGTATTAGTATATCAAGTTGGTTTTAAAATTACTTTGTAGTATATGTTCCGATTTAAACTTTGTGACTAGAGTGATATGGTCGTTAATTTCATAATTTATGAATTTGATAACTCGTTTACGAGTATAATAAAGAAAAACAATATTAAATAGAAACGGTGTAATTTTTTCAGGAGACACATATCAGGGCCGTGCCCGGGACGTGACAGGGCCGGGCCCAGACATTGATGATTCGTCACTGGCCCGTGCACGGCCCGTGCATGGACGAAGAGAGATGGTGAACGAGTTTAAATAAAATGTACACACCGATATATTTTTGAGCGGCTGACGGGGCACGGTCCGTCCACGTCCCTGGCACGGCCCTGATATGTGTGGATAGACCTTTATTTGTTAAACACTAACAACCCAGCAGGGCTGTATTACTAACATCATAAGCAACAACCTTTGTTTTATGACTTTAAAAAATTCAACAATAGTAGTGACTAAAACAGCTGATCCATAAATTCTGGCGAGTTATGCGAGCATAAATGTATGGATCAGCAGCAAGGTTGTTAGTGTTTTACAAATAACCTTGTATACAAAGTACTTAAATAAATTTGAGTAATTACTTGTATTTAATTTTCCTTGTGTGTACAGGCGGGTTGCGATCTCATTTTCACTATTTTATTCCCAAATAACATGATCGAAGGAAATAGTTTCAAAGGGCATTAGTACTAATTTAATTTGGACAAATTCATATAGGTAAAAGTCTTACAATCCGACGCGGACTCGGAAACAAACGTCACTTAATACATTTGTAATGTTGTTGCCTATATTTACAATGGTGTTTACCGCCAAGTGGCAAGCTTCCAGCGAACTTCCGCCAACATCTAACTCTACGCAGTATTTCCTGAAATGGACTGAAATTTTGAAGCCACGAATAACTCAATAGATCTTAAATCATCTGTTATACTGTTTGAGCGTTTGTTATGCAATAATAAGTAATTTAAGAAATTCATCCTCCTTTCAGATAATTTTACTATTTATTTTCCCATTTTTATTTTCCCACGAGCTTAATTTGAAATAAGACAAAATGTCTGTTGACAGGCACGTAGGTTAAGATAATTTGTAAATAAGTCTTTGTAAAAAAGGTTGTCTGTAAGAGATTGCCCTGTGCGATAAGACCGCCCATTGTACACTTTGTTTGAAATGTTTTGTTCTGTATGTATTTTTTTTATGGTGTACAATAAAGAATTTTATAAATAAATAAATAAGTATAGCTTTAAACCTTGGCCTTTAAATACAGTCTACTTTGATTTCTACCACGATCTAACAACTTGCTAATCTAAATATAGAGATATATTCGTAATTCTATATTCCAAAAGAACGTAAAGGGCTGTTCCAAAGTAAAGGTATTATATATATTATATTATATATAATTTCCTGGAACAATTAAGTATTTACGAGCTTCATACTTTTGATGTCAATCGGCGACTCTCCCTGTACTTTTCTTATGTTCCGCATATCATCAACACTGAACTACATACAATATATATATTAATACTTATTGTTTCTGGGATTTCACATTTTACTGTTCTAAGTCGGCTTTAGATTGTAATAAAAATTGGGTTGAATTAATGATAAGTAGTGTCAGCAAAGGACGCTATAACTTATCATTCGGTCTTAAAGTCATTCCGGTCACATTGTTTTAGCCAATTTAGAACCGAACAAACTTTATTACTCTTTTATTGATATTTCAATTTTCAGCTTGCTTCGACATTATTTTAGACAATTGGATAAATGCAATTTGAATACGCATTTTATTTGAGTGGGGCGAATGTACGAATTGTATTTACGACACAATAGAATCGAACTCTTCTATCAATTCATTATATCACGTGCAATCTGAGCTAATAGCTACAACTTCGGGGTTTTTAAGTCAAGAGTGAATAGGTTTCTTCTAGACAAGTGTGTTACACCACCGACCACATCATCGCTTACTATCAGGTGAGATAGTGGTCAAGCGCGAGCCTATCAATAATAAAAAAAAGCTTTGTGAATCATAACGTAACTTTCTACGTAATATTACTCTCACAGTGATTGTGACAGTGAACTAGCCGGAATTGGGGAAGTAATGGCATCGAATTTATACCGGCGTGCAGATGCTTCGGGGGGTGCGTCGCCGCAGTCGGGCCCGGGGGCCCGCCACGCATTCCCGTGCAGTATTGATCGGCCGTGACGTGACTCATGCCGCCCTTGCCCGACATTCAACTACCCACCCCAACCCCCCCATTGCACACGCGTTATCGCCACTCGATACCTATAAACGTAAATATTTAAATACCCTGTATTTTTAGACTGGCTGTTGCCCAGCGGGCTTTTCCGGCGGATTTTCCAAATGTTATTATTTTTCTTATTGTGTAGCTAGTATTATTTCAAAAAACCTTCCCTAATTATTGCGATGATCTATTTATATAGCTGTTCCCCGTTTTCCTTGAAAATAATATCCTTTTATGACGGTTAATAATAACCCACCCCAAAGCTCACCTCAGTTTTATGAATGTTGTGCTTGTGAACTATTACAATTAAGTACTGTATAAAGTTTTGAGGAAATGAAATTTGTGTTCCAGAATTACTTTTTGAATTTATAATCGCGATAATGTTTATCGCGTCTAGAAACAGCTCGCGGCACACACACTCAACAAACACCGCTCCAGCCCCCTTCTCATACATATCTTCGTGTATCTTGGCTATAAGCAATCTACCCTCGTGACCAGGGCACCCTACTAACTTTTATTTCGTTATTAGATCGAAGGGATAGACGCAAGGAGGGCTCCAGTTCCACGTCTACACGGCTTTTGTGTCATAGTGGTTTGGAATAATAAAATACTTAAAAAAAACCCTCACGCAACATACTTAAGATTGTTGTGTTGTTACCTAAATATATTATTACTAACGGCTTCTTGTTATATGAAACAAAAATAAAAATGTATAAATAGAAAAGCTTTGTATATTTATATTTGCGCCGAAAATTTCGTCAGTCTCGTATTTAACTTTACATAAAGATCACGTTTTTAATTAATAAATGTATGTAAAACGCATGGCTTAGAACCTTTAGACACACTGAAGGTCAAGTATTATGTTAATAACCCAATAATATAGATACTCTTTTATTGTTACATCATCAGCCGCAAGCTTCCGCAACCGGCGCGCCGAGATTGTTCAGTGGAAGCTCTTTAGAGGAAACCAAGTGGGCCGCTGTAGGTACAACCTTGTCAGATGGGGGTACTCCGATCAGCCACAATGTGACTGTGGAACCACACCGCAAACAATGCCCCATCTGCTGTCCTGCTCTCTGTGCACAAACACCTGCACCATGAAGGACCTGTGTGAGGCCAACGCTAGGGCTGTCGACGTGGCTGAGTTCTGGTCGAAGCAAAACATTTAAAATTAAAATCTAAAAATGGAATCACCGACACGATGAAGAAGAAGAAGTAGAGGAAACTGGGCAACACCGACCACGTGCTGCCATACTTTTAGAATGGACTACTTTACAATCCATATTTTATAAATAACATAAGTGTTTGCCGTCTAAGTACTGATGCAATTAATATCCACGCTGTTTGGAGTTGTACATTGGACAGATCAGGAATGTCAGAGTCGTCTATTTTTATATGTACGCAAGTTTGGTACGATTGATTTTGGTACAGAAAATAGAAAACATTTGTAGTTCATATAAGTTTTTAAACGAGTTTCCGATATTTCGGTGTTGTTGCAAGCACCATGATCACGGATAAACTGAAGTTCTACGGAAACTTGCAACAAAGAGTAAAAATGGTAAATATCCCGTTTTGAATGTTAATGTTAGCATTTGTTGTTTCTTACATAATTCGGTGATTACTTAAGTAATGCAACAGTGGAGTGGTTGAGGCAGTGCTTTGCTGGCACACACTTTCCGTTGCGCGAGGGTATGGCTGCTCGGATCGATGCCGCCCCACGTTCACGGTCATCGCCCTCCGCCCGCCCTACGCTTCCGCGTCACCGGCGCCACCGCGCGCCCTTCCCCCGCCCCGCGTCCCCCGCGCCCCTACACGCCGCGCTAAATATAGGCGCCTCATCTACACGACCCTTCAGGCAGCAGTTACGAAACGCAATTAGCTTCACTATTTCCAGAGAGACAGGCATCTCGTCTCCACTTGCAACGCAACTTACAATCTATAATTAGGTTAGTATGCATTCGCATTTATTCTTTGTTATTCCACTATTGTTGACTGTTTTATGCATGCTGAACAGCGATTACTTAAGAGTTCGTTTTCTTCTCATTGTGTACTTGTTCTTACTCCGCTTTTTACTAGGGTGTTTATTGCGCTTTTTGTAAACAAGTATAAAGAACCATTTTAAGACCTTATTGTGTTTGAGTAGTAACTTTTATACTAAGCCTCTGTTCACATTGGTGAGGTTGTGAGGTGATTTCGAGTTTTTAAGTTTTCGCTAAAATTAAATGTTTGTATAAGATGAATTGAAAATCAAGGCACAAATTAATATTTCAAAAATGCATTGAGTTAAAAATATATAATTAATATATATAGATAGTTGGGAAATAATCAAAAGAGAAATGGTTCAACGTCGGCTGTGTGCACTTCATTTAAATCAGATGGCTTTTCAAAACCACTCTCCGAACTAACATAATTTCTACTCTACTAAAGTCTGACCCTAAGCCTATATAACGTTTACGCACTGTACACTTTTATTACAAGCTCGATCTCCGCTTATTAACACGCATATAGTTCAATATCACAAAGGCCTGTTACAAGGAAACTGCCTATTGTTGTTAATTCATAGACGAGCCCTCAATGACTTGTTTAGGTTGAAATAGGACCTGCGCCTGCGCCTCCTCCCGAGAACCGCGGCGGACGCAATGTTACTCGACCATCGATAACACTTCCATGGAACAGACTTTGTATAATATATTATGAGGTTAGTAGAAGACACTCAATAGATTCTAGAACGGCCAGCTACGCGTTGAACTAGGAAAATCACCCTTATTGTGTCCACATAAAAGCGCTGTCAAAGTCTTACCATGGATGTAAGGTTGACTGTGCGTACATTGTTGTGCTACGCTTTATGTTTCGTTCTGTTTATGGCTATATCCGCTGTGACTGAAATGTACAGAGATACGATCTAACTCTTTGCTTGTTAGTTTTATGTATGGCCCCATTTGAAGTCTTTGAATATTTTAGCTGTGGTATGGAAATTGTCGTTTATTTTTTTAATTAGCTTTATTTTTTAATAGATCTGTTTGTTCATAAAAGATCGAATCTAACCCTCTTACTAATAAACGCAGAATAAAGTTATACAAAGTATAAACCTATGAAAATGTATGGGTATACCTTTGTTATACCTGGTATAACTTTATTCCGTGTTTATTAGTAAGAGGGTAAAAGTATTGTAGATAATTAGAATGTACCTCGAACAAGGACATTTACACAGGTGACCCTACGAAACCAGTTTGAGAGGGTAGCATGCAAGAATTTAATCGTCATCATCGTCATTTCAGCCAAAAGATGTCCACTGCTGGACATAGGCCTCCCCCAAGCGTTGCCACATTGACCGATCCCGTGCGTCTCGCATCCAGCAGATGCCCGTAACCTAAATGAAGAATTTATTAACCGAACCCAAAGATTTCCTCACGAAAAACTTTTTGTTTTAAGGAACACAAAAGAAGATTTTTCCACCAATACCATATAATTCGCGATATTTTTTTTTTTATTTTTTTTTTAATAAAAACGTTGCCCCACACTAGGAATTTCTTCCTGTATCGTGGGTGCGTTTACAAACATATAAACTCACATACACAACACCCAGAGCCGGAACATCTATCTGTAGGTCACACAAATATTTGTTCCGTGCGGGAATCGAACCCGCGGTTATTATCGATTCATGTTTACATTTAAAAAAATAAATTAAACCTGATAAAATACCAGATTATGAAGTGTTCCTATTAGGTATTTGCATAATTGTGTAGGTAATTATGAAAACCAAATTATATCGCAAACATGTTAGGTACCGTACTTTATTTTCATCCCCAAATATTTTTAGAATATCACGTAACCGGTTTGTAGCTTTCAGTAAAAAGAAAATAAACTCAAGCCTTACAAATATTTTAAAAAGTTCAAGTAATTTTATTTCGCCGAAAGTTAAAATTAGAGAAGGGCCAAATAGGCCCACTATAAGTTATTTTTCATCCATTCGAAGCAACATTCAGCTCGCAAATTGAAACTTTACTATTTCTCAAAAATCCCTTTAATAAAAAGGATTACTTGTGTTTAAATCAGACCATAAAGTAAGGTGTCCATGAGTAAAATTCCTGATATATAATCGTGTTACGCAACACAATTTTTCATAACGAAAGCTATCGCTTTTTGCGTAGCTGGCATCCCCTGCAGACGAGTTCACTCGTACATTCCACCACCCCGCTACAGTATAACTACGTTATAGACAAATAATACAAAAACTGCGTCTGACGCGACGAGGGTCCTCAGACATGCTCTATACGTGGCTATGGATATAGTACATTGCAGTGAGTGGGTGAGCAGACTGCAGGCAAAGCCAACTGAATCCCGGAAAACTACCGACCCAGTCTAGACATGGGGGCACTTCCCCTCGACATCGCCCCTCCTCGGCCGCCCGCACTCCGCACCCCCCCCCCCCCGCGCTTCCCTGGCGCTTTCACCACCGACTTGCAGACATTATAAAAAGAGAACACACTGAAGCTTTTGAGTGACGCGGTGTGACATGCGAACAAAAAGCTTGGGGAAATGGAGATGAAAAATTATTAATACCTTTTAAGAAATAAATTCAACCGACTTCTAAAACAAAATACTACAAAGCAAAAAATAACTTTCTTTTCGGAAGTCGGTGTCGTTGGTACCTATTATTTTTCTTTAGCGATTATTAAGCCGAACAATTTAACAAGCCTAGCCACGACTGGGATAGATTGTTTTATTACGGAGTTCTGGTGCCTACCTGCCGGCTTCATCACCAGATCAGTTCGAAGGTACCATTTTCATTAGAACCATTTATTTAAATTTGCTTCATCACAGTCATATAACTATTCGAGATATCTTATACCCAAAACATTATGTACTTATCATTAAGAAGTTCCAATAGCCATCTGTGGTCTCCTTCATCAGTTCCACTTCACCAAATGATACTTTCTGAATGCAAATGCTTGCCATGTTGATGAAAATACCAAAATTGCTATATGTATGCCTATAAAAATTAAGTGGGAGAGGAGACCCTCGATTTCCATGGGATCCAAACATCAGATCGGACCTAATGACCAAGGGACCACCTAGGAAGTATACCCAAACAATAGAAGAATTTTCCAAATCAGTCCAGGCGTCTTTGAGTAAGAGGGGAACAAACAAAAAATAAATTAAAATGTCGACGAATTGAGAGCCTCCTGTTTTTTTGAAGTCGGTTGAAAAGGTGTTTTCACTTAGATTTGAAATGGGTGCTATAAACATTGGTATAATATGCTCTACTGTCGCAAGTTGGAACAAAAACTTCGTAGCTCGACGTACCGTAGAGTTTCCACGCATCGTGGAGTTTCGTTTACTGCACTTATCGAATTACTGTTACATTGTAAACTGGTTTTTACTCAAGTAGATAACTATTACAATTAATTTGCTGCTTTGCATTCTTTATTGCCTTGTTAAATGACTAATCTGTTTTCGGGAACTTATACTTTTCGTAAATTATTTTCTCTATTCTCTGCTACTTTGATTTTTAATTCACAGAGAGTTTGAGAGAGAATTGCTGGCACAAACGTCCTCAAAAGTCCTTATTATTTTAACAACGGCAGAGACTAAGGAATACAAAGTCAAAAAAAGGCTATCAGACATGTGAACAATTACTTTGGAACTTAACAAACAGATCTAGAATTATATTTGCATACACCATTCCTATCCACCTTGAATTAGCTAGACAGAACAAATATGCATGATTGACTGTGCTGCAGTGGGTTAGTGAGAGTGAATTACATCCGAGAGGGGGCGGTGGGGTGGTGCACAGAGGGTGGGAGGTGGCGGACGGGGGTGCTTGCAGACAGGGTGGCGTCGCAGTGTGGGGCCAGACGGGAGAATCCCGACGCACCTCGTTTCCGCACCAAAGTGTAGTGTAACCGAACATACACAAATATACGTCTGCATGTAGGTACGACGTCCGACTTACCGAGGGTAATCGCGTCTACAATATAGTCTGCAACATTGCAAGCCAACGAACACGCTTTTACCGCGTTTCAAAGGCTTTTCTCGTCGTGAAATCTTGTCCGTTCTTCTGCATAACAAGCTACTTTTTCGAATGGACGGTAGAATCAATTAATATTACTTGTAAATTTTAATTTTTGACTTTCAAAAGTGTCCTAATTGAAATAAATAATTTGGATTTTTGACTTGATTATATACTCGTATTTGAAAAACGAATCTTTAAATGTGCTCGATTTAAGTTATATGTTTACATTCGAATTAAAAATACACTTTTCTTATACAAATTTATTATTAGTTACGTTAACAATTTCTAAAAAGAATAGACGAAATAAGAAGTTACTTTATTCTATTCTAATGGAAACTTGAACGAACCCTTGATTGTCGCAATTTATTGTGTCTGGCTATTGTGTATGGCTATTGACCTGAAACTTTCGTTCTAAACTAAGCATATTTTTAGCTATGTTCTGTTATTGACATGTTAACGTTAGGCACTTATGACAATGTGGCATAATATACTATACCACAGATAATATAATACTAGCATACATATGCCTCATCCCATACAAAGAAACTGTGCCGACGTAACTAGCGTTTTTCGTCTGATTAAACTGATTATTTTTCTAAGAACATCGATCGCGTTCGGTTCTGTTCCAAGGATAAAGATAGATGGTGTTAGCAGTAAATTGCAAGTAATAGGGTTTTCTCGGTTCGTGAATACTTGTTTTTTTTTAAATACAGCAATGATTAGTTTTAGATAATTTTTTTGCACGTTTTTACAGTTTCATTGTACCAAAATGTGTTACAAAACAAATTAAAAAATCGAGTGGATGACTCAGAAATTTAAAACCGCGCCATCTATTGGAATCAATTTTAAATGTTCTATTCAAATAATCATTGAAATGTGAATGAAGACTCTCCCCAATACTCCTTAATTTTGTGCTTGGGAGAGTTAATTAAACAAGAGCATATTTTTTATGATCGTCTTTTGAAAATCTTAATATTTCACAAATCTCAATAACAAATCGAAGTAAGTGCAATTTATTTGAACCATATTTACTGTCTTCGCGTTGGGTGCCCGTGACTATAGTAAGTAAAGCGTATATCTACATAGTTGAGTGTGGCTTGAATTTGACAGGTGATAACAACATATTACCAGTTTCAGCATAATCAGTGTACTTATAACATACGTACAGCTAGGTCACTAGCCGCCTCTCTGCGAGAGGTGTGAGCCGTAATCCACCACGCGGTCTCTATGTGGGTTGCGTGTTACTAGGTGCAGCATATTACCCTAATCTACTACTTGTTTAACGTTTGTTTTGTTCAAGCTGACCAATACTTTAAAGATATAACACATACCGACTTCCGTATTTGACAAGATTGCTTTTAGGTCCAAGATATTCGCTTGGTAAAATGTTCATTGATTTGATTGATTGTCATTTGCAGATCTTTACCCTCTGGTAAAGATCTGCTGGTCTGCTGGTTGTGAGACTTTAGAATTTCTCTAAATCCTAAAGTCTGACAACCAGACTAACCAATGGTTATAGTTTTACGAAGAATACCGGAGGCTTATAACGTATCTTGCAAGAACAAAACGATAGCGATTTTTGCGCAATAATAGCTCTTCAATACAGAAGTGTTTGTTACTTATTAAATAAGTGCATTTTACAAACAACAAGCGATTAGCAAACGATAGTTTAGGGCCTACCATACCTATAGGTAATTCCGACTTCTATGACATAAACCTTTGATCGCGCGATGATTGCTGATTGCTGTTTCTTACGCAATAAGCCTGTCGAACCCATTGCCTATACATCGTCAGTTGCCTTTTCACCTTCACGGTGGGGAACAACAAGGTTATCCTTTCTTTTACACCCCAAAAGTACACAAATTGAAGTTACAGCTGGGCCAATTGTAATTGTCTGTATCCGCCAGTTAGTTACAATGTAACGACTATGGTAACAAGGGACCCCACCTTAAACATCGATTTATGCCCTCGCCAAACTAATTGGCTGCTCTGAAGTTGTCTACAATGGCTGCGCAGTAGTAAATCTCATACAAAAACAGCACCGTTTCGTGCCTCGCGCATGCGGAAAGCAAACTTCAGGTCGGGCCAGAACTTTGGCGAGGGCTATACTTGCTAATTAGGTACTATTGTGTCATATGAATAGGCTGAAATAGGCAGAATATTAATATTTAGAATGGAAAAAAACGATTTTCTCAACGGGAAAGCCTCTGAACAGAATCGATTGCAGCATTTTTTTTGTATATCTACCTACTTTTCCAAGTAAATTTAAATAGCTAGTCCTTCTGGTAAATATTCTAATCCTGTACCACCTGAGGACTGCGACCTCAGGTCTACAAAAACTTTTCCTTTCCGTGAAAACGGAGATGCATTTTTTCTCCGTAATACCTAAATAGAGGAAATGCTTCCCTGTATTCGCGGAACCCGTAGCCAACATTTAATACAGAGGGTTAATACCTTGAATCTCTAATCTGCACAATTAATTCATTCTGTAAAGTCTATAATTAGAAAATTTTATTAAGAATCGGGTTCCACGCCCAATTCTCGTTTATTAAAACACAACTGAAACTCAATAAATATTTATTTCAGATATTTGAACAGACGATATTGTGCCCAATTTAAGCGGACTTACTTAATAAAATTCATACTAGCCTCCTTACACACTAAATTACTAAACTAACGAGATCTATAATTTGTGGATGAAGTGTACATTATGACGTTAACCACGACTCTTTTCAGATGAATTGGTGATTGTTGATCATAGTGGTGATTTTCACACAGGTGTTGTTACCCACCCACGTGGAATAATTCTCTAATCACATTTTGCGGCATCCAAGGGGAGAGACCCTAACTCGTCTGCCCTTGAGTGTCGGAAAATGCGATCAGTCCTATTTCTAACCAGGAAAGAATAGTATTGAGTAATGAATTTAAAAAAAAAACAGGATGGATGGATAGATTGATGTTTTCACGCAAAAACTACTTAAGGGAAATTATAAATATGGCTCCGGCCGTTCTATTTATCACAAATACAACACTGTAAATATCTCTCTCAGTCAACAAAAAATTCTAGAAATATACATAATGAAGCTCAGATTTGTATCTAAGAGCTTTTAATACTTGCGTAGCTATCTAATACGAAAGTTGGTATATAATCGAGTTAGATGGAGTGTCCCTGACCGACGGGCCTTGGCCGCGGACGTCGACTCGGGCGCGCGTGTCACAGCCCTACTATTATCTCTCGCTTCTGATTTTATTCCCGCTTTATAATGTTATATACTCGCACATACGAGGCATTCTCACAAAGTTATCTATATAATATAACGCCTGTATTGCCCGAAGGTTAGCAGAGGTGTGCCCCAGAAAACACACATTTCTCTAATAATGTTTATCTTCTCATCTCATAGCGGACGGCGCTTTTGCCACCAACCGGGCACTAATCCGGACTGTGAGATGCTGGAATTGCCATATATTGACCCGACTCGGGAATCGAAGCTACGAACTCATACTTAGCAGCAAGATAGCGCTTGTCATCATCTGCCTAGCCTTATTCCCGATTATGTTGGGGTCGGCTTCCAGTCTTACTGGATTCAGCTGAGTACCAGTGTTTTACATGGAGCGACTGCCTATCTTACCTCCACTACCCAGTAACTGGGTAACACGGTACCCCTTGGCAAGACTGGTGTCAGCCTAGATCTCAGGCTTCTGACTACCCGTAACGACTGTCAAAGATCTTCAAATGAGAGCTGGACCAACGGCTTAACGTGCTTTCCGAGGCACGGAGGAAACTCGGTATGTTGAAATGATCACCCATCCACGGACCGACATCGTCAAGCGTTGCTTAACCTTGAAGATCGACCCGTGCGGCTGTTATTATTTAGCTGCAGAAATTTCAGATGGAATCGCCCGACTCGGGAATCAAAGCTCATTCTCAGCAGCAAGGTAACGCTTGTACCCTAACCTAACTAGATTAACGAAAATGTTAATAAATAAAACTATCCTGATCGGCAGCTGGATAAGCACCTAATACTTCATGCCGACCAATTTGGGTTTACGCCGTTTATATCCACTGAAACAGCTATCCTCTGTCCCAAGCAAACAGTCTTTTACACAAGTAAGAAAAACTTGTATATGCATGCTTTTTGGACCTCTCTAAGGCTTAAGACCGTGTGTCTTACAACTGCATATGGAGGAAAATATCACATGTCACCAACTTACCAAACGATCTTATTACTATGCTGAAGTATTGGTATTAAAACCAATACAACTATGTCAAGAGAGCGGGTGTCCTATTGGATGCATACAGTTTGGAATCTGTGTGAATGTAATTGTTATTTGTGTGTGTGTAATGTGTAATTTTACTATGGACTCTGGTCTGAAAATCGAATTCATTATTATATATTATAAATACAAGACAACGGCACCAAAGGTACATGTTGACTTACAGTTCCTAAACATAAATTCCTTATGCTTTTGGTACTGACTGTATGCATATGTATACATATTTTTTTTTGAAAATTATAGCCGGCGTGACATGAAATCGACATCGACACTTAGTAGCGTTAGAATTCTGAGGATCTTTCTCTCGCCATTGATCGCTCCTAACTACGAAGAAAATTCTACCGCTCTATGACTTACTGATTAAAATAAGTTGTTCTTATTCTGATCTGTGTCCACAATTCGGCACTTTCGTGATGATTATTAAATCAATTGATAGCAGAGCTTTTCATAGTATCAATATTACACAATCTACTTTTCTAAATGGATCTTTTGAAATGTAAGATCTTGAACTCCACTTTTTGTTTCAGGGAAAGAAATATTACTTACAATGCTAAAAGAAGATTTTGCTGCTAGAACTGAACCGACTTATAAAACTTTATTTGTCACTAGAATTTTTTCGCCCACTTGTACATTTTCCTTTGCTGTAGTTCCATGTATACTAGAGCTTATTAGAAATGTATAAAAGAGTCTTGTTAAGCTATGTTTACAGTGAGAAAACTGTGTTCTTGCATTACTTATTGGTGTAGTTTTCCCAGGGTGGTGTGGTCGGGGACGCGGGGTCAAGCGCCGGGCGCGAGGGGCGGGTCGTCGGCCGCGGGTCGCGCATCAGTATGCGCAAGCGCAACACGCTGCAAAAACTGACCGAGCCCGCGCCTGCGCCCGCCTTCTTCAATGCTCTGAATTGATGCTACATCGCTCCATTATCATCTTTACTGCCACCTATCTACGTGCTTCAAATATTTAAACGGGCCCACAAATGAAAATAAAAGTCACAAAGCGACAATTTAAAACCCGATTCATTGTTGTGTTCAAAGAAAAATGACAAAAATAAACTCTCACGATCCAATAGCTTGTCGTTGCGCCGTAACTCTTTGAAATTTAATCGTAAACATTCCAACTATACAAACAAGCTTGAAATTCTCTCTTTATTAATATAAGTAATTAAGTAAATCAATATTCAATTGAACTCTTTCGAGCAAAGCGATTACGAAGATAAAATATTTTCTATGAATCCATTTCGCTCAATCATCTATGAAGAAAGGCGTAGGTACTAACATACTTAATGGCCGACGTTTACATAGCAGTAGAAATGTGTGTAATTAACACCGAGGTGTGTTGCTGTGGGCCAGGAACTGCGGCTAGGCATGGCTAGGACAGGTTTTCCGGGTAAATAATTAACCACCTGTTGGTAATGTTGGCTGGGCAGTGCCTGGGCAGCGAGGCAGCGAGGCAGCGCGGCTAGCTGCACAGTTTCACTCGCACTTTCCACTCGGAGTCGATGCACCCCTAACATACTCAACTGCTCTTTACACCACTCGCCGCATTCCATTATTTACGACTCGCATCTTTCATTTTCTAAGCAAGATTTATTTTATTTGACAGCAGTAATTCAATTTTTAGCTTGAATATATTTTTCGTGAAACAGACGAATAGGTTGGCAAGAATGATTTAAATCTGCTACTGAAAGACAAATCATTCCAAATTAAATTAGCTATTTCAGAGCGGTCTCAAACGTACGAGTCGAATCAATAAATTGATCGAAACGAGTTCGAATGTAAGGTGCGAGGTGTCGATGTCGGGGACTCGGGGTGTCGGTCAGTGGCGTACGATGACACCGGGCTCCGTACCCTTCGCTCACTGTATCGCAAATAATTTTGAATTCATACATCCAATGAATCCCATTGCATATATTTTATGAAGCATATTAAGGTGCCACTTTTATAAATTCGACAATGTGATCATTATTTTTATGATTGCACACTTAGCGTTTTTCGGTGTTTCTTCTCTGAGTAGTCCAGTGTTGGAAACACGAGCCTCAACTTGTTTAAATAGACAAAAAAGATTGCCAAAAAAAGTGTATTTTTAACCAATAAAAAAAAAAACATCTACAATTTTAAAATTTCCAATATTTTCACAAAATGGTAAAATTAATAACAGTACTTTATCATCCATATATTTTATTTTTTATTTTTATTTATTTACTTCAACCTTATCAAATAAAATCTTTACAGGATTACACCCAATACGATAAATGCGCTTATTCTAAGTTACTTCACATTCGTAACTACAGTAAACTTAATCTATTACATAACAGTATATATAAAACCGTTTATTCTACAGAAACTTAGATAATATATAATATTTTTTTTATAACACGTGTTTAAGTTTATCGTAGCGACGACCCGAAAACCTAACCTTTTCAGTTCGTTGCGGTGAGTCACCATAATATCAGGCTCAACAGGGATTTCCAATGCCCAGGACACGTCATGTTCTCTCCCTCCAGAAAAACAAGATGACACATCACATTTCGCTGAAATCATTTGTAATTTCTTAGATGCAAATATTGATGCTGAAGTCTGTCGTAAATAAACGAGGGTAGAACTGAATCATCCCTTATTTATTGAATAATGATAAAGGGTAAGAAGGAAAGCTAATCATAAAAAAATCACCTAGAAAACGAACTTTTTTGGACGTGATCTACGCTCGTAGCAATCTCGTAGCGGTTGCTACGAGTCTACGAGTTCTCTAGAGCATTCATTGGCGTCGTCGCGTTCACTTGCAGGTCACTGGCACTGCCCGGCCACTGCACCCGACTTGCTTAGATACTTCTAACATTGCAGGTTTTTTTCTATTGCTAACATTCCCAACCCGCTGCGTTCAAACCACTTTTATAACGTATATACGCTAGCTAGTCTAGCTCTAGCTGAGCTCACTAAACCAGGTACTCGGGTGAAGGTTGTTGACTTTCGTTGTAACATTAATTTTGGACTTTTTATGTTGGCACAACATTAGCAAACTGTTTTGTTTATTAGTTATTTACGCCAAAGTGCAGTTTATGTGTTTCAGGAGAATAATGCATTCTTTTTGAAGTTGGAAGGTCACGTTCAAATTGAAATACATTAAAGTGCACTTAATCTATTTTATTTATACCAACTTAACTGTCGTCAACTAACGATCTCATCATCTGCCTAGCCTTTTCCCACTGTATACTCGAACTGACCAACTAACTATCGTAAAACAGCTAACTAGTTAATAATATTGAAAATAGTACTTAAGTGTTGCTTAATTATTTAACTTCAAAAAGCCTTGCATGATTTATGCGCAAGACATCATTAAGAAAAGAAATACGATGCGCTAGAGAATTTATATGAATGGCAAATGCAAACAATAGAAGTGCACGCTGCAGCGCGCAGATCACATAATGAATCACTTTCGCGGCCGCGCTGCGCGCGCGCCGGGGATCGCGCAGAAAGTGCAACGCCCCGGTGAACTTCGCGCTACTAAGTGGGCCGACCATATTATATACAAAAACGATTGGCAATCAATTGTGAACCATTTAATTATTTCACATAAGAATTATGAATAATCGTCATATTGTTTTAGATGTATTTGGGGGAGGAGTAATAGAATTTAGCTATGATCTTTGTTATTATTTGTATCATTTTTACTAAGATTTGAAAAACTGATGAGTCAAAACAGTTAATTAAGTTCGCTACTGTAATCAAAATAAAATTGAAGCAAACGAAAAGAACTAAGACGTAAGGGTAAACTATATTCTCCGAACCTATTTATTCATTGAAGCTGTCATGGTTTTTTCACGGCGGTTTCTCACATTACAGGTAAGTCGTTAACTAAGGCAAGGCACGGGAGCGCTCTGTCTAACTAAGCAAGCATGCTCTGAAATAGTCGGGACGGGATCTATTTCCCGGGCAGCTGCGTGCGTTCGTTGCCCCTGCGCAGGGCGTTAGAAGTGCAACGATCTCTGCAATTATCGCAGCGCCCGCGCAACTCTAAACTTGAACTGCGAGCAATGCGCCGAGCGTGCACCTCACCTTCACTGCTTAGAAAGCAACGCTTATTATGTCTAACGCTCACTACTGCAGTCTCGCGTAATAACCGACTTGGAAACAAGTAAAAGCGAGAGCACTAGCCATTTCAATATTATATGTTATTCAATAAGAAGTTTGCTAAGTTTCCATACTGATCCTCATCCGGTGGGCCAGGTGATGTCCGCGCATTGTCGTTGGTGAAGCGCGATTTGTTCCCACGCTTTCCCATATCCAAACTCGTTCCAATAACAATAATTAACTGTCTCAATGACAATCAAGAAAAATATTTGCTGAGAGTGTTATGATATGCCAAACAAATTGGGCTGTCAATACCTGCACCTGGGCATTGCAAGTGAGTGTTATTCAAAACAACTCGTCTGACGATGTCATCTTCTTAATTACTTTCGTAGATCGTAATAAGATGCTTTTATCAAAGGGTTTATTTTCAATACAATTACTGTAAAAAATAAATAATAGATACCTAGTTAGGATTTAAAATATTTTGGTCATAGATCTTTAGCACCTATGATCAAATAGGTATTCAAAGTATGACATACATAATCCTATATTTTCCTATATCTAATAGACACAAACATATGCATATATGCTATAAATATATTGGGCACGTGTATGTACAGATATTATTTATAGATTAATATAATACATGAGCTTTATGTACTACCTATGCATGTATACAGTTAGCGAGTGAAAAGTGCATTCAGATCTCTTGTAGCGTCGTGTTGCCCTGGTACTTGGTTGCACTGAACTGCATTCTCGGTCAAGCGCCGCGCGGCGGTATTGCGACTTCACTTTTATTCAAAAGCTACACACAATCTTATTTAGTGAGTTTTCTAAATAATTATTTTTGTTTTAGAAGTTTAGATGATATTTATGTTATAGGTAGCTAGACCTTCTCAAAAGAACTCTAGAGAGATAGTTGGGTTCCACTATTTTACCCAAATTGGAAACGTGGTAAAACCAAAAAAAAAAACATAATATTTTGAAGTCATACCTGACTTGGGATTATTAAAAAAAAAGTAAACTTTCTTAATTTTTTTGGATTTTTTAAACCTCATTTGCCATTAATTTTATTTCAAACAAGCGCGCATTTGCAGGAAAAGTCACTAACATCATCGTGAACTGTTAAGTTTCACTACAATCTACTAGGGCAACTGAACAAGCGAAGAGTTTGCACGTGCCAAGAAAATGGCGCAATGCATTCGCATGCAGTTCTAAAGAGGTATCGCCGCCAGCGAGTGTAAAAAGGATAGCCATAATAATGCGCATGTGTGCAGCTGCCGCCAATGCGATAATCATGTGCAAATTGCATAAATGTACGTATGTATGCGTTTCGATACGTTCACAAATTCGATTGGCTGTGAACTTCGTTGCAGTGCATATGATTTGTTGGTTATTCTGTCATAACAGGCGAGTTTACATGGATTTAAATATATAAACTGAACGAATAACAAAGAAAAACTATAGGTAGTTAGCACCTATCGCGTTGAATTAATTTGTGTCTGAATATATCAAGCGTGGGTAAATACCCAGTGCAAAACATATTGTGGTAGGTTATGTGCACATGCATACTGAATTATCAAACAACGGAAAAATTTCAGTGTCCGTTTGTCCAATGTAAATTGCACTGCTTCACAGGCAATGGTGAAGGAAAACATCGTGAGGAAACCTGGACTTATATAGATAATTTATGGCTGAAATAGCCAAGTCAGAGACCTGAGGGGTTCCCAGAGGGGGCTTCATTAACTCTGACACCAGAGGTGATAACATACTCACACGAAAGGAAGAAAAACTAAAAATAAATTGTAATTATTTAATTCTACTGTCGTAGTATTGTGGAATGTAAGTGCATTAAAAATACTATGAGCCATACCAAGTGTTTTTTATAATATAATATAATTCTATTTTCAGACGATGCCTAGAAAACCAGATGAATCTATGTAATTTATTTAAAACAAAAAATAAAAAAGCAGTGAAACCAATAATTAAAACAGAATTATATAAACTGCCTTTATGTTGATCGTTTACGTATGAAATGCATTCGCGTTGTGCAAGCGGCTCGACGCAGCTGACGTCGTTGTGACGTCGCGGGCGATAAGGCGACGTGGACAAGCGATCGCCTCGCGACTCATGCTCTCCTGGTGACGAAGGTTCTCATACTATACAACCCTTTTCTGGTCCTAAAAGCATCTTAAAAGGACTTGTTCGATGTTGTATTGTTTGCAAATCATTCCAAGTATATTTTAAGACGAATAGGTATGTCTGGTTTTCCTGCAGTCCATACCACAGATTCTCGTACCGTGATGTATTTTTCACCTGACTTTGTTCGTGGCAGACAACGCAAACACTTCAACTAATTACACATTTGTTTTTAATTTTAAGCAAATTTCCTAGCTTTCTTTGCAGAAGGCGCGCCATGCAATTTATGGAGACAATAAATTATCAATTATTTTAACATAAAATATGATTAGAAAGCCGATAATTTTCTACATTAATAAAAGTAACAAGATAATGCCACCAGTAGAGGCAGTTTCACTTAGACTATGCGATGATGTTGATAGAGAAACAGTCGGAAAATTTATTGGTACACAGCTAATCTAACATTCTAGTAATTTACACTTAAAGTGTGGATTACTTGATTATGTTGTATCCGAATAATATTTGTAATAATGAAAATGGGTAAAAGCAATATTTGTCGTTGCTTAAAAAAAAATGGTTTTTCTCAGTCTGTTAAAAGATTGTTAATGCGATAAAATCACTTATTGAGTAGGTACATTATATAAATATATCTTCGGTCCTTGTTTTCATTACTGATAGAGGAACCACAAAGTAAGTATATACCTAACTATATCAAGAAAACCCATTTTACTTTTTTATTTTAGGAGCACTCCAAGTATTATCAACTTGTAAAAATAAAATTGTGTAAGAGAAGATATATTGGTGTCTAAAATAGACTCTAGAACGTACATCGTTTTATTATTTTTAATTTAACATAGGTCAATGGAACCAGTTGGAATACGTACAAGGTTTTTGACGAAGACTATACTGTCACAAGCTTGAGTCACGCGCCGTGGGTATCGCGTGGGCTTTAGTTAGGGTAACTTAATTATTACGATTAGTATCTGAACTTGTCCAATGATTCAACATTTATTTATGTCACCAACTTGCTCATAAAACTTTGACCTAAACCCCAAAAGGACACTCATCAATTTTATCACATCCTATTTTTACGCGACTGCCGAAGGAGGGTAATGTATTTATCAGTCTATCTATGTATGTATGTATGTATGTATGTTTGTTCCTATATGGCGTACTAGAGACCAAACGCGTTGGCCGATTTTGATGGTTCTTACGTCAATCGATTCGTTTCAACCCTGCGAGTGAAACGGCTACATTAAAATTGGAATCGGAAGAATTTTTTTCTTCCAATCCCATCGTGTGAAGTATCAAAATAAAGGTCTTTAAGCGGTGATTTCAAAAATATATAATACTTATTTGTTTAAATGTACCTAATTCGAAAAAAATAATAACAAAAAAGTGTTCACCAGATTTTGATCAGCCAGCCCGCGAATATGTAACCTCCGACTGCACAGCATGATTTTCTTCTTGTTTACGTCTTTTTAGTTCGCTTTTTAAGCTGTCGGGTTTTTTGATTTAATTTTTTTTCTGATCATGGTTAAAATTTAAAAACAACAAAGTAGCTACATAGAATGCTTGCTTGCTTTTAAAATTACTGTTTTTGAATAATTCATTTTTTTTGAATACGTGTCGTCTCGCAGCTCGATCAAGTGATCGTCTACTGCTTAACCGGTCTTCCCTGTGGAGACTAATCTCTTAGCCTCCAGCCAGGCTCAAAATTACTAAACCTAAGCGACAACGCTGAGGGCTACCCCCTGTGGGGTAGGAGCATAATTCGCCGGTCCAGCGTAAATAAATCAATTACTGTAACAACAATTACTAATGCACATCCTATTCAGAGCACGTCTATGGAATAGTGATAAAAAATATAACGTTGTTAGTCCGAAGATTTTCTGTTAAAAGTTTTATCCGGCTGTATTAGCAGTGTTCAATGGCAGGCCGAGTTTGAATGTACGTGGCATGTTTAGGGAGCTCTTTATTTTTATCCGGCCGTTCGTTGACCCAGTCCTCTAACAAACAAATGTGTAATATCGTTACAGAAACATCTCGTCTCGTCATCTATCCGGAATATAATTCAATTGGGAACTAAACTATTTTGTTACACATACCAAGACAATGTCGTGTGTTATGTTCGAATAACTGGCTGTTTGCAATGTTTTATCGTTCATTAGATGAAGAAACTTAAAACACATTCGAAAATTAAATTTTGTAAGTCTTGAAGCGGACGTAAGTATGCCTAGACTAACGTTAGTAATTTAGTTTCAGGGTCAATATTTCCACGTTTGCCGCCTAGGTAGGTACACTGTAGTCCCTGAAAAAGCTCAGCCTGCCAACTACACGGCATCCTTGGAGTCGGCCAAGGACAGAGTGTGTAGCGGGAGGGGGCTCCGACAACATCGAGGCTTTTGTCTGTGAACAACCTTGTTACGACGTACCAATGTTTTTCCATTTGCGCAAATGAATACGAGGTTTGAAAATAATGATAGAGATTTAAGATAAACCCTGCTTTGCTTATAATATCTGGACTTTAATCAACAAATAACATTACAAAATTAGTAGGCTTTATTTTTAGTATCGTTCAAGCTAAAATTATAAACGTTACTCTACCTGAGTTCTGTTAACGCGGCCCGCAAACTCCTAAAATAGCGTTCTAAAGGCTAAATACACTTTGGGTTCAGAAATATGCCCCAATAAAGAGCAAGAAGCAATATAACGTAATATTTAACATAACGTTACGTATAGACGTACTCCTGCACTTGACAGTGGCAGCAAGGAACCTTGAGCACGGATATTAAATTCAATTCCGGGTGCATCCCGGCGCGGATCGATCGGCCGTGACCATGGCAACGCGGAGCGGAGTGCGTGGGTCAGGGGCGCCGCACCCGCCCGCTTCCATGTTCGCTCGTCTAACACACTTCTACAACTACAAGTTCCGTCGCCCGACTTTGCAGGCTTGAGAATCGACACACTGAATTATGAAGTTTAAATATACTGTTGTTCATTCTTCTTGAATTAATAAATGAAATGTAATTTAAAGTTAATAAAGGAGATAAAATGTAAATTAATAACAAATATTTAGCTAGTTTCAGCTGTCCTGGACCCCGGTGTCTGTCTGTATGTATGTAATTAAAGCTTGCAATTTAAATTTTACCCATTCCCCGGTGTTCGATTGAACTCAAGTTTTGCACACACGTTTTGCACCTCGATTCAAACAGTAAAACGCCCATAACTTTAGAACGGTTGAATCGATTTTCATCAAACATAGCTAAGAACACTTTCGATAAATAATTACACCAACCAAACAAAAAAAAAACAAAATCAAAATCGTTTCATCTGTTTAGGTTCTAGATGCCACAGATAGATACGCAAACACATAGGTGCACACGGAAAACTTATAATACCCCTCTTTTTCCCGTCGGGGGTTAAAAATAAATGTTTAATATAAAATCTTGTAATAATAAATCAAATGGGTAACTTTTTCTGAAAGCTGTTTAAGAAGTAGAAATAATTTATAAAGACTTTTTCAGTTCGTAAATCGATGTGTGGTTCGAGACCATTGTTGTTAGCCACGAAAACCCGGCTGCGTGGCGGGCAACGAAAACCAACCCACATAGTGTTCTTTTTTCTTTCAGACATTATTTTTTTCTGTCTGACTCTCCGTAATGGGTTCAAATGAAACGATGCAGTTTAATCGGCTCGACACAGTCGCCTCTGAATATTGCCAAGTTTTACAACGGATTAGCATCTGCGCCAAATTATTTTAAAGAAAGAAGAGACAGACAGACAACTTTTAAAATATTACAACGGTCATGTACCTTTGAAATTACCGTTTTTAACAAGATTCTAAAAATAAGACAGAAACCTTATATTATCTTACTGTCTTACGAGCTCTATATTGATATAACTAAAAGTTCGTTAATTATCTCTATTAATTGGTAGTGTGCTGTAATAACCGAAACAATTAAAAACTGGCCAAGTGCGAGTTGGACTCGCGCACGAAGGGTTCCGTACCATTATCGCAAAAAACGGTAAAAAAGAACACGTTTGTTGTATGGGAGCCCCGATGTTTATTTTATTCTGTTTTTAGTATTTTTTGTTATAGCGGCAACAGAAATACATCATTTGTGAAAATTTCAACTGTCTAGCTATCACGGTTCATGAGATACAGCCTGGCGACAGACAGACAGACGGATCGTGGAGTCTTAGTAATAGGGTCCCGTTTTTACTCTTTGGGTACGGTAACCCTAAAAAATCCATTGTGGATAGCGTGGATCCACGTTTAAGGCACTCAAGGGGTTAAAGGTAAGGCGATTGTTTGTAATGTAACCATAATATAAGAAAGACGTGGACCGTCACATTTGTCATATGTAAGTATGACCACAGATAATACAATACTAGCATAGTATGACATAATACAGGCAATCTTTAGTGATGACTTCTCAGTTTTTTCCTTGAGAGTGTTTACCAGCGTAGTTTACAGGACTTTTTTTTACAGATTTACAGAATTTTGCCACAAACTATTTGTTCTAGTACAGCTCATGCGATACCATATCGTTACACTAGAGAGAACATTTACTGGAACCCATTTTTTTTGTTTGCAATTTTTTATTTAAATTCTGTAGTTATCACCTTTATGATGGGGAAACGGTATGTCCTCTCAAATTATTCATTAGACCTACTTCCTAACTCCGTCAACGAAGTAACGGACAGGTCCGAAAGAATAGTAGTATTCGTAGAACCATTAAAACGAGGTGTAAAGTAAAAAAATTCGGACGGGTAAAAACACATCGGGAGTAAGGTCAGCTATCAAATTGTGTTGTCATTCATTCTTAGTTCGAGCCCCGAACGAATCATCCGTCCGTTGTATTGTCCGTATTGACCGTCGTATTGGTCATACGGAGTAGGAAACGCCCGTAACCAAGGCCGAAGTTTCGAACTTCATGCTTAGGGAGTAGACCTTCGGGTCGACTCTCTAAGCACGAAGTCCGTAGTTTCCGTAGTCGAGACCTGGAAGTCTCTATTGCTGACTGTAAATATCATCTCTTTTTAACCCCCGCCGGAAAAAGAGGGGTGTTATAAGTTTCACGTGTGTTGCTGTGTCTCTGTGTGTCTGTCTGTGGCATCATAGCGCCTAAACCGATGAACTGATTTTGATTTAGTTTTTTTGTTTGAAAGGTGATTTTTTCGAGAGTGTTCTTAGCTATGTTTGAATAAAATCGGTTCAGCCGTTCAAAAGTTATGTGCGTTTTACTGTTTGAATCGGGGTATTTCGCAAGATAAATGTGTCGCGGGTTTTTTAAATTTTGAAATTTTACTTGTATCATCTATTCGTTCAATAAACAGTCGAAAATATTTTACGAAACAGTGAGATACAAGATCAATATTATATTTTTTTCCCACTAGAAACAAGCTTTTAATGTCTTAGCAACAAACATGTTTGCAACATTTCAGCTTCGATTCAGCTAAACTTGTGCACACACCTGAAGTGTGTCAAATATATCTTGCAAGACACCGGGACAGGTGACATTAAATAAAAGCTTGTAGAATGAGAAAACTGTTTGCTGTCTGAAAAAAAAACACTACTAAGGTAAAAATAACTTTATTTTTGGAAGTCGGTAGAATTTTTTTGTTAAACGTTTTATTTTTATTTTTCACTTTATAGTTTTACCTTATAGGCAACTTGCCTTTAGTAAGGTACCTATAATGCCAGAATAGATTACCAGAATACCAAGAAACTTGAACATAACCGGTGAAATGAAAGTGTACCAAGGTGAACTGTACTCATCTGCGTATCCCTTTAGAGCGTACTGGCGTGATGTTATGTTATGAAATGCAGCAATCCCGAGAGATTTGCCGTCATTTATTGAAGATTTCTATTATGTACAATAGAAATCTCCGAAGTTCTTCATCAGATCTTCACCAAATTTAAAATGAGACAGATTTTGAAAAATGCTCTTTAAAACAGAATATTTTTTTATCTTTATTTTTAGTTATTTTCTAAATCGGTCCACAATTGACGGAGAAATCGTGAACATAAGCAAAACAAAAACAAATATAAAGTGGAACATAGGACCTCCTCCTTTTTGGAACGTCGGTTAAAAAGGAAAACATCGGAGCCCGAAAATGACGACTAACGCCAACGACCTTGAGGGAACAAAACGCGCCCTCGTTTCTCACCCGCGCGACCCGAAATTTAGTAGTTTTTTGTACTTTTCTTATTATTCTATGACTTTAAAAAAAAAAGCTTCAGATCAAAATGTAGATAATTAAATTGTCTTAGATATGGTGTCAATTTCATTCAAATACGCCCAGCGGTTTTGTTGTGATTGTCGTGTTTTTGTCCGTTTTAGACATAACTTTACAAATTAATTACACTATGTTATACGAATAAAACTCATAATTTGCTCAGATGAAATTATTAAGAAAATGGTCTAATATAACATATATTTTTTCCAATAAATTACGACTAGCTGTTTAGACGTTATTCTCATTTTCAAATCAGCTACTCAAGGGAATCGGCGCCTTAAGGTGAAGGTGAACCTACTATGTAAGTGTTATATAAATATTTCTCAGAAGTGTTTTTATTTTTACTTAACTTCATAAATTAAAATACAAAACAACACCCACATTTGTTTTGGGCTCTCATTGAACTTTATAATTTGTAACTGTTGACGGAAATCGAAGAAACCAATGTACTATACATTGTAAGATTTCCGTAATCAATCTTCTTTTGAAAAACAGATTTACTGTGGAAGATTTAATCATAAAAGACGTAAATTAGCTTTGAACTCATCCCAGTGTTGTGTTGACGGACAAGGCTGAACACACCCTTGGTCGAGAGCCAACTGAGGACCCACTTCATGGTCACCTTGACAAACAGTTGGTCCGAGTTACATTTCTGAGCAAACGTGAATATTGTTGATCTTCATAGTAATTGTGCTGTAGGTCTGTAGGTACATGTAAATCATGTAATGCAATCTCCGGAACACGATCGGCATATTCGTGTGTGCGAACATGTGATCATTCTCCAAATGCAATAATCTGCCAATATCGAGTGTCAAGGATATTTGTGTACCTATCGAAGATAATACACGATTGAATATTATAATGATAAGTACGGCTTTTATACTTTCATTGTTTACTGCTGTACGTACCTGCGCACGTTTAGTCATGCTGATATTATAACTACTTATGTTTTTGTAGAGTAGGATTAGCGTGACTTCACCTTGAAACGTTAAAAACTTGATATAAATAAAAATATATTTTAATTACTCAGAGAACTATGAGTACCTAAGTACCTATATGATTACGCTATGTTTTTATTACGTTAAAGCATGAGGCACCTCAAATAACGTTTGTAACATTGCTGATTTCTTATCAATGACCTTCATACAACTCTCGGACTTGCACAATCAAACAAATACAAAAGTATTATATATTTTCATTTTCTGATATTGTCTGCTTCGCTTTGTTATCGTGGGCGAATGTGTGCCACAGGAGGAATCGAATACGTAACATAGTGACGTACCATATAAATCTATAATTTATGTACAAATCAAAACAGGAAACAAGACCATCCTTAGATTTGTATTATCAAAACACGGCGTTTAGGAAAGATAGGTGCGTGGCGTGGTGTTTTATCATTCAATGAAGCATTAGTTTATTGATTCCAAAGCTAGAGTCGTTTGTAGGCCAAAGTCAGTATTATCGAACGTATTTTTCGTGAAGTAAGCTGTAATCGCTATTGTGTTCAGGCGACACGACACCTTTCATGAACTTGTAATCGAAAATTGATGGAGCACGTGCTTTGAAAATATGTGTGGCCATGACCTCTGCTCGGTCACGGCGCGAGGGCGCGAGGGTAGCGCGGGACGGGTTCAAAGCGAAGGCCACCGCGCGCCCCGGGCCGGGGCCCCGAGGGCGCCGACCACCAAACATTAATACACCTTTGACAATTTCAGCCGTTTCCATACCGACTGCTAAAAACCTTTCAGGAAAACGCCTCACCGAGCAATTAGTGGATTCACGAATGACTTGTTATGAAACAATTTATAAGTGTTGCGAGTGACGCTCTGCGACCTCGGCCAAGGTTGCGAGCCAACACTTCCCTGTGTACTCAGTCGTTTATAGCGTACATACTTATGTAAATCTATACATGGTAGCTATAATAGTAGAGCAATCACATCACAAGCCCTGTTTATTGTTTTCCGGGATATATTTTATTAAGAGCGTGTAAGATACCTGGATTATTTTTCGCTATTATATATTTACTTTCATGTACATTAGAGGTAACTTTATTTGTCACTACTACGAATAACGTCTTAATAGTAATTTGTTTTCATCGAAAAGATTTCAAACACGTGCGGTGTCGAATGTCGCAGAATACGTAAACTGTCCTTCAAGAAATATTTATCGACCCAATAACAGGGTCGTTAAAAATGACGCTGTTGTTGGGTAGTAATCCTGTACTAATATTATAATGGAACTCGATAAATAATGAGACATACGTATATCTACTATTAGAATCAGCAGGAAGTAATTTGCTCACTCAGAAGGTTATGGCGATATGATAACACATAATTTGCGCTGTGTAGCTGAATCTTTGCACATTCACGTACGCATAATTACACTTCTGTTAACCCTGAAAATCAGGAAATCATGTCAATTAGACCAAACCATCTGCAATTTGTCAGATAGGAGTATAATTTTGATTTAAGCTGGATCGTCATTTAATTATTCCTTTCTTTCCTATTCCGTTCCTTCGAAAAATGAATTAGAAATTGCCTCAATGATTACTATGGCACCAATGATATTCTAGTAAACAGATATGTTATGAGCACGCGCATTGTGAAGACTTGAATACGTCCTAATTGGGACGTTTAGTCTTTAGTCTATGTCACGCATGGCAAAGAGCGATACGCTTTGTTAAAACAAAAACAAAATGTAAAAAAATCCATCGTGTGTATTTAGAAAGTGTATCGATTAGGATACCAAAGTACATAAAACAGAAGGGATCATATACCATATGTAAGTACGCAATACACCTCAATTTACTAATTTATTTCATCTTTTTTCCTAATATTCTGATATTTGGAGGTTAGAAAAAGAAATAAACATTGGTGGTCAGAATAATGTTTGTTCGCACGCAAAATTTTTCTTGTTGGTTTTATGAAGCCATCCCTTTCGACTTGTAGTGAAATGTCAGATGAATGAAAAGTGTGTATATGTGCTGCCGTTGCTGTGCGGAACACTTTTTCGGTTGTTTTGTTAGTGTATAACGTATCTGTTAACTAGAATATCATTTTATGGCACTCATGGGTGCTGCTGGCGATAAATCATTGACGCGTGAATCATCTGACGGATTGCTGTCAAACGTTGTGTCAAACCGTTTAGCGCGTCCGAGAGGGTTCACAAACAAGGAGGGTGCAGGGGTCGCGAGCACCTGCGCCCGCGACGCTGACATTGCCAGATAAGATACGGCTATTATTTTGTCACTGCTATCAGTCCAATGTCACAGTGACCTTAATGACACCAAATGACGCGCCGCACACGTTCGTCGCTGTGACCTTGCGATATTTATCTAATCTTATTCGCGAAAATATTGTTAGCACGATTATTTTCCATATATGTCAGTGTTTATATAGAACGTTTATGTAGAACAAAGGAATACTTTTAAGAATTTTCAAGTTCAGGCGTATGTTAATGAGTCCCAATTCCAAACCTAAGTATAGTCTTGATGATTATGTTTTCCGGATACGGATACCATCTTGCTCTACGACTTTATTAAAAAAAACTAGCGGACGCCTCGCGGTTTCACCCGCGTAGTTCCCGTTTCCGTAAAAATACAGGGATAAAAAGTAGCCTATGTCACCCGGGGATAGTGTAGCTTCCCAACGGTGAAAGAATTTTTGAAATCGATCCAGTAGTTAATAATAATAATAAATAAGGTGGAGGAGGAGGAGGTTCCTCTCTCAGGAGCCCTGACCACCGGTAGCTTGGACCCTGTTCCTGATACCGGTGGGCTACTATTTTTGTATTTTTAAATGTTTTTTTATTTTATTTTTATAGAATAATATTTAAAAATGTAAAAATAAGATGAATAAATGAAATAATAAATAAATTTGTTTCAGTAACTTAACAACTTGTAGTTTCGGAGCCTATTCGGGACAAACAAACAAACAAAAAATCTTTCCTCTTTATATTATTGGTATGGTATAGGTAACTCTATGCCTGAAGTATTAGGTAGTAACATTGGCTAGTAAGTACTTATTTGTATCTCAAAACGTTAAAAGTAGGTACACTTTTAACGTTTTGGGATATAAATACTTTTTGGATAGTGTTTTGATAGGATGATCGACCGCTAGAAAATATGGTAATTTAATCTTGAGACGGACGTCTTAATTTTCCAAAAAATATTCTAATACATACTTTTGTACCCAATGAATTACAAAAGTAATTTTTCCACGTTTTTCGTATTAAATTTTTTGCAGGTTGCCTAGTGGCCGTGTGGAGGTGGATATGGGTATGAATCTCTCTAAAACGTGAGAAACTGATGCAGAGTAACATATTTTTAGATGACGGATCACTACTGAAGATCCGAGGCACGTGCCTTTTCCGACTGCAAACGTGAGCACGTTTTTCTCATGAAGTTGGTCAGCAGTACTCTACTGTCTACGGTTACTATTTCCTAAGAAAAAATGTTTTGTTGGTTTGCGCATCTTTTTTATGTATCAAATAATTCAAAGTGTATAAAAAATGTGGAAAACGAAAATTGCTTGCAATTTTTTGCAAAATCATCAAAAATGAAGTTTAACTTTTTAATTTGCAGCTCTCCACAATAATAGAAAACAAAGGATTTTTTTACTAGCTTTTTAGATTACCGTGCATTGTCAGCCAAACCAAACGTGTATGCATAATTTCATCTTATTCGTATACTTTAAAATTCAGTTGCGAGGTTTGACCCGAACATACTTAAATACATTGCAAGTTAATAAAAAGCTTGTAAAATAATTTATGTAGGTTAATTCCTAATTTACGGAAAAAGAAAAACATGTATTAAACGTAACGCTATTTCTAAGAACCTTCATATTTCTCGTCCCTCAGCCCGTTAGGATTCTCGGAAAAGTTAAAAATAAATCTCATCCAACTTTGTGTTTGTTTAGATAGTCTTACGTTATAATTAATCAATGCAATAATATATGTGTCGTTTATTTAATAAGTGCGACCTTCGTGTCGTGTCGTCATCACCCGGAAACTGCTGTGTGGCAGTAGTACGCTGTTACAATTTTCCGAAGCAGGAAGTATGAATTCATAGCGGCCAAGGCGATGTTGAATTATTATACGCAATCATTTTGTTATAGGTAATACCTGATTCTCTGAAGGTTACCGCAAATGTTACCTAAATACCACTAGATCTTCTTTACTTAAAGTGAAAAAAAAAAGAATTGTTTCGCTTTATTATTGTTTGTTTTTGTTATTTATTATTGTCTCGTGGTTTTATAATTAGCATCTTAATAAAAAAGGTTCCATTTTCGATCGGAATTTTAGGGTTCCCTAGTCGCAGTATATTAGGAACCGACTTTGACTTGTTAGTCCATACTGTCCGTCTGTTTGTTGCCGCACCCGTTAATGATAAATGATTTTATTTCTGTAAGTTGGTTTGTACAAAAACTTTTACATGTCTAACATATTTTTTTTAAAAACTAGATGAGGTCGGCGTTTCCTATCTGACTACTCTGAGAAGAAAGGCCGAAACAAACTCAGAGGTCACAGTCTCTTTTAAAGTCCTGACAAAATCTTGGTTAGATCATGTGAAGACCATGTAGACTGATGTCTGAAATTGTTTGTTGCTCCCACGTATAATCTACAGTATTGGACTCGTAATTTATCCTGTGATGATATTTTTATTTAAAATTTCGGTAAAGCGCGTTTTTTCATCAATTGATAGCCTTTTTACCCGACTGCCGAAGGAGGGTAATGTGTTTATCAGTCTATGTATGTATGTATGTATGTATGTATGTATGTATGTATGTATGTATGTATGTATGTATGTATGTTTGTTCCTATGTGGCGTTCCAGAGACCAAATGCGTTGGCAGATTTTGATGGTTCATACGTCAATCGATGCGTCTTAACCCTGCGAGTGTCATAGGCAACATTAAAATTGGATAATAGAAAAATGGCGGATTTTGGGTGCCATATTGTGGTGGCCCAAATTATTTTTTTCTTCCAAACCCATCGTGTGGGGTATCAAAATAAAGGGTTTTAAGAGGTGATTTCAAAAATATATAACACTTATATGTTTAAATGTATGTAATTCGAAAAAAACTAACTAAAAAGTTATAAATAAAAAAACTTAATTCAAAAAATCAAAAAACCCGACTGCTTCAAAAGCGAACTAAAAAGTCGTAAACAAGGAAAAAATCATGCTGTGCAGGCGGAGGATACACCAGATTTTGGTCTGCCAGCCCGCGAATATGTATCCTCCGCCTGCACAGCATGATTTTTTCCTTGTTTACGACTTTTTAGTTCGCTTTTGAAGCAGTCGGGTTTTTTGATTTTTTGAATTAAGTTTTTTTATCTGGTATATCATCCAATGACTTCTCCCGCTCTCCCGATGAAGCGGGAGAGTGTGTCAGACTTGCACTGACTAAAACCCACCCGTGTTCCTTGTAAATCTTTTAGCGGACCCCGTCAGTTATTGCTGACATATCTTTGAGGCGCGCGGGGAACACTACGCGCTGTCGGCTCGGGCCTCGTCCTTATCGGAAGGCGAGCTACCCATTACTCGCCGACCGTAAGCCCGCACCTACGGTGGCCGGGAATCGGTTTGCGACTCCCGACGCCCAGGGCGTCTCCTGCGGTGGCTTGGGGCGTGAGAGCGTCTCCGTTGCGTCTCCCTCACGCGTTCTACCTCCTCCTTCGCGAGCATTACTGCTTCGCAGAAGGAGGTGACAGCTTCCCATGCCGTCTCGCTCCGTACCATGGCATGAACCTGGGCCGGACGCGACAGGTCGCAACCGCCGATCGCCTCCACGAGGACACGGCGTTGGTCAGCCCAAGCGGGGCAGACCTCCACCGTATGTTCTACCGTGTCCTCCGGGCGATCCTCACAATGGTGATACCATTATGCACAATGGTTTCCTTCCGATCAATTGTTAGCCTAACAAATTGTCAAATAATTAACACTTTGTGATACTAACAATTGATGAAAAATCTAATTTTACCGAAATTTTAAACTCTTTGTTAACATATTTAACTATTGGTTGAGTTATACAGATCAAAAACTGGGTCTAAATGATCTGCATTGTTTATATTGCATGTTGGAGGTACGTACATGCTTCTACCAGCGGCTTCGCCCGTAAAAAAGTCGTAAAGTTTCCCAGGAGAAAGTACTGTCGAGATAAAAAGTATCCTATGTCCTTCTGCAGGATCAACTTTCTCTACACCAAAATTCATCAATTTTGTTTCAGCATGAAAACGTAACAAACAGACAGATGTACAGAGTTACTTTCATATTTATAATATTAGTTTCGATTTGTAGCTACCTTGAAACTAACAGGGCCTATGAATACTTTTCCTATTATACACATGGTGGAAAATATTTTTTTCCTTTTCTTTTTTCAATTTTTATTTGAATTTCCCACTGAGTATGGAAAACGTCAAGCAGATACAAATAAAATACATAATAATCCATATCAATATTATAATTGCGAAAGTAGTCTGTCTGTCTGTTACCTTTTCACGTTTAAACCGCAGAACCGATTAAGATGAAATTTGGTATGGAGGTAGTTTGAGACCTTAAGAATGACATAGGTTAGTTTTTATCCCGGAAATCATCCTTAAGGGGATGGAAAGGGGGTGGAAGTTTGTATGGAAAACGTACAATATTTTTGCGCAATTTAAAAAATAAGTGATTCGAAGTACTAATGTTTCCCCGACGAAGTCGCGTTCAACAGCTAGTTAGTACATAAAAAAAGGTTTCCATTCGCTTTTTAGGTCATGTTCAAGATGACAAACAGATTTACTGATTGTTTTAAATATTTATTCATAGTTTTTCAGAAAAACAGGCATAATCTATGATTTATATGTACATTTTTGTATATAGCTCACGAAACGTTAGGGTGAAAATCATTACAAAGCCCATGAGAATCGATCATTTAAATATATAATTTTGTTGTATATTAGGATTGGTATAGGCTCGTGGCTAAATAATAACAGCCGCACTGGTCGATCATCAAGGTTAAGCAACGCTTGACGAGGTCGGTCCGTGGATGGGTGACCATTTCAACATACCGAGTTTCCTCCGTGCCTCGGAAAGCACGATAAGCCGTTGGTCCTGGCTGTCATTTGAAGATCTTTGACAGTCGATACGGGTAGTCAGAAGCTTGAGATCCGACTCCATTCTAGCCAAGAGGTATCGTGTTACCCAGTTACTGGGTTGTGGAGGTCAGATAGGCGGTCGCTCTATGTAAAACACTGGTACTCAGCTAAATCCGGTTAGACTGGAAGCCGACCCCAATATAGTTGAGAAAAGGCTAGTCAGATTATTATTAGGATTGGTATGTTGTGCTTTAATCGTTTATTGAAATGTTATATTTATATAACGTACATTATAAGCTAAGAAAAACGTATACAACTTTACCAAAGGGGATTGTGTCAACGAAACGGTACGCCCTCTGTCTGTCTAAATTTTGGTACTGAACGCGGGTGCGGACTCGCACTTGGGCGTTTTTTTACAACATTTTCTATATCTACGTATTTTTAAACAACGATTTTATTGAAATATTGTATACTGAATGTAGATCGCAAAGAATAAGTAATTAAAATATAAAAATAAGTTTTGGAAAGTAGTTGACGACTGAAATAGAAATTGTTTTTGAACTTATTTGATAGTTTTACAATTATTTTTAAATTATTTTCATTGACTTTGTTATTTGTAATGTCTTTAAGATATATAGGTCCAAAAAAATACTTTTATATGTTTTAAACACACATATATCTACCGAAAATGTAAATCAAACGTAAAAATTCCGTGCCTTGTGTGTGCGATGGTATCGTGTTCTCAAGACTGAGATAATAGGATAACGGAAATATAGACTAAGATAAATATCAAAATGCACTTCAACAATCCTTGACAAACGTCTTTACTAGGACCTGACCTTCACAATGCAAATCTTGTAGAGCTTCATTGACAAAAAGGTCACTCAATTAAATGATTTCGTTGTAATCTATGCATTATGTCGTGTTTAGATAATAATCTGGAGACAAAGGTAATGGATTCTATGTCCCTGAATTATCTGTTCAAGGCTCTACAATAACTTTGTTTTATTTTTTGCTTTTTACCGGACTGAGACAAATCAAAGCAGAGAGTAATGTCTTTTCAAGAAATACTTCCTTCAATGAAACTTTTTTAAAATACATAATACAATAATAGAAAGACATGAAATGGGGCAAACTTGACAATAATTTTCTGGGCTCTTTTGAATTGGACATTTTTCATTTTGTCCATAATAGAAAAGTGAAAATTCTTTTGTAATCGTCGTAGTATATGAAGTAAGTACTACAGAGTTATCTGAATTACCTAAATCAGTCATGTTTATTTTCAAATTAGGGCAGTTTTTCATTTACACGTTCGTTTTTGATATAATAACAGCCGCACGGGTCGATCTTTAAGGTTAAGCAACGCTTGACGAGGTCGGTCCGTGCCATCCACGGACCGACCGCGTCAAGCGTTGCTTTCTGACCATTTCAACCTAGCGAGTTTCCTCCGTGCCTTGGAAAGCACGTAAAGCCGTTGGTCCCGGCTGTCATTTGAAGATCTTTGACATCCTCGTTACGGGTAGTCAGAAGCCTGAGATCTGACATCAGTCTTGCCAAGGGGTAGCAGGTTACCCAGTTACTCGGTTGTGGAGGTCAGATAGGCAGTCGCTCCATGTAAAACACTGGTGCTCAGCTGAATCCGGTAAGACTGGAAGCCGACCACAACAATAATTGGAAAAAAGGCTAGGCAGATGATGATGATGTTTTTGATATCTTATTTTTTATTAGTCTTATGCAGTCTGGTATGCTTTATAGCCATCTTTACAATAATAAGGAGCGATCAAATCTCTTCAGATATGTTGCATCTTAAAGAATACCAACACGAAGAGTCAATGCATTTATGAGACAGCTTATTGTACATAAAGTCTTTTGGAAAATTACAAACGAATTATAAACAATACATCTATGTTGATGCAAAATTTATTTTGATGCTCATAAAACTTAAACATAAAGAAAAAAACACTAAACATTTTATGCGGATCTGCCGAAACAGATTTGTTTTCAAGTATTCAAGGTCAAAGGTGAATGAAAAACTATACAAACTTACGTAATTCCGCAAACAAAACATAATATTATATTAGCGCTTATAATATTTATTGATATATTCGTAAATGAAGGCAAAGTTGTAATAACTAATAATATTTAAGACGCGTAAACAATACAGTTCCTTTAAATCCTACGCTATTTGCATTACGTTGTTTATTACAAAAATGCTACATGAACTTACGTCAAAATAAAATTATACCGTCACGTGAATGGACACGGTACTGCGTGTAATAATAGATACTATTAAATAAATACTTACGCATCGAGTCAAAATATTTTTGTTTTGACTGAAAATATGACTTAATAGATTGTAGCTCGTAGAACCTCTAGGTGGCGTAGCTCTTGCTTCATAAGACTTGTACGGTGTTCTTGACAGTTTTCATAATGATTGTATGTCTTACCTAGATCTGGAATGGAGCTGGATGGTTCCTCGAAGGATGGCGGCTTGTGGAGACGTGGTGGCGGCGGTGGTGGCGGCGGCGGCGGTGGGCGCATGCACTGGATCACCGAGTGCGCTGATGGCGCCAGGCTCGGCGCCGTCAGCAGCACGGGCGCTCGGAACTCCTTGCCTGGCGGCGCCGGCAGCTCCAGCCTCCGCACTCCGGGCAGCACCTCCACCTCGTACGCCATGTCCATCGGCTCGCGCTTCGGAGATAACTTAGGATAACACTGCATCGTTCCGTAAATACTGTTAAGTCACTACGTCTCTCAAATTATCTATTATAGTCTCGGAAACCGGCTACTATAAAACTATCAATTACTCCACAAAAGTATCGAAAGTAAATTCACATGCAATACGGAAATCTTCTCATAGCGGGGACATTTCAGCGCATTGTTTACGTGGAGCGAGTGCAAGTTGAAGGGCAAGTATCGCCGGGCGCCTGTTCGAGCGCGGGTTCGTGCGTGCGCGGCGCGCCGCTCGACTCGCGAGACTCGTTCGCTCGCCGCGGCCAACTTTCTCTCACTGGCGTGGCGGGCGGTCGCAGCCGGACGAAAGTGAATCTGCAGCGTGCGCCCCTCGCCCTCCGCCCTCAGGTGTCCTGCACCGCCCGCCCAACGCCGCCGCCACCGCCGCTGCAACGCCCATCCGACATCAACTTTAACCTTAACTCTGACCTTTACGGGAGTGCACTGCACTCACGATACACCTTATTCAATTACAAATAATTCATTGTAAACACACTCTCCAGAAAACCTCTAGCCCAATTAATTACAGCCATTTAATTATTGAATACAGAAACAACCAGTCACAAAATTACACTTAACTCATACGTGAACGGTAGCACCAAAAAAATAAATCACAGAGTATGGAACGGAATGATTCAAGTTTTTGTGGCATACGAATTAATTACGGTGCAAGTCGCCCTTGAACTTGAGGATGGTGACGTAAGTACCAACGAGGTAACACTCAATTATTCAGCTCGTTAATCGTACTAGTACCCATGTTGTTAATTATGTATGCAATTATAGATTATAGACTATTCGGCTATTTGTAAACGTAATTTGTGAAATGTGAATGTGAAACAACAAAAATAGACCTTATTTGAATGTAGTCGGCCTCCGTAGCTCCTAAAGCAGATTTATTAAAAAGCAGGAACAAGTATTTTATTTTTACTTTATATTTATTATTTGTATTTACTACAAATTCAGGAAACGCTCACTTTTTCCCGCTCGAAAACCTGAGCTTGTTTTCGAAATATTCACACATGTATAATATAATTTATCCGAATGAGGGTAGGGTGACAATTATATCCAAGTTACGTCCTCCAACTCGACTCCACCTAGAATCATTAAATTGACAGAATATGCTGCCTTGTTGTTTATTAACATTAATCGAGGATTCGAGGGTTTTTCCGTTGCCATGGCGACTAAGTCGAGCGGAAGTCCTTCAAACTAACTTGGAATATGGGCCTAAAGATATAAGGCTACTGTGATATCATTTGAAAACATTTTCTACTTATTATATCCCATTGTAAGAAAAAAATTACTGGTAGACATACCACCCATACGCACTAAACGTTTTGGAAATACTTTCATTATGCGTAGAGCTAAGGAGTGGAATTCCCTGCCGGAGTCTGTGTTTCCCGATAGCTACAATCTAGGAGTCTTTAAGTCAAGAGTGAATAGGTTACTTCTAGGCAAGCGTGCTTCATCGTCGACCACATCATCGCTTACCATCAGGTGAGATAGTGGTCAAGCGCGAGCCTATAATATATTAAAAAAAAAAAAAAAAAAAAAAAACTTTGGTCGTGTAACCCGGGGCAAATTGCGAATAGTAAATAATTCTCTTAATATCCACAATTTTTCCTGGATGAATGTAAATTAATTGTGTCTTTTAATTTTGACAGTCAGTATTAGTAGTAGTAGTAGACAGTACAATAAATTGTGTTTATACTTTACTAGCTTTTTCCCTCGGCTTCGCTTCAGTAGGTCCCTACGTATTTTTGGGATACAAAGTAGTCTATGACACCCAGAGAAAAAGAATATTTTTTTTATTCTTTTCTTTGTTTACTTCCAGGCATGTCAAAGGTACTTTCACATCGCATTTTTTACATATTCGACATTTGGATTACCTTTTACAAACATAAAATACTATTTTACCTCTCTGTAATATTATTTGAGATTATTTATATAAATACGGGGTTGCTGGACCCTTCCTTGAGCGAAACTATCAATTTTAATTTTAATGATTTCTACTGACGATGTATTTTATATTAATGTTTTTTTTTATACAGAATTTTGTTTAAATGTATTACTTTTAATGAATGTATGATGATTTGTACCTACAAACTTGTAATTTTAAATAATTAGAATTGTTTGCCTTTTTGAATAAAATTTTATAATTATTATAAGTATCTGAAACATTTAACACGTGTCCTTCAAACACGTTTTCATGAAACATTTCCGAAATTTAATCGCTATCTTAAATTAACCCGGTCAGTGTTAATGTCGAGAGATAAGACGTATTCGACGATAAGAGCTACATCACTTCCGCGAAGGGAAGGAGTGATACAGTGAGCTCGGTCCATCGATCGGTGCTCGCTGGACACGCGGGCACGCCCGCTGATAACGACTGATAACCATCTGTTAGATAGCACACCAACTGGACACGAATAAAACTGTTATGTGCTTTATAGAACAGTTTTTTTATCGGCGATTTAAGATAATACACGATTTTTTTATCATCTCCTTTGACGTGCACGATAGAGCATTTGTGAGGCTGATACAGCATGATGCTCCGTTGATTGTATACTTAGTACCCTCAGTATGTACCTATAATAACTTTCTAGGAAACCTTTATCGAGAATTTGCCTTATCTTCTAAGTAGTGTTATCCAGATCTCTCGTCAAGGTTTTCTTTTAATTGAATTTTCTTTTTAAAGCAGTCAATTTTTCTAAAACTTTCCACGTGCCAGAGTATTCTTAGTATTATATTTCAATTCATGTTATGCATACATAAAAATAGATAAATAGAACAGATAATGCTGCATATTTTTTACTATAATTTCATTTATATAACCAACGGGATTGTTACGAGGATGGCAATGCTGCCGGCATTGCCATCCTCTAACATTCCCGTTGTGCCGTATGCACCATTGACCTGCACCATCAATGGTCTCGTTCGCTCCATTAATGGTGCAAATAAAACGGCATTGGTATTATGGTCTCATCCATCTGCACCATTGAGATGACACAAAATTAGTAAAATTGTATCTCAATGCACTGTCCTGCCTCTTCTGTCTGTATCAAGTATTGGGAATTGGAAAATGATGTTGTAGAAGGAGCTGCACTTAACTTACTCAGTTTGCTTCAGATTGGTTGTAGTTACTACTACTACACTTACGCAAATTAGAAAGTATCGTTCAGAATTTCAGATAATCTTCAGACAATAAAGACAATATCTGCAAGTGAGCATCATCATCTTCCTGCCCTTGTCCCATGTTACTTGGGGTCGGCGCAACACGTTTTATTCTTCCATACCGTCCTGTCCCCAGTTACGCTATTACTGACTCCCTTTTCCTTCATATCACTCCTCACACAGTCCATCCATCTTTTCTTTGGCCGTCCTCTCCCTCTCCATCCATGCACATTTATATTCATAATTCGTTTAGTAACATGCATTTCATCCCTCCTCATCACATGACCATACCAGGACAAACGGTTTCCTTTCAAATTTTCTGTCTGAATGTTAATATCGATATCAACATTCTATAAGCTCTCTTATATCTTAGCAAATGTGCTGCTATTTGATCCTAATAACTCCTAAGATTTAACTTTTCACTAACCCTATTGGCAATAGGTCTATGGCAATTTAACCTTTATATTGTATATATATACTATATGTAAAACCCACAAAAATACGCGGCAACAAAGATGAATTAACTTGTGTCGTAGACGACAAAGCTACGCTACGACTTACGATGATCGCGTGTTTCCAACAAAAGAATGTGACACAGTCTTTCTTTTTGAAGGTTGTGTTAAAGGTGCCTTAAGAAATATGTTAAGGGGACGGGCAGCATGTGACCCGTGAGCTAGTAACACCGTGGATGGCAATTCGTAAGCCATACGTGTAATGTGTTTTTCTTACAGGTTTTCCACTGACAATGGCAACAGTGAAGAGTTATTTTTTACCATCAATCTATAATTATTTTCAATAGCTATAAATATAGCTGTAGCATCTACTACTCAGATATATGAACGTAGAACTTTGAATAAGAAATTCTTCACTTGTATTCAAAAGATTAATGAACTTTTTCAATGAACTATTTAGTTATCGATTTTTTTCGCCTTTGTCCTTTCAGTATGAAAACCTTATGAAACATCTTATAAGCAGCAGGACCCAGAACTGAAATTAATCCTTGTGAACTAGGACAGACATTCGCTATACAAAGAAAACAGGTGCATATAGAAATGTTTCAATTTTCTGCAATTTAACTCAGCATTTTGAAACATAAACATGAGGCTGGGGGTGGTTGAGGGTGTAGCGGCATTAGGCGTGCGGGGAGCGGGGGTGTCGTGGGGTTGGCGGGGCGCGGTGGGGTGAGGGGGTGCGGTGCAGTCGCAGGGTGCGCCGAGGTCACTGCCACCGTCGCTCACGGCCGGATTCAGCGTTCACGACTATTTTGGCAACAGTCTCACTGAACTCTAGCTCTCTAGCTATTGTCATGCATCATAAACTTATTGACCCCACATTATAATTACTTTCTTATGTGTAGTTTAATCCTAAATGTGCAAACACATTACGTTGAAAGTTATTCATTCATATTTTGTGTACCATGTATACAGCCGATCCTATTACAGTTTAATGGAGTTTCTAAATGAAATATCTCGTTGTTTTTTATTACTGACATTAAAACTGATGAAATTCAATATAACTATGACCTTAATTAGGTTTCGATATATCTTTATACTTACGTAGATTACTTTCGCAGTCATAAGCACGTACGAATATCTGTACTTGAACGATTGGATTGGTTCAAAATATTAATCGACCTAGGTCGAAAACTCATTTATAGGTTTTCATGCCTTAAGGATCAGATTTATTATTTTTTAACAAGCAATACTAAGCGTTACTGAAGGCATTTTTTCTATAGTCAGATAACTTTTATTTGAAGAATAAATATGTCAATTTAAAATAATATTTTTTCATCAAACCGTCATTTTTATGCCTCAGATAATATTTATTTATTCAGAATTAAAACTGATAAAGTATAAATATTAAATCTTAGAAATAATTTCAAGGGTTTACAATGTTAGATGCATGTACTAGGATAAACCAGTACCACAGGCGGTAGGAGCTATTAGAAGGTTATTATAAGACACTGCAGTTAACAATATTTACATTTTAACAGTCAAAATTCCCTAAGTGATTTAGTCTATGGTAAGGTTACTTTGTTTTATCGATAGCTTTTTATGGCTTAGTGTGCTGGGAGTGAAAGTTGGCTGCCATGGAAGGGCACCAGGACACGATGGGGTGCAGTCGGGTGGCAGCGACTCGCGCATGCGTACCACGCTGACTGGTCCTGCAGCCGCGAGCCTCGGCCTGCGCTCACACCGACAACATTGCATTGTTTTTTTTTTTTGTAAATTGGTTAAAGTTACATTATTACACGTCAAGCATTTTTGACAATTTTAACAGCTCCTTATTTAATACTAGCTGTGTCTGCGGCGTCGCTCCCATTAACTGCCTATCCTACCCTACTTACCTAGACCTACCTACCTACCTATCCTACTCACCTTGCTACCTTCCCTACCTACCTACCATATTTTTTCTAGGGTCTTTCTTCCGCAGAGAATCTTAACACCGCCATTCAGAAAATGACGTCAAATGCACAACGCTATCTGTCAAATATGGAGTTCAACTGTCAGAGTATCTGAATTGCGTGTGTTGTTACATTTTACTATTTTATTGCTATCGGTTCACTCTTGTTTTATGTATAAAAGTTATCTACATTGGCTTAGTACATTTTACGTGATGCGTGCACAATTTATCAGAAACACAGAAAAAAAAGAACAAAAATGCTGGAAATGGGTTATGTTGGTTATCCTTTAACACCCTAGCTATTTCTTTTTAATATTACCGATGTACTGAAACGACTTTTCTTCAGATTTATTATATGTATAACAACAACACTTCCTAATTCTCTAAAACTTCTAACGGTTTAAGAAAATACCACGACAGACGGGCGTACCTATTGGTGGCGTTCTACAGAAAGGTGAGTATTGGTTATTTATTCTGTGGTATTAGTACTTACAACTGTCGTGCGGAGTTTTTGGCGGGCTTTTGTCGAGTGAAGTTCAGTGGCTGTTAATATTATTTGCAAATTGATTCCTAGTGGATATTGTGATCTATTAATGGTGTAGTTTTGTGTCTCAACTGTCTACGCCACTGGATAATTTGTGAAATCATTGACAGAAGCAATCTCGGGATAGTGGAGCGGAGTATTTTATTGTAGTATTGACTGCCTCTGCAAAGCTTACTGGTAAGACTGACTCGATACAATTTGCTGCCAAATACCCAAAAAACTTTAGAATCTGTTACATCCGCATTCTAATGCATACTAAAGAATATCAGAGCGAAATAATAAAATCGCTAAAAGGTCCTAGCAACCAGGCCATAAAACTTACATTAAAAAAATAAAAATAAACTGTCGTGCGTGTATTAGTTCTTACAACTGTCAGATTCATCAGCATCACGTTAGGATCACGCAGCTGGCGTTAGAATAGAATAGAATATACTTTATTGTACACAAAAACATGAAGTTACACATCTCTTTTACAATAATACTTATTTCTTTCGTTTAAAAAGGCGTAAAAGCGTAAAGCGTAAAGGCGTTCTTCATTTTATGCCTACCTCGTGAGAAAAGGCGTGAGTTTGTGTGTACTATAATTTTATTTAACTTAGAAACACTCATCTGCATCATCATTCAGTTGCTCGTACGCAGCGATCGCGAAAGGTCGTTAATTATAGCTCAACCACTTACGGTGTCCGTGCGCGCTTATCTACGTAAACATGGTCAAGTGTGCGAAATGTACCAAAGTAGTGACGAAAAAAAACCCGGGACTGCAGTGTAGTAAATGCAACAAATGGCTACATGGTGTTTGTTCTTCATTAACTACAGAACAGCTAAGTGCATTGTCGGCTACGGAATCGGTTGATTGGAAATGCCGCAATTGTATTGGCACTAAACCGAAACGCATCTCGTGTATCCTACCGGATCCTGAAGAAGACGACTCTGACCAGGAAGGAGGTGGGATGTTTTCTGTTCCTGATAAGGATGCTATCCTTGCGATATTTCGACAAGAAACTCGCGAAATTATTAAACAAGAACTTCAGACTACCCTCGATTTTTATTCTAGAAAAATCGACGACTACGAACAGAAAATGAAAGACTACGAATCCCGTGTTAAACTAGTAGAAAACCAATGTAAAGATCTTCAGAACGTGATAAAGAATATAAACCTACAAAACGATGTTCTTGAGCAAAAAGTGAACAAAATGGAACAAGCCTATGCCCAAAATAACATCGAGATATGTGGGGTGAAAGAAAAAGAGGGCGAAAATACCATGACTATTGCGTTATCAATTTGCCAAAAACTCAAGCAAAAATCTGAGGACATAATTAGAGTGTACAGGAAGAAAAAACCAGCTGACCGCTCGACGGGCCAAAGTACAAAGGTCACCACTCCGGTCCCAGCGCCGATCATCGTGTCCCTGCGTGATAAAGGCCGTGACTGCTGGCTCGAGGCGGCGAAAAACATGACCCTTACTACGCGTGACATAGGTGAAGAGAGTGACGAGAAGGTGACGATTCGTGAATCTCTCAGCCCTACAACAGCATTCCTACTGTGGAAAACAAAATCGCTCCTGAAAGACAAGTTTGCGTGCAAATATGTGTGGTGCAAAAACGGCCTTATTCTGGTACGCAAACAAGAGGGTGACAAAAAAGTCTACACAGTGCGCTCAAACAGTGATATTGCAAGAATTGTCAAAGAACTACAAAATAAATAAATAATAGGTAGGTATGCCTATAAACTGCACTTCATATGGAAACGTCTTCATGTTCTGGCAATGTAAGTATTTACCTGCACATAACTTGTCAGCTTCACCTGATGGATTATATAATGATTAATAATAATACAGATTCATTTGTAACGGATAAAGTACATCATTCTTGGATAGATTTTACCTGCGACATACGACCGGAAAACAATCAATTATTATTATTACATGTCAACATAAGATCATTGACAAAAAATCACTCGCATTTAGAATATATTATTTCTACCAGCCCTGTGATTGTTCACCTGATTATAATTACGGAGGCTAATATCACAGATACAATAAAACCGTTATTTGAACTACAGGATTACTCAATGTTTACGGAGTTACGAAGCAATAGAAGGGGAGGCGGTATTATTATTTACGTGCATAAAAGTATCTCATTTACACGTATACCGGTTAATGTATTGAACTTTGAGTGTATTATTGGTGAAGTGGAGTCTTTCGATGGCTATAAAACGGTATTATGCGCCATATATAGGCCGCCAAGTTTAAATAAGAGTATGTTTATAAGTGAACTATCGAGACTATTATCCGGATTCCCAGTGACAAAGAACTGTTTTTTAATTGGTGACATAAACATAAATATTGGCAACTCTAATGATTCTATTGTTCAACATTATCTTAACTCGTTGTATGAGCTGGGGCTAGAATGCTGCATAACTCAGCCTACTAGAATAGAAAAAAGTGCAATTGGCGTATCGAAATCTTGCATAGATCATATATTTACTCGTGACGTCGACGGCGGTCGGTTCGACAGCCATGCACTGCGATCAGCTGTTGTGCAAAACGCAATAGCTGACCATTACATAATCGGTCTTGCAATTACTAGTTCTACCCGAAAGAAACAACGTCAAACCATTATTAAAATTAATAACGATAAAGTTAAAGAGGAGCTGAGTTCAGTTGACTGGTCCCCGGTTTATGGAATGAGTGATCCAAATGAAATTGAATGTTTTATTAGAGGTAAATTCCAAACAATATATAACAAGTGTAAACAGAAAGTAACAATAAGTTTAAATAAACGATACCAATGTAAATGGATAACGGATAAATTAAAATATATGTCAAATAAAAAGAAAGAACTTTTGGAAATATGGAAAAAGGATTTGAGTAATAAACAAAATAAGCAGATTTATAATAGATATAGAAATAAAACTAATAGATTATTGTCTCAAGCTAAAGATAGGTATGTTAAAAAGGATATATGTAATAATTTTAATAATCATAAAAAAATGTGGGAAATAATTAACAGACTTACAGGCAGAATTGTAAAGGCTATAGACGACATCATCTTAAGATCTTTTAGATTAAAACCTCAATTAATATCAAATAAGTTTGCTTGTGACTTTGACACAAATGTAAAAAAAGTTTTATCTGTATGTAATCAGCCACTTGTTGACACAAAGTTGTATACAGATTTCTCTAATGTCTCTATTCGACTTAGCAAGATAGATGACACATTGATGTATAAAATATTGAGAAATCTCAATGACAAAAAAAGCCCGGGATTAGATCAGATTAGAGCAAAAGATATTAAGTTTTTATCTAAGGAAATTACACCTGTTCTAACACACTTAATTAATAGTTGTATATCAAAGTCTGTTTATCCTGATAACTTAAAAATTGGTATAATAAGACCTATACACAAGAAGGGCAGTTATAAGGATACCAACAACTATAGACCAATAACTATCCTTTCTTGCATAGATAAAATTATTGAAAAATACTTTGGGAACGTTGTAAGCGATTTTTTGTCAAGTAATGGCATAATTCATGAAAAACAATTTGGCTTTCAGAAAAACAAAAGTACCACGCAATTGCTGTCACAGTTTACAGATGAAATCAATGATCACCTTAACAGTAAAAAACATGTAATCACAATTATGATAGACTTCAGCAAAGCTTTTGATACGCTAAATTATGAGGTACTTTACACAAAAATGCAGCAGAATGGTATACGGGGTCCAATGTTGGAGTGGTTCAAAGACTATCACAAACAGAGGTTTAATGTAGTTAGTATAGCGGGGGCGCTCAGCGACAGAGTTCCGACACATCATGGAACGGCTCAAGGATCGATCCTCGGTCCGACTGAGTACCTACTATATGTTAACGATATGTGTAACTTATTCCGGCATGCCTCTGTCTACCAATTTGCTGACGACACATGTCTTGTCACAGCTCACAGGGATCTAAGTACTGCGGAGAAACTGATGCAAACTGAGTTTAACCTGTTATGTAAATGGGCACACGACGTTGGCTTAACAATCAACTATCAAAAAACTAAACTCATGCACATTCATTCACCATACTTAAAAACTCAAGGAACACCAAGAGTCGTGGCTCATGAACACCAGTGCATGCATCGGTGCTTGGATGTCTGTGACTGTAAGCCGATAGACAATGTTAAAGAACATGTATATCTAGGGCTTAAGATTGATCATAAATTTAATTGGGGCCCACATGTGGACCACGTATGCGTTAAGCTTAGAGCTATCATGTCAAAATTGCGCATATTGAAGCACAAATTGCCTTATAGGACCCTGAGATTGTTGTATATGGCATTGGCCGACGCTGTTATCAATTATGGTATAACCAGTTATGGAAGAACCTATAAAACATACCTTCAAAAAATATATAATATACAAATACGATTATTAAAAATAGTGGTACCATATAAAATTAAACTCAAATATAAACCTGATTATGATAAATTATTCCAATATTGTAAAGTTTTAAATGTATTTGATAAAGTAAAATTAGCTGTTGCCTCTGATTACTGTGAACACAATCTAAGTAAGTTAGAGAAAATAAGTAGACCAAACTTTGTTCGTAACCTGTCGTACTTGCCTCTGTATAAACTGCCGAAAGTAAATAATGAATACGGTAAAAGGATCTGGACGTATGCTCTTCCAAGCATTCTAAATAAGTTACCAAAGGAAATAGCCAAAAAATTGGAAAACAAAAAACCTCGACAAATAAAAAGAATATTAAAAATCTATTTTACCGCTGAAAAGTTTAGAATGGGGGAGGGGCCTACGTGTGGGTCCACTACCAGATAAACTGTGAGCGAGTAACTAAACCTGAATCGATAGCGCACATAATCTTAACTCAAAAAGATTGAGCGTTATTTTAAATGTAATTTTTTTTATGTATTCTTGTGGAAATAAATAGTTTGAAATTTAATTTATTTTATTTATCTAGGAAGAATTATATTCGTAATAGGGAACATTACTGCCAATTGCTCCCGCCAGATGGCGCTTGAAGGATAAAAGTAAACAAAAACATAACAACATGGCGTCTACTACAGTTTGTGTTAGTGGTTACCGAACTATTTTTACTGTTTTAAGTATAACTTGTGTTCAAAAACTAAATAATAATATTGCTAGCTGTTGGTCAAGAATGCATCAGTGTTGTGTTTATGGATGCAGAAATAAAACCGGCCATATGATCCCAGAAAACGCCAAAATTCGCAAGCAATGGGAAATTACTATTCGTCGCAGGAATTTTACAAAAAAGTCAAGGCTGTGTCCTGACCGTTCTAAAGCGGAATATTTAATAAAGAAGGTATTTTACAGGTCAGTATATTATCCTAAGGCAACCTTTATTCAAATAATAACAGTAATTATTATGTTAATGCATTAAAAAGAAGGTACATAACATTGTGTACTAATTAAACACAACTACAAAATGGTTTTAATGTCTACATAAATACGCATGTTTAACCATATGGTGTTAATAAAACCTAATTTATACTTACAGGACTGAAACTAAATAGAAAATATTAAATAAGGGGGTTACCTACCATTGTTTGGAGAAAAAAGAGTCGATGAAAGATAAACAGAGAAGGAAACTTTGAACAAATTGAGGAGAAACAATCAGCACTTTAAATTTCCGGTGCTGTTGGAATAAGTTTCACAATAATGTCTTAAAAATAGTGTTTCAAAAAGCTAAATTTCATTTGTGGTAAAACAATAAGAAAACACCGTTTGTAAGTAGAATAACTTGGCCCTTAAGAATGTAACTTTGATATCATGGATATACCCAGATAGCCTAGATTTAGACTCAACTCTGGACCTAAGTTTCATGACAATAACCCTTCTAAAACTCTTGTTAATTGATGTGAAATATTGTAAATAAGGAAATATATTTATTTTGAACTTAATTTGATACTTGGACAATAATATAGATTCAGTACCTACTCTCAGAAATAATAAGTTTCACCGGTTACTTACTTTAACAGTTGGTCTATTTTTAACGGTTTTGACACATTACTCAGGTTGACCAGGATTTCTCCGATTATATTGGCAGACATTGTATACGAATTGTATTAGTAATCCTAAGGAAAATAAATAACATACAAGTACAAAGAATTTTCATTTATTTCTTGTTATAATTAAGTAACACACAGTAGGTACATTTTAATAGCACAGCACTGAAATTTAGGTAAATGTAGGTACTTATTTTATACACAACTATCTAGCCCTTGACCCATCTTGAAAATAGGTGTGATCCTATGTTATGACAATATTGACAATGGAAAATAACACCACTCAAAACAAATTTTGTGTGTATTCTAGATGTTAATTTCAGTTTTCATCCAGGTGACACATAAAAATAATAATATCTATTTTGTTGTTGTAAAAATAGGTACTGATATTTTCATGGAGGCCTTAGACCGGGTGGTGCAATAAAACATAATAACAAGCATTAGCTGCAAATGCCATTCTAACGTGCAGCAGATACGCAGATACATTTTCAGTCCTTTTTCTATGTTTAGATCAACCCTGAAAGAATGAAAGAAGACAGTAGATGTAAATGAAATGTAATAATATCAAGTGCCAATAAACTTATTTATGATTCAATGACAAGATTTCTAATTTTAGAGTAAGAACTATCAAAACAAAGATATTTAATATCTGCTTTTACAAATCACCTTCTTAAAAGAATATATATATTTATTCGAAATGATTAAGGGTGGTAAGGAAGTCAGCGTTTAGGTCTTTGGTAAGGCTTTTGGCAATTAATAGTGCATTGGACTGCTGTCCACCATCAAAATGTAACCGTGTGCAAAACAGTTCCACTGCAAAGTAATCATGTAAGTCATTTAAAATCAACCTGGAAGTATTGTTTTGAATATTAATTGGAAGTACATTGATCTCATTACATATTAAATTGATATAATATCTGCAAGTTACACAAGATTTCCAATGTTCGCATTCATATTCGTACCTTGCAACTAAATCCGTTTTCTTTTTCCTTTAACTGATGCACCGCGCTCTTGAAGCCGGGTTTTTAGGTACAGTATGGTCGGATTTCCTCAATTATTAGTTAGCTCCATTTTTCTTTCACTATTAGCACATGCTATTAGTTTTATATTTTGTATGCTTAAACTGCGAAATATTGCCGCTCGACTTTGACAGTATAAAAAATAAAACGTAGTGTTACATACTCTTTGGTATAGTTTGTTAACCTCCCGGCTTAGGGTATATATTTTCTGTGGTTATCCTTTGTTTTCAGTGGCGCCATCTGAGCTCAGCTTTGCGGATAGTTCTCTATTTCCAGTCAAACCGGAAGTGGCTTAATATCAGTATTTACACTACAGCAGATTTTTTGATAATGCTGCGCGGCCTCTGCTACTGCTTGCTGCTTCTATGTCACCTTTTTTATTATTATCAATAGGGCCTACGACGTCACAAAGCCGCCCCTACGATGAGGGCTATATTCATGATGTGCCGCATTTACGACGGGGTTACGATGTCCCTACGATTAGGTCTTCATTGATGCTACGCCGGACTACGATGCCGCTACGACGACGTCTATATCGCTGCTACGCTGCATCTACGACGGGGACTACGAAGCCGCTTCGACGAGGTCTGCATTGATGCTACGCCATATCAACTTTATTTTTTTGAAATTGACTCACACACTGTTCCGTTGATGTTGAATTAGGTATTTTACCTATGTTGGCAATATTTGTAAGTATGAGAGTACCATGTTCCTACTTATCAAATTAATTAATTTTCCTGTTGATGCTTTTTAATACTTTATACCTGTACGTAGTATAGTGTGTAGAGCTATTCTGGGTGCATCGTCCTCACATATACGTGGGACACTCAGAAAGTTTTGCGAAACTAAAAAAAATTGTTCTATACGTACATATATTTTTATTAAATCTTTTCAAAGTACTTTCCACCAGCCTCTATACAAAGATTCATGCGCCTAAACCAGTTTTCAAAACACTTTTTCCAGTCCGCCGCAGACACCTCGTTTACAGCCTGCTCGAACGCAGCCAGCGCATCTTCCGGCGACGAAAATTGTATCCCTTTGAGCTGATTTTTTATTTTTGGGAATAAAAAGAAGTCACACGGTGCTAGATCAGGGCTGTAAGGAGGGTGACCCAGGAGTTTGACTGGCGTGCTGTCCAGGAAGTCCCTCGTTTTGAGTGCGGTGTGCGCAGGTGCATTGTCGTGGTGGAGCAGTAGCCCGCGGAGCCCTGTGTTTGGTCGCTTGTTGCTTATAACAGAGAAAACTTCTGGCAAACATTTGGTAGTATACCATTCGGCATTAATGCTTCTTTGATCCCGTAAGGGAATTGATACCAAGTGGCCAGTCAAATTAAAAAAGCTAGCGATCAAAATCTTACCCCCGCTTCTAGATCGCTTCACTTTGGTAGGCGTTGGCTCATTTTGAAACACCCAAACAGTCGACTGGCGCTTGGTTTCTGGGTCGTATTGATAAATCCAGGACTCATCACCTGTAACGATGTCGTAAACACGCCGAGACGAGCCTGCTTCAAATTTGTTAAGCATATCACGGCACCATTCCACGCCGGGCCTGCTTCTGAGCATCGGTGAGGTTGTGCGGCACCCAGCGTGATACTATCCTCCTCACGCGAAGATGGCTGTGTAGAATCTCGTGAACGCTTCCCGATCCAATCTTCAATATGTGTTGAATCTCCTGATATGTAATTCGCCTATTGTCTTGGATTAAATTTTTCACTGCTAGCACGTTTTCTTCGGTAACAGCCGTCAAAGGGCGACCGCTTCTTTCGTCATCCCCCAAAGTTGGTCGACCGCGCTTGAATTCGTTATACCAACGATACACGGTTGCCTTGGAAGGGCCTTCATCCATGAATGCCATTTGAAGTCTATCGTACGATTCATCCGGTTTCAGGCGACACTTGAAATCGTATAAAATCATAGCTCTAAAATGTTCCCGGCGCAGATCCATATTTCAGTGAGACACAATACTTTGAATTAACTCGCAAAAAATGTGGAGGGAAATTTTGAAATTGGAACTTACTTATTTTTACTTATAAATAATCATATTTTCGAAAAACATTATAACTGGCCAGTCTCCCATATATAAAAACTTTTTTTCGCAATACTTTCTGAGGGGCCTGGTATTAATGTATGTACTTATGTAAATATTGTAAAACACATATTTTTTAAAAAAGAGTAGGTATGGAATTTCTTGTGCGTTCTTCTCCATAACAATCTACTTTACGAATGCACGGTAGAATCAATTTTTATTACTTGTAAATTTTAATTTTAATTTATTTGACGTTCAAAAGTGTCGTTTATTGGCCTCGTTGAATAAATATATTTGACTTTGACAACGACGGGGCCTACGACCCTACTACGCCGTTCCTACGACGAGGTCTACATCGCTGCTACACTGCATCTCCGACGGAGCCTACGATGCCGCTGCGACGAGAACTATATTGTTGCTACGCCGCATCTAGGACGGGGCCGACGATGCCGCTACGACAAGGTCTAAATTACTGCTACGCCACTGCTACGTCACTTCTACGATGGGCTCTACGCGAATGATACGCTACCTCTACGGATGTTTACGTTGCTCCTGAGCCGCTTCTACATCCATGTATATGTTCTGCTCCTACGCAGAATGTTTTAGTGTCATGATCTATACTGGACAAACAAAAACACGATAGAACAAACGACCGAACACTGTCTACATCGGAGTGACTTCTGTGCATCCTGCGCCAACCCAATATCGAGATGTATTACTAAAAAAAGATTTTGTTATGTAGATAACCAACAAAGTGTGTTATCTTATCTTTACGCTATTATGTGCCAAAGAAAAAGCAATATCAAGGTTAGATGCATTGCCGAGACGAACCCACGTGTAGGATAACGTGTCAAGTTTAAAGATAAGACAGTGTTGCAGGAGGAAGTGTCGTGAAGAGCCTTAATCCTACCATTGAAGTTTTAAGATATGGTTCCTCATTTTAATCTATATTAACAATTCCACTTGGTACAGTTAGCACTATTTAAATTTGTAGTTCAAAAATATATTTTTTTTGCCAGTAGCTATATGTATAGCTAATATAGCTATTCAATTTAACGTATAACTTACAATTTAAAATGAAAATGTATTATTCTCTTTTTGATTTATTTTCGTTGGACCCCACTTTTGCAGCCCAGTTTAATATTTTAGGCGTTGGATCCCACAAAACTTTATTATGTATTTCCGTTAGATCCCAAATTTAAAAACATGAAGCTATAAAAAAAATTTTTTGCTGCTTTTCAGTCAAATTTTGTAGGTACTTTCGAAATGACTGCGACGGTACACAATTGATCGTATATAGTCAAATTATTTAGACCAGACAGAGATAAGAAGTTAAAATTTTTAAATTAAATATTAACTTTTCAAATGTACAAATAATCATCCACGCTGTATGTATGTATAAATAATGATTTGGATTTTGTTTAAAAAAAAAACCAGAATGGAATTTCCTAAAAGTATAAAAGTCATGAAAATGCACCTGTCTTAACAGTTCTTATAACAATATTATTTTAGTTTGCTTTGGATTTAACATTAGAATTTAATCGCCAGCAAGTAATTCCCACAGGCTGCCTCACTTATTTAGCCATAAAATAAAAGTTATGGGACAATAATGATTAAGTAGTGGTCGGATTAATTCCCGCCGAGCAGGGCGTGCGTGCATAGTGTCGGTGTGAGCGCGGCCTGCAGCGGCGGCCGGCGGCGTCGCCTCCCGATCGATTGCAACGGCGGGACATGTATTCCTTCTCCCAGCCAGACATAACAGGTCCATTGCACTAATTTACGCGACTCCACCCTTTCACATTACCATACATATTTTTTTACAGACTGCTCCAGTTAGAATACTTTGCAAATAAGTTGGCACCAACGCTATATTTGCCTGTCACTCAAATATTTTCACGACAACTTTTAAAGAGAAGATTTAAAAGCCAAGATTACCGTACATGATTCGCAATGACAATCAATTTATTTTAACGCACCCAATGTTGTTCAGCGCAGTTATTTTTGGTTGATCTGTTCATATAATTTGATATATTTAAAGCTTGGAACCTTGAAGAGTGCAGCGGTGGAATGCCCTCGTGAGGGTACCTCAATGTCGGGCTCTGGTGCCAGTCGTCGCCCTCGGATTCACTACCCCCGGCCATCGCACTCAACCCTGCACCACTACCTTAACTATATTACAACTTTGTAAATAAACATTGGTCTATTATTTCGTATAATGCCATATCTCACGCACAAATCTCGAACGAATAGGCTTTGTGGCACGCGCAGGGTAAAGCCTAAATGTGTAGCAAGAAGGGTTAATTGCGATATAATCTAAAATAATGAAAATTACAAACAAAGGAAAACTATCCACGAATATAAATATTTCAAAATGTCAATTGCTCCTGGTTGGACAAATATTGTTTAGTAATTCTATTAGGTACTCTATCTACTTATGTTCTAAAGGTGCTTAACAATATTAATTTGAAAACTATGGTCATGGTTAAAGAACTGAAGCCAGTCTGGCTCAACAGAAATAAACGAATGCGTTTATATTTGGAGTTCATGAAATTTTTGGAAATCGGTTGTGGGCAGGGTGAGGTGATGGGGTAGTGGGGGTGAGGGGGTGGTATTCAGCACACGTCGAGGCCAAAGTCTTCGCTGTCGTTGACACGGGCCGAGGACACGGGCTCCAAGGTCGCTCGGCCCTCAGTAATCCCTTTACTAAAGTTTGGCCATCGCCAGAAATGGATGCAACCGCACATAAAATTGTATAATACCTTTAGGCACTTTCAAATCGTACTTATTGGATAGTTTAAATATTAATTTACGCAAAAACTTTGTCAATTTCAAGGGCGTGTCTCTTAGTTGGAAGTGGTGTTGTCGGGTTTATACATTAAATATATGGGCACCAAATCGTATGTTACTAATGATTCTAAATTTGCATCGTTTTATGAGAAAACTTGCTAGTTTATCTTCTGATTCATGTATATAACTTATATTTTAAAGATAATAAAAGCCTAGATTACTAAACTAGATATTAAAGTTTAATTTCTAGATGTACAGTTGTGTTAGACGCCTGAATAAAGTTGGTTTGCGTGTCGCCACCTCAGTTTAGGGGCAAAAATCCGTAAGTCCTTGAAATGTGTTCATTACTTTAGTCAAACCAAGTTGAACCCAAGTTTTCTAGAGTATAATATCCATATTTACAGCACTTTCTACTAAACGAAAGTTTATTGCGTGAAAACCGCAGTGATGGTTTTACCGCCATGATAACCTTGAGACCTCTTCAGTTTGCATGTCTTTTTAAGAGGTGCAATAAAGCTTACCTACAGCTCTTGTAAAAATCACTATTGATTGCAAGATTTCGGTGAATTTTCAAATATTTTCTAATTTGTAACTGGTTTGAAGGACGTCTTGGATTCAAACGGAGCATTGAACGTTAAAGTTAGCAGCGTGGGCCATTGAACGCAGTAGCCCTTAGGGTGGATACTTTATTCATACTCAAGACATTAGTATCTGTTGCCAATCGATAATAATTAATTAATACCATTAGACGAACTTAAATTGTATTTTTGGTAGAAACGGGTATAAAATATGTAGTGACAGTTTAAATAAAATCTGCTTTGTCACAAACCAACGTAGTACTAATTATTCTGCAATCTCAGGGTCAAGGTGTGATGAATACAGTAAGTCGTCAATTGGTTTTTCCAAGAAATAACTGGTAGCATTTTAGTATCTAGTATGTTGAAATTTTACGAAGAAACAGTTAATTGTGATTTTCATATTGCTAATTGACAAGACTGACTGACTGTGTTTTCCTCTACTTAGAGCTACTTAGGTATCGAACACCTATTTGGCTTACCTGTGAGAGTACCCTGACGTGTCAAGACTGTCATGACTCAACTGTCAACAAAAAACCCGACTGCTTCAAAAGCGAACTAAAAAGTCGTAAACAAGGAAAAAATCATGCTATGCAGTCGGAGGATACATATTCGCTTTTGAAGCAGTCGGGTTTTTTGATTTTTTGAATTAAGTTTTTTTATTTATAACTTTTTAGTTAGTTTTTTTTCGAATTAGATACATTTAAACACATAAGTGTAAGTGTTTGTTAGGATAGGCAACTACACGAGTTCGCAAGCCACTCTCTCCTTTGGTGTCCCACAAGGCAGCGTTCTTGGACCCACTCTCTTCCTGTTGTACATCAACACCTTGTGTTTGAAGACCCTACCCAATTGTAATATTATTACCTATGCTGATGACACTGCGTTGATTGTGCATGGAAGGTACTGGAAAGAAGCTCAATGGTTTGCAGAGCTAGCTCTTAAAGACGTCATGACTTGGCTTGATGGCAATCTTTTGACGCTAAATGTCGATAAAACCAAATATGTAACGTTCTCGTACCGCATTAATACCCAGCCCCCACCAGATTTTGCAGTTATCGCACATACTTGTGACATCCCAGAAAGTTGTAGCTGTCCTAAATTAACTCGCACCACCACTGTAAAGTATCTGGGTCTCATCATTGACAATTCTCTGAAATGGTCAGCACATATAGGTCAGTTAACAGCCCGCATTAGAAAAATAATGCCAACATTCAGAAAGCTCAGATATTCTGCTGATAGGGAAACGTTACTGTGCGTTTACTTCGCCCTTGCCCAAAGTTTGCTGCAGTACTGCATTGTTGTTTGGGGCGGAATCGGCAAGTCTGTCTTACTTCCCCTAGAGCGTGCACAGAGAGCTGTTCTGAAGGTCATACTTGGTCGACCCCGAAGGTACAGCACTGATCTTCTTTATACCGAATGTTCAGTGCTGGCTGTGAGACGGCTTTTTATACTGTGTACCATACTCCGTAAACACAAAAGCACAGAGTATAAACCGATGCAAAAACGCGATAAATCTAGAGTCTGCGAATCGACACCCCATAGAACAACCCTTGCAATGCACCAGTATAAGTAACAAATTATATAACAAAGCGAACCGAATCCATAACATATTTCCTCTAACTGTTAGCAAGTGCAAGATTGTCATACGTGACTGGCTCCTACAGTTGGACTATTCAGAAACGGAGGAAATAGTAAATAACAAATAGTCATAATTGCATCCACACACTCACCAACACATCACACTACACAACACACCCCACATACACACAGGTACTTGCATTACCAATTTTTGTCTACTGTCATGAGAAAGAAAAAATAGTGATACAAATTATATTTTTATTTTTGTCTAAAACAATAATTTTGTAATATTGAAGTACACTGGGAGGAGGGCGATGTCGACTGTGACACAGTTTATACTAGTACAGTCGTCAACGTAATCTCTTAAGCATGATCAGTATTAGATACTTACTTCATTGTCATTGTTCAACTTAGATTAAGAGAAAATTTGTTAATTTGAATGTTACAAATAAATTATTATTATTTATATTTTTGAAATCACCTCTTAAAACCCTTTATTTTGATACCCCACACGATGGGTTTGGAAGAAAAAAAAAATTGGGCCTCCACAATATGCACCCAAAATCCGCCATTTTTTTATTATCCAATTTTAATGTAGCCTATGACACTCGCAGGGTTAAGACGCATCGATTGACGTATGAATCATCAAAATCGGCCAACGCGTTTGGTCTCTGGAACGCCATAGAGGAACAAACATACATACATACATAGACTGATAAACACATTACCCTCCTTCGGCAGTCGGGTAAAAAGGGACAGGTGTATTTAAGTCATATATATACATCAGTCCCTTACGCACACTCAAAACAACCTGAGCTTATGGTCACCCACCTGCAATCCATCACCCGTAACAGATGATTCTGAAGTGAATATCTGTTTTTTTTTTGTCATAAGTAACTAGAAGTTTTCAGTAATCATTGCTATTGATACTTCTTTAATTAAGTCTAGAAAGATGACGCATGATGATGATGATGACTTTCGATTACGCTTGAAAAATAATATGATGATGAATTTTCTATACTATCCATTCAGTGACGTAGCTAGGGCGGGCGGTGCCAGCGGTGCCCAGGCACAGGGCGCAGAAATGACCAGACCAGGACCACAAATAATATGATAATATAATATATTCTTATTTCAAGTGATAAATTGATTAAATTATAACATTAATAATATAAAAGGTGATGAGATCGTTCGGAAATCTTGTCTTTAGATACCAGTTGCTACTGGCGTTCGAACTGCTTGTCTAGTTCACATGTACCATTTTAGCGAATTCTGGTACTCCTTTTTCGAAAATTATGATCAAGGTGTGTCACATCATCATTCGATTCGTAATGATATCTAGAATATTTTGTAAAAAATAACGTGGCGGACGCAAAAATTGCAAAACTTATAACCAATATACTTATTTAGAAAGAGGGGTTTTTGTTTGTTGCAAATATCTCAAAAACTTTTGCAGATATTTGAAATCGCAAAAAGCTATCTCAAAAAAAAGAACTAAACTCTGAAAATTTCCTACAAAAAACTCCTACCTCACCGCCGCCTATGTACGTTTGTGTACTTATAGTATTAAATGAATAAATAATAAATAATTATTTCTGGTTTTAATTAAGTGGTGGTTATTTGGTATGGGACCACCGGAGCCCCGCAGCGCCGGAGCCGTGAAAGAAACCATGCCTGCTGCATGTTGCATGCTTGCTTGCATGCTGCATGTATGGTGTATGCTGGTTTGAATTATTGCATGCCTGCTGCATACATGGTGTTTGCTTGTTTGCATATGCATTATGTTTTTTACTAGGCGAGTGACTCATATATATGAGACTCATATTAAACTAAATAGGTTTTATGTCTTTTGAGTGGTATATCAAACGATTTCATATTCAATGTATGTTATGCTTATTAAAATTTGTTACTTTAAAATTATATCAATCGTTTATTGACCGATCATTATATCAAATAAAATTATAGATTCAGTGGTTATAACTTGTAAATATTAGATATTTTGTAATTATATCATATATTACTTACCCTAATTACGGCACTGATATTGGTGCCATGAAGATTTTCCGCTTTGTTTATTGTGCAGTAAAGAATATTCTATCTGTTGATTTATCACTTGGGGGCCTATAGTCCTATTTTCTGCAGTGAAAATCTTTCAACTGAAATGATTTTGACGATATAACAGTAAGATAAAATTAAATATTTCGAGAGTCCTTAATATATTTTCGCAAAAATAATTCATGAATCCAATTAAAATTGTTTTCAATCAGAGTAAATTAAATCATGGATGCCCAACGCGAAGTACTAACTAGTACATCTGAGAACAATCAATACAACTATATTAACATAGAGTGGTCATATAACAATGCTCAATAAACAATGAACGAGACATTGTGAAGGTCCTTACACCGCAGGTTCAAGGCTCGGCGGCCATTACTTACTGCTATCGTTATCATGCGGCCGCGGCCTCGACTCCTGCGGACGACCGGCCACCGACGACCGACCACTCTGCCTGCCTGCCTAGCTCGTCATACTTACAAGTTACAATTATAACTGGCAATGTTTACCTACTTTATACTACGTGAGTATTGTGGCTTATCAAATCTTAAACCGCTTATGGCAAAATCCGTAGTAAAATCGATTACTTTCTAAAGCTTATCTTAACTTATGACACGTGTAAGTATTATTATTAATACCTACTTTTACGATAAGTTAGCAATAATAATTACAAAAGTTTTACATACTAAGCTCCTAATACAGATAACAAGATTAACTTGTATCTATCTAAACGAAAAAAGTTCATCAACCCCGCCAAAACATGTTTACTTTCTTATTTCAGGTCAATAGCAAATTCTAGAAAAGAGGGGGCTGCAGTAGTCTGGTGGCCCCCACAGTAAGGGTGGAAGGAGGGTTACGGTGCATCGTACGAAAGGGCAACTGCAGATAACGCAGGGCCCAGACAGTCAACGTCCCGATGCATTCCCGTGCCCCGCCGCCCCCGCTGCCCCCTTCGCCCCGCCACCCCGCCACGCCCGCGCCGCTCCAACGGGAACCCGTATCCGGCGCGCCACGCACCACGCTTTTTGCAGCGCTCCCATCGGCGCGGCGGTCTCTCTCCACTCTCGACTCTCGTCAGTTCGTTGAGCTAATGAAAATGATTACTCGCTCGCATACTTGAGACAATGAAACACTCACCCTATTCGTTTTTTTTGGCAATTCATCCGATTTATTAAATGCTCCTTAGAAATGAATGCTTTCATTTGAGTTCGATTAACACAGCGTAACAAAAAAAAACCGGCCAAGTGCGAGTCGGACTCGCGCACGAAGGGTTCCGTACTTGGTAAATTGCGGTTTACGATTTATGACGTATTAAAAAAAAACTACTGACTAGATCTCGTTCAAACCAATTTTCGCTGGCAGTTTACATAGTAATGTACATAATATATTTTTTTCAGTTTTATCATTCTCTTATTTTAAAAGTTACATGGGGGGGGGGACACATTTTACCACTTTGGAAGAGTCTCTCGCGCAAACTATTCACCCTCAAAACCTCTATATCATTTTTGAAGACGTATCCATAGATACCCCACACGTATGGGTTTGATGAAAAAAATATTTTTAGTTTTAGTTTCAAGTATGGGAACCCCCAAAATTTATTCTTTTATTTTTATTTTTGTATGAAAATCTTAATGCGGTTTACAGAATACATCTACTTACCAAGTTTCAACAGCATAGTTCTTATAGTTTCGGAAAAAAGTGGCTGTGACATACGGACGGACAGACAGACAGACAGACAGACAGACAGACAGACAGACAGACATGACGAATCTATAAGGGTTCCGTTTTTTGCCATTTGGCTACGGAACCCTAAAAAACGTTAAGTTATACAATCTTCTGTCATGGGTGGACGAGGCAGAAGCGTTAATTTTCTATTTATTTCCAAATATTGGAACAGTAGAATGACATCTTGCCAAGTGAAAACTTATAGAAAAGCCCAAGAAGATGTCATGCCATAATGGCAATGTCAATGAAAATGGTATAGTAAATCGGCTGTCAAAGTCATGTTATAGCACAGATAGTATTTAATAGTTGTGTTAGTTGATGTCGAGCAAACACAACAGTTTATGAAAGATTTGACAAAAGCCACAAATTCCTGCAGATTCCTCATCAAGCTGCCATTGATGGAATGTGGGATAAAAATAGATATAATTGTGGTAATCCAAAAAGAGCAAAATTAAAGGCTTTGTTCAAATCAAATAATTGAATTTATTTTCAGTAGTTGCATAAATCGAATGTACTTACTTACTGATAATTGAATTAGCACAATACCCACAACCCTTGCTCCATTTGTGACTGAAAGTCTCACCAAGGCAATGGTGGGTGGCATGGAATTCCTTTGTACAACCAGACATGGAATCCTTCGTCTCGACTACCAATCCGAATTAATGCTTCCGCAAAAGCTAAATATAGGAAATTAGGGAACGGGAGTAGAACTTCAAGTATGCTTACAGATAATATGAGCTTTAACATCCATTCGCAGTTTGCCCGAAATAAAGGTTAAAACCGTAAAAAACGACAGCGCATTTTCACGACCAAATGAAAATGCGTGGGAGTACTCACACCCAGCACTCACAACACGCGGGGTCTATAAATCAAAATCAAAATCAAAATATATTTTACAATGCATGTCCTCGAAAAGAGCGGTTTTCCAAGCAGCCAAACTGTGCGGAAAGTGTCACTTTTTTTCACTAGTGCTTTTTACTTTCCTGTACTTTTTTAATTTTTAACTCCAACGTCAGCCCGACGCATAGAGTTTTTATTATTTGAGAAAAGTTTAAAAAATTAGTTATGTACTGATTATCATTCATATAAAAGGTAAAATAAAACTAATACTTTATTTTAGGCGTTTTTAATTACTATAGATTTAGATTTTGATCAATAAATTAATTTTAAATATTCATTAAATATGTTTGGCAGAACGTATATTTTGCTCGTGCCTTATTGCGTTACGATGTGACAGCTATTCGCACATGCGCAGTAGATATGCCCGAGGAACTATTAGTTAATCTGTGGATATGTTGAACGCGCTTGAATAAGCCCGCCATTTTATTAATTTCATTTTATTAATTTTGTTTATTTCCTCGCACAATGCATAGTAAAATATTGTATGATACACGTACGTAAGATGATTTCCGACTTGTGTCGATTTATCCACTCACTCGCTTCGCTCGCTCGTGAATAAAAATGCCACTCATCGGAAATCACCTACCTTCCGCACTTGTAGCATAAATAACTATTTTTATTTCATAAAGGCCTACATGGGCACTTATAAAACGTCGACAAAAGGTGCACGGTTCGGGTTGGTCGTTTCGTATGGAGAAGAACCGGCAAGAAACTCCATGGTTACTCTTTTAAAAAAATGGTTTGGTTTTACAATATTTCGTTGTTACAGCATTAGTACTTAGATATGTGGGGACAACGTAGGCCCGACAATAAGTCGTAAGAAAAACAAAAAAAAAGAGATTACATATTATTTAAACAAAAGAAAAAAAACGAGTTAAAAAGTTAACAAATGTTAACAAGCATCTAGAAGGCCTACAATGTTCACACATAAACGAAAATGGAATGAAAAAAGCTCTAACACAGATTAACTTTAGACTCAATGGACAAGTACCCATGTTGTATAGTGTACCCTGGTGACCACATACATTAATGTAAATAGTTAACGCAAGGCCCTCCATCTGTATGTAAACCAAGCGTGCCACTTTTTCAAAAACAATTTAAAAACAAATTTACTTACCAATGAAAGAAAACATTTCCAATGCTTTGATCAACTTTATCTACACATTCTTTAAAATTGCATAAAAAAAGCATTTTTCTAGATTTCGGTGGATTTCCGGTGCCGATAATGCTAAATGAAAAGGTGCTTCTCCTTGAAAAAACACCATTCATTTATATTTTACTCAATTTTTGCAAAATATTGAATAAATGCCCTGGGGGGTAACCACAAGCTCTTAGAGTAAGGTTATTTTGAGATCGAGTAAGTGACAGATGTATACAAGTCAGATACATCTGTCCCTTACTCGATCTCAAAATAACCTTACTCTAAGAGCTTGTGGTCACCCCCCTGATCTTTAAATTTTGACATTTGTATTTTTATACTCGCTGACAAAATATATTGCCATCCTTTTGCAATACGATCATGGGGCAATAGAGGCAGACTGGAACATAGACCTATGTAATGCGTGTGCAAATTTTATTTTTGAAGCCAATTATTTTGGATTTCTTCCAAATATAGTGAAAAAAAACACTTCTATTAAATAATTGTTTGGATCTTTTGAATCATATACGAAAAAAAATATTGCACCACTGTACAAAATCAGCGTCGGTTGGAGCACGGGACCCTAAGACCCCGTGTTTCACCCAGGTGGAGAACCTAGGTGAAGCACGGGCGCGGACCCAAACTTTGGCAATATGGGCCGATTTCTGAATTGAGATTATGATTGCCAAATTTTGACAGGTATAGTTTTACATATACTCAACTACAAATGCTTAATTCAGGAATCGGGGTAAAGTAGGGTTTGACACGTTCTTAACTCCAAATAAACAATTCAGAAATCAGCCGTTATTATTTATAGAATGTGTCAAACCCAAATTTTATGCCAAACTTTGACAGGTTTTCACGCTAAAGTAGAGTTTGACAAATACTCCACTTCCAATTCTCATAAATCGATAATTCATAATTTGATTTGCCACAGCAAATCCCAGACACCACTTACCATGAAGGAAAACTTCATTAGGAACCGGAATTGAATCCGCCCGAACCTGCCAGTATTGCGAGACTGCGAGGCGAAGCATCGGCATTTCCCCTTCTTAACTGACTTAAAAAAAAAAAGGAGGAGTTTATGCATTCGGAGTTTTATTTATTTATCTGCGCTACCGTCCTTGAGCTATAAATGCCACAATCTGATATTTGGCTGATTTAATTTTTTTGATGCTACCGTGTTCAGCAAAAATTTATCTATCTAAGTAGTACTTTTTTACTATCAATATCAAGAGAGCTAAAAAAAATTATCACCAAACCCAAATTGTTATGTCTACAAACCTATTTTTATCAAAAGCCGTAAAGAACAGTAAACAAAATAAATGTAAAAATAGTTCTATCAAAATTGATCTTATTATTAGGCACAATTTAATATTTCAGGTTGAAAGACACAAAATTGTGTAGGATTGATGATTGTAAATGTACAGTTATGTCTAGGTGGTGTGGCCTCGAACTATTAATATTTGTATTGGTGTTAAACTTAAACACTCACATATTCTAAACTCACAAACCACTAATTAGCAGATAAAAAAATAAAGTTCTCCATTGGTAAGGAGGAATCTTTTGTTTGAATCGTGAGCCACCAGGCCTTAATGCCTGGATAGTTAAGTGCTAGTATTATATTATCTGTGGTGTGGGCACGGGGTCTCATTGCTAAGATAGAAAATTTGGTTCAAATAAATCTCACTAGATGGCGCGACATGTACACACAATTCAATAGAATTGTGGGTAAAATTAACATTATCTGGAATTGAACATAAACATTGTATGTTCTTGTTTAATAAACTCTCTTAAGTACAAAATTATGGAATATTAGGCTCTTAATTCACATTTCAAAGATTATTTGAACGGATCATTTAAAATTGATGCCAAAGATGGCGCATTTTTAAATTTCTGAGCCATTCAGGTGCAAAAAAACTGTAACAACGTTCAAAATAATAACCTTCGCTGTATTTAAAGAAAAAAATATTCACGAACCTAGTAAAGCCTTTTACTTGCAAGGCGCTGCTAAATCCATCTAATCCATCTATCTATTTCGCGTTCGATCCCGTTTCACGGAAACGGGATCGAACGCGATTGATGTACTCACAAAAATAACAAGATTAAGCAGATGAAAAACGCTAGTTACGTCGGCACGGTTATTTTGTATGGGATGAGGCATCTGTATGCTAGTATTATATTATTATCTGTGGTTAAGAGGAAATGCGGGCAGAGAGCTCCGACTAAATTCCCTTAGTTAAACGTCATGATTCGAGTTTTGGTTCTCACCTATTTCCTCCTCCAGTATTGGAAAATTTTAAAAGATATTCCATATATTGAATAAAAAAGATATGTGTTGTGCTTCTATTTTTTCTTTTTTCATTTATAGTTATCAAATTTGTACACTAGATAGGTCTCTGTTGACAGCGCCTTTTTGATATTTTTTTAGAGTTCTAGAGCTTCATCAAAAATCATAAAATCAAAAAACCCGACTGCTTCAAAAGCGAACTAAAAAGTCGTAAACAAGGAAAAATTCATGCGGTGCAGTCGGAGGATACATATTCGCGGGCTGGCTGACCAAAATCTGGTGTATCCTCCGCCTGCACAGCATGAATTTTTCCTTGTTTACGACTTTTTAGTTCGCTTTTGAAGCAGTCGGGTTTTTTGATTTTATGATTTAACTTTTTTTATTTATAACTTTTTAGTTAAGTTTTTTCGGATTAGATACATTGAAACATATGTGGTATATATTTTTGAAATCACCTCTTAAAACCCTTTATTTTGATACCCCATACGATGGGTTTGGAAGAAAAAAAAAAATTGGACCCCCACAATATGGCGCCCAAAAGCCGCCATTTTTCTAATGTCCAATTTTAATGTAGCCTATGACACTCGCAGGGTTAAGACGAATCGATTGAGCTATGAATCATCAAAATCGGCCAACGCGTTTGGTCTCTGGAACGCCATATAGGAACAAACATACATACATACATACATACATACATACATACATACATACATACATATATACATACATACATATATACATACATACATACATAGACTGATAAACACATTACCCTCCTTCGGCAGTCGGGTAAAAAGGAAAACATACGGGTATAGTATATCTTCCTTTTACAGTTTATGAAATATCTTTCAAATTGTACCAATATTGCAGTAGGAAATAGGCGAAAGTCAAACCTCGACTTATGAATTTTTACTTAGGATATTCAATCGGACGTATTCTGAATCAGTATTCATCGCAAAGCATTCTCAGTTTTTCCTTATGTCCTTTAAATAACAGTGGTATTATTAATATTACCACGTCTAATCTAAACCTGAAATTTGGTTTTTTTTTTAAATAAGGCTCTTAATTAAACAACCAACTCTATGGTTCCTTTACTTTCAGCTCTAAACCTTAAATGTTACAGAAAGCTTTAAATTAATATAACAATAAAATCTTGGAAGAATTCACGCTATTTTAGTTCCATTCTACATCGAAACTTGCTTTGTCGTCTACGATCTATAGCAGTTACGTGACCTGACGGTATCAACCTTGAACTTGTAAGCACTGCCAAGGTTATCGGGACGGTTAAAAACAACAAAGGTTGTAATTTTCACTCAGTAATTGTAATATTTGTAATCCATTGAAGTAAATGAGTTTTTACTAACGTGTCGCTGAGGAGCTGTTTGATAATGTTTGTTTAGTATTTTTTGTTTTGAAACAGAACTTTTGGTTTTGTTGAATTTGTGTTTTTCTCTTCTTCTTTTATATTTTTTTTTAATGTTTACCCTTATTTAAGCCAATGACTTATTCACATTCGTAAAATATTACATAAAAGAACGTATATATCCATTAGTATGGTGAATTTATCACTTAAAGAAGCACACAGCTTAAACATAAGTAATATATATATACAAGTGAACTTTTCCAATGTGATTTAAAATAAACTAAACTAATTAAAAAAAAAGAAAAAACATATTTTATCAACAAAAAAAAAACAACAAGAGCCAAAAAGAACAACAAAGAGCAAAGAGCAACAAGAACTCAATAAGAACTAGTTTACCCTAGGATGAAAATATAAAGAAAATACAACATCCGATTGACTTAATAAATAAATACTTAATTGATAAGCTCAGTTTAATTTTGTTGTGATTAATAAGTTTAGATAAAACTTAAAATCTAATATATCAGGCTGGTCATAATGGGCTGCCATATTATCATTAATAACCTTTCCTTATTTATTATCTGCTGGGTCCCTTCACTCTTTTCTTCTGACGGCGGTTTTCTGTGCTGTCCTAATTCCTCATGAATTAGCCCATAGTTCGTCACGCCATTTTCGCTTGAGCCACGGCCTCGTATAACAAAAAATTATAATAATAAAAAAATGGCGACCTTTCTCCTGTCATTCGTTATATTACATGCATGCTTGTTAACAGTAGTCATTTTAGGACGGAGAGTACCAACATACAGAAAACAAGGAAAGTTGATAAGAAAGGCTAAGAAAGAAAATTTTCCTATTTTGAGAATAACAGATTCCAAGCATTATGTTTTATTTTCAGCTTTCACTAATCTTTTTAAAGGCTGATATTTTTAAAGCTCAGTTATAAGTTATCTCTCGTCTAAAAAATATATTTTTAAGTAATAGTTTGCCATACAAAAGCTGTCAAACCATAATTTTCATGACTCATTTAAAAGTTATCTGGCGATTGAAAATCAGCCTTAAAATCAAGGTGTTAAGCTTGTGCTACACATTAGCATCAGAAATTAGAAGTCGCTTTTGTATAAAAATTGATTTAACATTTCTATCCACAAGGCCATTGCTTTAATGAACTTGCATAGCTTTTGATCGATATTTGATAACGTTCCCAACATTATAACTAGCTTTAAATATGTACCCGTAAAATAATGTTTTGATAATTTTGGAATTCAAGATTAATATAATGATACTAGCTTTTGAGTTGTTTCACAACTCAATTCGCATTTGCATATTTGTAGAAACTATATTTTAGCGAAAAGATTTTATGAAAGGTGCCTATGAATGTTAGCTTAATGATCCTTGTTTAAAGTTCTTAGTTCTTACCTTTCGTGGACACTTCAGCAACCATCATAACTTGTAGTCTGAAATATATATGTATAAGCCCTTATTCAGACACATTTACATTTTGACACAATTATTTTACTAATTATTTTACTCTGGTGAGTCGACATCGACCACTTGGTCTGTTTGCCTATATTTGGCAAAGGTCTCCTCCAAATCTTTCCATTCTCTTCTATCCAATGCCATCCTGGTCGACGCTTTCCCTGCTATTGCTGTTATGTCATCGTCTCATCTTCAAATCTGTCTTCCGCGTTTCCTTTTTGCGTCCCTGGGATACCAAAAAACTAAGGTTTTACTTAATTTTTCAGTACTCAAAGGTTATGACATCGTCTACTTTCATGCGCTTTCATATAGTCATTTTTTTTTTTTTTTTTTTAAAACGTTCCCCCACACTAGGAATTTCTTCCTGTATCGTGGGTGCGTTTACAAACATATATTAAACTCACATTCACAACACCCAGAGCCGGAACAACTATCTGTAGGTCATACAAATATTTGTTCCGTGCGGGAATCGAACCCGCGACACGCAGCGCAACAACAACAACGCAACAACAACAAGAACAACAGCGCAACTTATTCTATCGGTTTTCCTTATATTGAGCATGCTCCTTTCCATCGCTGTCTGGCAAGTTCTTATTTTGGCGTTTTGCGCTTTAGTGATGTCCCAAGTCTGACAGCCAAAAGTGAGGACTGGTATTACACTTGTATTGTACAACTTTTTCTTGTAGTCTGAAAAATTATAACCAAATCCTTACATATTATAAAACAAAATCGCTTCCCGCTGTCTGTCTGTGCCTATGTATGCTTAGATCTTTAAAACTTCGCAACGGATTTTGATATGTTTTTTAAAAATATTTTTTTTTTATTTTTCCATACTTATTTGTCACACCAATAATACATACATTAAAATTAGATGTCAAAGTCACAACGACACGTCAAAAATCTGTCTTATAACTAGTCAAATAACCCGCCCCTAACTACTTTTTTAAAATAGATAGACTGATTCAAGAGGAAGGTTTATATGTGTAATACACGCCGGCGAAGCAACTGGCAGAAGCTAGTAATGTTATTAAAAAAAAACATTTTGAGGTGGTACCAAACCTCAATGGACAAAAACGGATAACCAAACAAAGGTTAATATTAAAATAAAATAAAAAAAATGCTTCAAAAATCTTAATTTTTCAAGAAAAGTGTGCAGTAAATATTATCACGTCGGTAACTCGGTACAGCTTTCTCACGCGATGGATGAAATGGCATACGTACAAAAACAATTAAAACTCTAATAGTAAACACACCTGCTTTGGCCAGCATCGAGTAGTTACTTTATTACAGCCTTCGATAATATATTGTCATGTTCGTGACGACATGAAAGTGAGCTTTCACAATACGGGACATTACCCAAGGTCAACATAAAACATATCATAATCCTTTGTAAGTTATCGTTTCATACATATTCATCAGACAGCTACCCACATAACCCTTTCATATTAAAATATAATTAACAAAAGCTGCTTCGGTAATTAATATTTATTTAAATGAAAACAATTTTCAGTTACAATATTTTTACTTAATGACTAGCTGTCTCCCGGGGCTTCGCTCCCGTCTTCTGGCTACCCTGCCACCCTGCCTACCATACCTATCCTGCACACATTTCCTACCCTGCCAATCCTGCCTACCCTGCTTACCCTGTCTATCCTGCCTGCCCCGCCTACCCAGCATACCCAGCCTACCCTGCCTACCTACCTAATATTTTTTATGTATCATCAATAGTTTTCTCAGCGCACGCCAAAGAATATTTTACAGGCAACATTTTGCTACTTTGGTTTTTTTTTTTATAACCTATAGGCTCGCGCTTGAACACAATCTCACCTGATGGTAAGCGATGATGTGGTCGACGGTGAAACACGCTTGCCTAGAAATAACCTATTCACTCTTGACTTAAAGACCCCTAGATTGTAGCTATCGGGAAACACAGACTGCGGCAGGAAATTCCACTCCTTAGCTGTACGTATAATAAAAGTGTTCCCAAAACGTTTTGTGCGTATGGGTGGAATGTCTACCATGTATCGATGGCGCATCGCCGTACGTCTGGTAGTCCGATGATGAAACGGGCTAGGTGGAATTATATCGTGCAATTCCATCGCACACTCCCCGAAATGTAACCGATAAAAAACCGACAGGCTGGCAACTCGGCGACGATGTTCAAGACTCTGGAGCTTTGACTTGACCAGCGCCTCATCGCCGATGAGCCTCTTGACTCGCCTTTCGATCGACTCTAGTGCGTCAAGCTGGTATTTGGCAGATCCATCCCAGAGATGAGAACAGTACTCCATGCTTGATGGGTAACATTATTGCAATTTTCATAAGGACCTCAATTTTTTTTTGAAAATATGTTATAGCCTATGACACTCAGGAATAATGTAGCTTTCTACTGGTGAAAGAATTTTCAAAATCGGTTCAGTAGATCCAGAGATTACCCCTTACAACGTCACAAACTCACAAACTTTACCTCTTTATAATATTAGTACAGATTATAAATTGAATGTAAAGTGTTTTTAATTGTCTTGACAAATTCTGTACCTATTGTGGTCATGAAATCATTACCCACGACTTCCAAAAAGCTTTTCATAAGTTTACGAAAGCTCTGAAAAAGTTTGCTCTGTAATGGCAAAACCTTGCAATATAAATTATGTAGGAAGTGTCGCTATAATATTTACAACAATCGTATTAAGTACATTTATATCTCAAGAAATGTGTTTCACTGTCGTGTTAAAGTTGTCCGACATATCTCTGAGGTTCAAGGTGTCGCTGCTTGCAAAAGGGAGTATCAACAATAATGTCAAATTCAGTACATTTCAATTTAGTTCCCCATTACGCCAACTGCCAAGATACTTCGTAGGGGAGAGGGGGGACAGCGCGCGGAGGCTGCGCGGCGCGTGTCAAGGCCGTGTCCTCGACCGTGACCGCGCCCGCCCTGCGCGCCGCCGCACACCCGCGCTTACCAATAAACTTGCTACTGCTGGTACCGCACAGTATTTCTACACAATTAATTAAACATTTAGTGACTCTGTGTTCATAGAACTTGCATGTGAACTTTAAGTTGGTATTAGTAAGCTTATTATAGAATTCTGCGGCGATAAGAAAGTTATTCTCTTAATCTCAACGTTCAATATCTTCATCACCAGCGGGTGCTGGTAGATCTCGCGGTTACTTTGTTTGTTTCATCGGATAAATTTTGCATTTCAGTTTTCAGCAATAATTCAGAGAAGAATTTCACCTAGCGGGTAGCAAATATAAACGTAATTTTCTAGTCTAAATTACGTTCAACTTCAAAGACATGACATATTATTTTCTATTCAATTGCACTTTTTAAATCATTCTAATGCAAGTAAAGTGGGCGAAACTTTTATTACAGCTGAGTCGGGTTTTTGAATTGGCAAAAGCTCACGTGTATCAAACGACGAAAATATAAATAAACGTCTATCAACATACTATTTCTGAGAAATTGTCCGTCAGTTTTTTTCTCGTGCGCCTTGTTTGGTGTTTTGTGAGGCTGCCGACGAGCAGTATAGCTACCTAGGTATAGGTTTTTTTCCACCATTTCGATTTGAGACAATTTTTACTACATACACATACATAAACTCACGCCTTTTTCCCATGGGGGTAGGCAGAAACAGACCGTACAGAACGCGACCTGCTACGATCCTTACATACAATTTTTACTGTTGTTTGATATCCATATTATAGTTTAAAAGTTGCTATTTTCATTTGAATAGCTACTTTTTGGATAGGTCCTTTTTGGTTTGTATTCAAAATTTCCAACGACTATTAAAAACGACCACTTAAGGATTCAATTGACCCCCAAACTCACCAGGGTTGATCAAGCCAGAAATGTTCTATTGGGTGATCTAAAGGAATATATCGTTGTTAATTTGGAACACTGTAAGCAGGCTTTTTGTAACTTTTTTATTTAGTGGGTTATCTAATAAAGTATGTCTGAATTTGATGGAAAACACGACAAAAAACTAGCACATTTATAGGCAGCAGATTGGTAAAGATTTCGTAGATGTTGTTGTCCTTAAGTGACTCCAGGAAAGGTGGCACTGTGATGACGTGCTAACGTTCACAGCGGGGTTCAGGGAAGACTCATTTGCGCCTTAGCAGGCGTTGCACAGAGGGGCTTCCGAGGTGGTCTTAGAGAGATCGCGGGGCTCCTTCGATGAGCTGATAGTGATCACCGGGGTGGTTTTAGTGAGCTAAAAATCCCACACTATCTGGTCTTTCTCCTAAAAAGTCCATGCGCCTTTTGAAAGTTTCCCGCCGATAGCAAAAACAAAAAAAAAGTGTTATTTATGGTAATTCCATAAAAAAATTATGAAGCCAGCATAATAAATAAAAAAAATGGTAATTATCGTTTGATAAATAAAATATCTTAATTTAAAGTTGTTGGTATACTTCCGAGTTGGGCACCCTATAATTTTAAATGTACGAGTATATACCCAGTACGGATAATGAAACGAAACGCATTGCGTGTGAAATACAATACTAAAATAATCAGTATCGAATCACCATACCATCCTGTTACAGTCCCACTGCAGTGCAAAGGCTTCTTCTCATACAAAGAAGACACAAGCATTAATCACCACGCTTGTTCGTGGCGGGTTGGTCATTTCAAACTTTCGATGTTTTCCGTCACCGATGTCACCGATGACAGATTTTGAATGTGCAACAAAAACTTGTGGCTTAAAGCAATTTTTCGTAACGAAAATGAATTTCTTGTTTACAGAAATTTCAGAAATACGGGCTGTTTCTTATGACATAGGTATAACTGAGATTGCCTCCATGGCGATTACGTAATCACAACTTCCTCCCTAAAACAGATTTTCAGATGAATGGGTGTGGCGTAGGACTTCCTCGTAAGACTTCGTAGCGCCTACCACGATGAACAACAACGCCATCTATCGACAATCAATACACTTGCCTATAGCGAAAACATACTAAAATGCACTTACCTATTTTGCAGCTTTCTTTAGATCCCTAAAGAAACATTGATTAAGTTCATAAATTTTTACTTTTTTATTTTCTTTTTCTTACTCCTGTAATCCATGTCATCAGATACTGATACACACCCGCGCCGCTTTGCTGATCATTTCATATACCTATTACGCAACAGGGGGTGAGCCTTATCAATAAATATGCCTACTTCGAGATAGTGTATCAATACAAGATAATAATCTCTGCGTAGTTCCTAAATTCATTTACTCTTTTGAATCAACTTGCCGCCATTACGGCTACAGACAAAAAAAACTTGTCATAGCCTTGCACAGCTGATACGCATGTGACACAATTTACAGCTCATCTCGTAAACGTGACCGTATAAAGTTATCATCTGTTGGGTTAACAGCAACAAAAATAATGTTGTACATGCTATTTAGTGACTGAACCGAATCGCACGTGAGGGGCAACGTGCCCGATATCATTTGATAATATTTAGCTAATCGAAATTATCAATCATAGTTACATATCAGTCTAAATATATATGGGACGACCGTGTCCTTTAATTACGATTACTGATAACCTAAACGTGTGATTGGTACAATGTAATAAATACATCATCTGTTTGAGAACGCATAGCTAATTGCGTTGCAATGTTTACCAGTGTAGTATGTAACATTAAGAACCTAGCCTAAGTATTATTACACATGTTTAGTTGAGCAGTTTCTAAATAAAGGTCGAACAGAACAGACGCCTTTTAATTCGATATAAACCTCGTCCCTCTACACCAGCTACCAGTGCCATTGCCATTGTATTTAATCATGACGTCTTAAGACGATTGCGAAACAGAAAGCTGAAGTCCTGAAGTCCTGCTACACCGTCGCCCACATCATCGCTTACCATCAGGTGAGATAGTGGTCAAGCGCGAGCCTATAAATAATAATAAAAATAAAAACATGTTTTTTTTACTTCAGTGAGACTTGTGTGTGTGTGTGTAAGGGACAGTTGTATTGACTTGTATACATATGTCCCTTACGCACACGCAAAATAATCTTACTCTAAGAGCTTATGGTCACCCCCCAGGTCTGGAAGCCGTCAAAATCAATCTGCCTAGCCTTTTCCCAACTATGTTAGGTTCGGCTTCCAGTGTAACCGGATGCAGCTGTGTGTTTGTAAGCTTTCTAAATGGTGACTAAAACTACTAGTGTCACTGAAAAATACCACAAAATTAATTCCCCAAAAGCTGTAGAGTGTAGTCTGAGAATTCACGAATACGACCTTGCGAGTGCTAAACTAGACCACAGAAGACCTCACGACTGCATTCCACTTTGAGAATTAACCGAAAAAGTTGCGTTTTGAAACCCCTCTAAAATGAGTTGAGACCTTCAAATATGAATGAGGATATTTCGAATTCGAACTGAAGAGAAAACAGAGAATCTACAAGTCACTTTGATAGTAACATTGAAACTAACTTTGGGGTAGATCAAAGTAAATTCAACAATTGATTAGTACATTATCAAATAGGTGTCGGTAACGCAAACACAGGCATATAAAGTGTACACCCACGCACGGCAATACACGTGCCGCATAAGGGTCATATTGCGGTGAAGGTCGCGGGTCCCGGACCAGGCCTCTGAAAATAAGCGCCTCGGCCGACGACCCCGAGGAAATCTTCCAGGGCAACTGACCTTGACCTTTACGCGCGCACGCGCTGTCACCGTCACATAGTGCCCTGACCCTGTTACGAAAGGATCTGCTTATATACACCAGCTATGTTGTGCGTACTTTATATTCACTGGGGTGCGAAGACGCGGCCTTTGTTTCATACTTCCTGTTTACTTGACAACAAAATACCGTTAGCTTAATGTTGTTAGTAACTACTTAACAATTTGCGGTGAACTGACTATCCGACTCCGACACCTTTCAGCTCTCGTATTGTTTGATGTTTTTTTTCAGTAACGTTTTTATCGCGGCTGAAAAGAATGTGTAGGCGTTGCGTACCAATGGACATACAAGTTATAAAGAGTTAATTTAAAGAAATCAAAAATCCCGATTGCACTATAAAGACGTAAACAAGAAGAAAATCATGATCTGCAGTAGGGGGATACATATTCCCGAGCTGGCTGACCAAACCAGATGTAACCTCCGACTGCACAGCAAGATTATCTTAAAACCCTTTATTTTGATACCCCACAGGATGGGTCTCGAAAAAAAAACTGGTCCCCACAATATGGCGCCCAAACGCCGCCAATTTCTATTTGCAATTTTAATGTAGCCAGTGACACTCGCAAGGTTAAGACGAGTCGATTGACGTAAGAATCATCAAAACCGGCCAACGCGTTTGGTCTCTAGAACGCCACATAGGAACAAACATACATACGTACATAGACTGATAAACACATTGCGCTCCTACGGCAGTCGGGTAAAAAGCTATGCTGCAAGGACATACAAAACAATTACTGGAATATAATACCACCAATGGAATGAAATGTTTTAAGAATTTCGCAGGCTGCTTGGGAGCAGCTGAATAAGAGGAGCCGGGTATCCAGCAGTGAACTGCTATAACAATCTGAAGATGATAATGGTCATCACAAATGTCCAAAATATTACAGTGCAAAATTTACATGCATACAGCCATAATTTACACTGAAAAGAATATCTCGTGGCTTTTTCTAGATAGCTAATGATTCTGCCTATTTATTTTGTCTTAAACGAGCTTCGCAGTGAGTTGTAATTTATTTTGCCTCGAACTGTCGTAAAACGTTTGATGGCGTCGTGCTCTTCAATGTGACCTCAGATAACTCCGGGCTACAAATTTTGGTTTATTTTTAACTTGCTCAGTAAACCATCAACCCGGTGGCAGATGCGGCAGTCGTATTACTTTTAAACAAATGTGAATGATTGTGCTAATTCTTATTACGAATTGGTGTTATCTGTAGATCATGGCCTCGGTACTGAAAGATAAATGTTAATTTCAGAAAACAAATAACAGAAAAATCAATAGTAATAATAATACGGAATCCGTAATTCATACAACGTGTGGATTCATATACTAATTTTGAGGCAATATAATAAATGTATTTAGATCTTATGCAAAAGACGGTTATGATCTTGACACGTAAAACGAGTTTCTCCTTGCTCCATCTACCGACAATAGACTTGGGACTTAGGTACTATTAACGCCCTATTTTCAGGCCATTGTCAATTTGAGCGTGAACGCGTGAATTACAGCAGTGTAAGTACTTAACTTTATAAGTATCTAGATGATGAGAGCAGTGGTGGCCCTGTGGTAACGGCCGCGACTTACGTGGTTTCGAACCCAGGCAGGAGCTTTACTTTTTGTAAATTATTTTCATCACCACTGCTTTCAAAACGGTGAAGGAAAACATTGTGAGGAAACCGGCTATTAACCAAAAAAAATCGAAGACATGTGACATCCACCAACAACTTGGACCCGCGTGGTGGATTACGGAGGAGGCCTGCATGCACAACGGACCAAATAAGAGTCAAAGTGCGGAAAAGGGGTCTATCTATCCTATCCTATCCTAAGTATCTAGATTTACTATTACGTATCACCAAATAACCTATTAAAGCCACCCACCACCCATTGAACACTTGTACACTTGTTTTTGTGAATGTTAGTCCTGTACAAATTTATAAAATACTAGCCAAAGACTCACGGGGCTTCGCTCCCGTCAAGTGCCTACCGTGCCTACCCTGCCTACCTAGCTCACCCTGCCTACACTGCCTACCCTGCCTACACTACCTACCCTACCTAATAGTACCTAATATTTTTTGTCTATCATCAATAGTTTTCTCAGCGCACGCCAAAGAAGGAATTTTAGAGGCAACATTTTGCTACCTTGTATAAAATTATTGCAATTTTCATAAGGATCTCAAATTCTTTTGAAAATATATTATAGCCTATGACACTCAGGAATAATGTATCTTTCTACTGGTGCAATAATTTTAAAAATCGGTTCAGCGGATCCAGAGATTTCCCCTTACAACGTCACAAACTCACAAACTTTACCTCTCTAAAATATTACTATAGATATAATAAATAAATAAAGCACTATTTTCAGGCCATTGTCAAGTTAGGCGTGTCCGCGTGCATAACAGCTAGGTTAGTACTTAACTTTATAAGTATCTACTATTACGTATCAACAAATAAATGCCAGGGACGTAGCTAAACAAAATTAAATAATATTTAAATATCCCGAACTGACAAGGATTGACGGATACTACTGCTACGGTGAAGTCCTGAAAAAATATTCAGTTGAGCTTCTCTATATACCTTCCTTGTTATCCCAACCATCTTAAACTAAGTCGACATAAATAAACTTACATTTAAATAGTCTAGGCTCTCATATATCATGAGGTGAACTTTGAGTCAAGGTTTGAACTCTCACCTTGAATTAGAATTAGAAAATCAATAACCTCTTTGGGCGGTCGTATTCAAATGTAGCCGTTTACAAGATGATGACGAAGAATACATTTACACTCATGTCTTGTATATTGACAAAAGATAAAAGATATTTATTTCAACTGAGCCACCAAGCGGCACTTTTGATTGTCACAATTTAAATTTACATGGAATAAAAGTTGATTCTACCGTGCATTCGGCAATTAGCTTGTTATGGAGAAGAATGCACAAGAAACTCCATACTTTTTAAATTTACATGTAATAAAAGTTGATTCTATCGTGCATTCGGCAAGTACCTTGTTATGGAGAAGAATGCACAAGAAACTCCATACTTTTTAAATTTACATGTAATAAAAGTTGATTCTACCTTGTTCTGTTATTGTTATATCATTTCTCCCATTAATATTAATGCTAATTTTTATCCGTGGTGCTAGGCAACTGGGCTTATCTCAGTTGTAAACGACTCGTTGTGCTTATTATTGGTCTTGTTTGTTCTGTCTCCTGCTTGATATGGAGGGAAGTGGAAATTTGTATTTGTTTTTTTACCTACTCCTCCATTTTTCTTTTCTGATTAATTTCGTTGCGGGATCCAAAACAGTTAAATTCATTCGCCGGGACTTCGTCGAGCTTCATTGCCTCGTCGCTTTTCTGGTGGTCGCCACTGTTGATTCTGGCTTTCAGGAGTGGCAGCGGTTCGGGAATAGTGCGGTGGGTTTGTCCAAATAAAAAAAAAAGCTTCAGAAGGAAAAGTTTTTATTAAATGATACTCTTACCCCACACTAGGCATTTTTCCTGTTCCGTAAGTGCGTTTTAACATATTAACTCACATACGCAAACACCCCGAGCCGGAAAAACTATCAGTAGGTATGGGCCATACAAATAATTGTGCCGTGCGGGAATCGAACCCGCAACACGCAGTGCAGCAGCCAATCGCTAGACCACTACCGTGCTCTCATTTATGATTGATTTATAGTAACTAGCGACCCACCCCGGATTCGCTCGTGACAAATTATAAACCAAAACCTTCCTCCTTTAACACCCTTTCCATTGGTAAAAACCGCATGAAAATCTGTTCAGTAGTTTTTAGGGTTCCGTACCCAAAGGGTAAAAACGGGACTCTATTACTAAGACTCCGCGGTCCGTCTGTCTGTCTGTCTGTCTGTCACCAGGCTGAATCTCATGAACCGTGATAGCTAGACAGTTGAAATTTTCACAGATGATGTATTTATGTTGCCGCTATAACAACAAATACTAAAAACAGAATAAAGTTAATATTTAAGGGGGGCTTCCATACAACAAACGTGATTTATGTGCCTTTTTTGCGATAATGGTACGGAACCCTTCGTGCGCGAGTCCGACTCGCACTTGGCCGATTTTGAGTTTATCGCGTACAAACGCGGCGGGGGACTTTATTTTATAATATGTTGTGATAATGAAAGATTAGTGTACTAAATGACATATATTTAATCGATCCCACTATATAAACGCACTTCCAGTCATCTGCTGCGAGTCTTTACAATCGAGTTCAGTTGACAACTGCCGAACTGCAATATTGATACAGGAATTAAAAGATATTTTCTTTTGTTTTTCGTTTCACAGTTCCCTGCGATTTTTTTTTAAATAGGTACGTATTCCCGCTGTCCCCCAGTGGTGGCCAACCAAGTGGTGGACATCGGGAATAATCGCTTTGTATTCATGAAAGTTGATTAATGACCCATTCGGCCGATAATTCGTTTGAAAACTTAAAAACATTAAAGTTGTCTAGTTATACCACTCATGCTGCACTTAAGATGTTTTACATAATACAAAAAGCAATGTAATAGAATCGTTCAATTTGAGCATAGTGCTCATTACAATAGATTGTTAAGGCTCTCGCTCCGCTTTCTTTAGTGCCGTAAAACGGTTATTATCTAAAGCATACTCCTTAGTAACGGCTATGCTCAAAGATTTAAAAAAAAAAAATATGATTGATCCATGTAGGCTCGGAGACTAGGAGGAGCTCGTGACAAAATAATAACAGCCGCACGGGTCGATCTTCAATGTTAAGCAACGCTTGACGAGTACGGTCCGTGGACCGGTGACCATTTCAACCTTCAATTTCAATTCTTTTTTAATTTCTTCTTCAACAATTTTTGAAGAAGCTGCTGCCACATAACCCTCTTGAGTTATTTGGGTAACTGTGCGTTCAGAAACGCCTAAAACTTAATAACTATGATGCTTTATATTACATGATGCCGGTCCTGTCCCGCTGGTATATTTATGTACCACCCAAAAACCAATACTGTCGGGCACCGGTAGTACGAAAATTTAGGGAAATTTTAATATTGTGGTATCCCTAAAAGTTACCTGTCAAATAAGCAACGCGGGCTCTATCTTTCAAAGACCTTATACGTATTTCTTACTACAAGAAGTATAAGGTCTTTACTATCTTTATAAAACGGTACCGTAGGCCCATTATTGTCTTGTTCACTTCACGAAAACATCCCTGCCATCACTTTGTATTACTTTTAGCATAATGATGGCGATTATAAATTTACTTCGGAAATAAATAAAACACGGAATACAACACACTCTCTTGACACCTGACATAAATGACAAACGATTAGTTCCGATTTTGGCCGCGCGCAGACTTATCTTGCGCGCACTCTGTCATTGAAATGGCAGCGAGATAGGTAAACTAATTGTCGCTTTCATAATAGATCGATAACATGTTTGTTGACAAGGTAATATATAACTAAGCAAAATTCGACCTAATTATAACAGAATGTCTTTAGTAAAATATGATGGATGGATGGGTCATGAATTGATCTTGTCGACTCTACAGAGGTTGATATACATAAATTCACGCAATTGTTCAAAATTTTACACAACAACAAATAATAACGGTTGGGAAATTCGATAATTATGGTCAGTGAATTAGTCCAAGAGCGAGCGAAGCGAACTCGGGAGCTTAGCGAGCTACCCCGACATCAGCTTTCTATCATATTGGGCATTTTTCAATTTGCCCGGGCATTATGAATAATGCCGTATTAATCACTTGGTCCGTTATGGACCACCGTTAAGGATATCTACTTGAAAAAGTTGATTGATTGCAGGATGATCTGTCAATACCTAGATAGTTCAACTCATCTTTGCGCGCTGCGCTATGTGTGGGTAAGCATGCGTGGGTGGCTGTTTGCTCGGACTATGACTGCCGCGTTACTCCACACAAAGCATAATGTACAATTACAAGCGCACGCGCACATGGCGCTGCACACAGATGAGTTGAATAATTTATAGCAATCATCATCATCATTTCAGCCGAAAGACTTCCACTGCTGGACATAGGCCTCCCCCAAGCGTCGCCACACTGATCGCAATGATTGATACTAATCAACCAAATATCACACCAGTAGATATTCTTTCAGCTGCAGTTATGAGAATCCCTTATAATATGGATGGGCGCGGAACCAAAGAAAAATATTCCGACACCGATCTTTTACTGAAAATTACTATGGGTTTTGCTAAAAACCTAGTTGTTAGCAAAACCCATACTTAGTAGGTACTTGACACTTTGCCCAACCAATGAGACTGTAATTTTTTCACTAAAAGTTTATTAACAAATTACAGGTTAGGTACGACATCTGTTTACGTAGTCGGATATTACAGCGATAACCACAAAACCAGCGCTTTAGCGTTGACGTATTGATTTCATAGATGGCGCCTGTAGGTATATTATAACACTCGTGCGCAAATAAACAAAATAAAAATAAAATTTCCTTTATTTTTCGGGTCAATTAATCTTACTACTATTATAAACGTGAAAGTTTGTAAGGATGGATGGATGTTTGTTAGTCTTTCACGCAAAAACTACGGAACAGATTTTGATAAAACTTTACTGATATATAGCTTAAACATCAGAATAACACATAGGCTATAATTTATAAAGATATTGGGAGAAGTACTAATACCACGCGAGTGGAGCCGCGGGTGGAGCCGCGGGCGGCAGCTAGTATCTTTATGTTTGTAATGGAAAGTTTAAATGTTTTTGCATGAAACTAAAACTACTAAGTACACTGTTTTACTTTTTGTAAAGTACTGTTTAGTTATAGCTCAGACAATATGTAGTCTTATACTGTCTGAGCTAAAACTAAACTAGTACCTTACCCAAACATTTGAATTAAGTACTATAGTAAAAAACTGTCTTGAATAATAAGCAAAAAGAAATTGTTATTAACTTACCTATTTGTTTGTAGGTACTATGCAGACCTATTAACCCTTTAAAACGCATTGCATGCCATTACAAACATAAGTTTTAGACCCATTGCAAACCTGCAACCTACTTCCTTTACAACCAAAACTGAATTAGACAGTAACTGCCGCACTCAGAGACGTTAACGGTTACTTAAAACTGTCCTTAGTAGAGATTTTTGGTACGTGCGACAGTAAGAGCCGATTTCACCAGTGAAACTAATCGCGATTAGTTCAACTAAACTCAGTTTATGCAAATTCAGCGTTCTGATTGGTAGTTTCTTATCTGTCTCAACCAATCAGTTTAGTTGAACTAATCGCGATTAGTGAACATTGGTGAATTCGGCCCTAAGTGTACCTACCTACATTCAGTAAGAAATAAATGTGTCTTCGTACTGACCTCTGGAAGTGAAGATGTCTGTTTTTATTATCATAATTTAGTATAGATTCTGATCAACGCCTGATTATATATGTACCTATGTCGATATGAAATAATCACATAAAACTATTTCGAACATTTAGCAACATCACCCGTCATCACTTAATCACAGATAAAAGACCACTATCGCAAATCGTAAACCGTCAAAAATAACAAACATTACAATAGCTAATGACTCATATATTGTTTCGCAGAAATACATATATCTACATTATCTACTACAAGCTTAGACTAATACAAAAACTGAGCGTGAATATATTATTTTTTCAGTACTAGCGACCCACCCTGGCTTTGCCTGTGATAAATTATAAACAAATACCTTTCTCGTTTCTCACTCTTTCTTTTGGTGTGCTTTTGGTGAAAACCGCATGAAAATCAGTTCAGTAGTTTTTGAGTTTATCGCGAACAGACGCGGCGGGGGACTTTGTCTAAATAATTATGTAGTTATAGTGATTGACGTATTTATTTATAGTAGGTATTATTTTGACTAGTTTGTTGGTCTGGTGATCGCAAACGTTACTTCTGAGCATGAGGCCCTTTCGATTCCCGGGGCGGCAAAGTGTTATTGGGTTTTTTCACCTAGAATTTCTCAGAAGCCAATAAGCCTGCGTTGGCTTATTACGCAAGAAACAGTAATCCGCAATAACTGCGCAATAATTGCGCGATCAATTTAATGACACCTTTAAGTCAGGTCGATTTTTTTTACGGTCACTTTAAACAATAGTTATTCTTAATTCTTTATTGTATACCAAAACCAATCAATACAATGTGATAATAAAGTACATGTAGAAAAGCGAGCCTAACTCAATGTTTCTCTTACAGCAAACCCTAGAGAGTGACAGAGAATGATGACGAAAGAGGGTAGGATCCATAACATAATTATAATCATAAATATATACATACGAACATAAATAATAATATATATATATATATCTAATAACATTGCGTTAAAAGGAAATGCTCTTTAATTTTCCTCTTAAAATCAAAATATTTTTTTTATTTCATTTAGGCCTACATGGGCACTTTATAAAACGTCGACAAAAGGTGCACGGTTCGGGTTGGTCGTTTCCTATGAAGAAGAACCGGCAAGAAACTCCATGGTTACTCTTTTAAAAGATGTTTTGGTTTTACAATATTTCCTTGTTACAGCATTAGTACTTAGATATGGGGGGACAACGTAGGCCCAGCAATAAGTCGTAAAAATATTACATATTATATAAACAAAAGAAAATAAAACGAGTTAAAAAGTTAACAAATGTTAACAAGCATCTAGAAGGCCTACAATGTTCACATTTACAAAACAATCGGTAAAGGAATCTATACAAAAGTAAAATAAAAAAAAGACTAAATCTAACATGTGGCACGAATGTTGTTATCAGTGCTGTAACTATTCTTAGCAAAGGGCTATGAAGATGATTGAAAACCATTGTAAAAAGACTAATTAAAAGAAGGAAAAAAAAACAAAACATAAAAATAAAGACATCGAGAGAAGGGTTATCGCGTAGGGAGTGTGGGAGAGAGTGCCAGAGGTGCACTGCAGTTACAGAGAAAGAGCCATCATAACGGCTGGAAGTGTGACGTGGAGTACGTAGGAGAAGCGAGGCCGTGCGACAAGGTTTGCCCCTCGGGACGAGGTACTCAAACCGTTCGCGAAGGTATTGGGGAGAAGTATTCAAGTAAACTTGAATTAAACTATTCGTTCTAATTTCGACAAAAACTTATTACCTACGACTAGGTACAATCGTTATAAATTATATGAATGTCGCTCTTATAAACGCAATACCAAATAGTAATTTATCAGGAAATCATTTACTCAAGTTGAGAGAAATTAATTATGAGACACAAGACTACGATTCTTCTTAAAACTTACAAACACTAAGAAGTTGTCCCTAGACTTGGGGGATATTACTCGTCATTGTTATTTTCCAGCAAAGCCAGTGCTATGTGCATAGGTAGGTATCGGTGGCACAGCGCGTGGGCGGCGGTGCTGCAGGGGAAGCGAACGTTAACCCTTTCTGCAGTTCATTCGCCGTCTGGCCTCACCCCTGTAGACCTCCCAACCTCCCCAACCGCCTAGCCGCCAACCCGACTGCACGCTTGCCATACTGCAAGCCAACACTTTTTACCTACTACCTATGGCTAAATGTACGATCATTAAACCTACGTTCTGATCCTGTTATAACAGTACTTTATCACTGCGTTGTTATTTACAATGAAGTGAGCACTGGTGAGCAACACTCCTGAGTAGATATATTCCAATATGTCTGAAGCATTTAATTGTAGGTCTTGAAATAAGTAGCTAATGACATATAGATATGAGGACATATATTATAGACACACTTAGAAAGGTTCCTTTTTAGGGTTCCGTAGTCAACAAGGAACTCTTACCCTCTTACTAATAAACACGGAATAAAGTTATACCAGGTATAACTAAGGTATACCCATACATTTTCATAGGTTTATACCTAGTATAACTTTATTCTGCGTTTATTTGTAAGAGGGTTATAATTTCGCCATGTCCGTCTGTCCGTCCGTCCGTCCGCAGCTTAGCTAAGAGACTCTTAGTACTAGAAACCTATGATTTAGCATGGATATACATATTAATCACGCCGACAACGTTGTAAATAAATTACAGTTTTTTTTTACCCGACTGCCGAAGGATGGTAAGGTGTTTATCAGTCTATGTATGTATGTATGTTTGTTCCTATGTGGCGTTCTAGAGACCAACGAGTAGGCCGATTTTGATGATTCTTACGTCAATCGATTGGTCTTAAACCTGCGAGTGTCACTGATTACATTAAAATTGGAAAATAAAAAAATGGCGGATTTTGGGCACCATATTGTGGAACACAACATTTTTTTCTTCTAAACCCATCGTGTGGAGTATCAAAATAAAGGGTTTTAAGAGGTGATTTCAAAAATATATAGCACTTGAATGTTAAAATGTAACTAATTCTAAAAAAAAATAACTAAAAGTTATAAATAAAAAAGTTAATTAAAAAAACCGGCCGAGTGCGAGTCGGACTCGCGCACGAAGGGTTCCGTACTTGGTAAATTGCGGTTTACGATTTATGACGTATTAAAAAAAAACTACAAACTTGATCTCGTTCAAACCAATTTTCGGTGGAAGTTTACATGGTAATGTACATCATAATTTTTTTTAGGTTTAAGATTCTCTTATTTTAGAAGTTAAAGCGGGGGAGAAACCCATATTTTACCACTTTGGAAGTGTCTCTCGCGCAAACTGTTTAGTTTAGAAAAAAATATATTAGAAACCTCAATATCATTTTTGAAGACCTATCCATAGATACCCCACACTAGGGTTCGTATTTTTTATATAATTATCTATAATATAAAAATGAATCGCAAAATGTGTTGGTAAGCGCATAACTCAACAACGCCTGGCCCAATTTGGCCAATTCTTTTTTTTAAATGTTCGTTGAAGTTCAAAGATGGTTTTTACGTGGAGAAAATTGTAATAATTGGCAGAATAAAAATAAAAACAGCCCTTTTCTTTTTCCCATACAAAAGTTTTCTAACTAAACTACTAAACTAAAACGTAGAGTCAATTTGAGCTTTATTGCTATTGTATAAGCTATTTTTGCTTTGTGTAGGGTAGGGTGGTGTAGAGTAGGGTAGTGTAGGTAGGGTAGTGTAGGGTAGGGTGGTGTAGAGTAGGGTAGTGTAGGGTAGGGTAGGGTAGTGTAGGGTAGGGTAGGGTAGTGTAGGGTTATAGGGTAGTGTAGCGTAGGGTAGGGTAGGGTAGGGTAGGGTAGTGTAGTGTAGGGTAGGGTAGGGTAGTGTAGGGTAGTGTAGGGTAGGGTAGTGTAGCGTAGGGTAGGGTAGTGTAGGATAGGGTTGGGTAGTGTAGGGTAGGGTAGGGTAGTAGCGTAGGATAGGGAAGGTAGTGTAGGGTAGGGTTGGGTAGTGTAGGGTAGGGTAGTGTAGGGTCGGGTAGGGTAGGGTAGGTAGTGTAAGGTAGGGTAGGTATGGTAGATAAATGTTTGGTGTTTTTATAGCAAAACAAAGTTTGCCAGGTCAGCTAGTCTACTATATAAAAATAAGTCGGGTTTCTTGCTGACGATATAACTCCAGAACGCACGAACCGATTTCCAAGGTTTTGCATTCGTTGGAAAGGTCTCGGGCTCCGTGAGGTTTATACGTAGGGTTGGGTAGGGTAGGGTAGGGTAGGGTAGTGTAGGGTAGGGTAGGGTAGGGTAGGGTTGTGTAGGGTCGGGTAGGGTAGGGTAATGTAGGGTCGGGTAGGGTAGGGTAGGGTAGTGTAGGGTCGGGTAGGGTAGGTAGTGTAAGGTAGGGTAGGTAGGGTAGATAAATGTTTGGTCTTTTTATGGCAAAACAAAGTTTGCCGGGTCAGCTAGTTTTTTATATATTAAAAAGTTAATTAAATAAATCAAAAAACCCGGGTTTTTTGTTTTTTTTTATTAAATTTTTAGCAGTCGGAGGATACATCTAGTTTGGTCAGCCAGTATGATTTTCTTCTTGTTTACGTCTTTTTAGTTCGCTTTTTAGGCAGTCGGGTTTTTTGATTTTTTTAATTAACTTTTTATAGTTACCTTCTGTACACATTAAGTGGGGATATCTATCCTATGGTGTGGGATATCATTGGATAGGCCATTCAGAAATATTACGGCTGCCGTATTGCATAAGTACGCAAAGAGTTTAAACTCTATCCAAACGACTGAATCGACCAATCACATGCGAGATGAATGACGCGATGTGGATTTCCATTTTATGTGATTGGCCGATTTGGTCGGTTGGATAGAGTTTAAATTCTTTGCGCACTTACGCAATACCGCTGCTGGTCTGCGAAAACCGTTTTTCGATTAAGAGATCCGTTTGCGTAAAATTAAGTTTTAAATTGATTTTTTTTTAAGAGTATCCCCACTGCTAGCGTGATGGTTGCTTTTGGATAAGTGAAAAAAATCACGGCGGTCGTCTATATAAATAAATTACACTTTTTTTTTATTTTATTTGTGATGGGTTTGCTCTTGACTCTAGTCTAGGTCAGAGGTGACAGAGACAGAGTCTACGATGGAGTGAGCTTACCCAGAAGAAGCCTGTTCACTCTAACTTTGAAGAGATTTGGGTTGAATGCGTTAGGAAACACAGACGCAGGTAGTGAGTTCCATTCATTCGCTGTGCGCATTATGAAGGATGTTTGGAAGCGCTTGGTGCGAATGTGTGGAACAGCGACATGGTAAGGATGGTAACTTGCAGTGCGTCTAGATGTCCGATGGTAGAAGGGGGCTGGTGGGATGAGGTCGTGGTGCTCTTGTGCACACTCACCGAAGTACAGTCTGTTGAAGACCGACAAGCAGGCAACCTTGCGGCGATGAGCCAAGCTATTAAGCTTGGCATCCACCAGTTCAACATCGCCGATAAGCCTCTTGGCTCTGCGTTCCACGAGTCATGCACGGCAAGCTGATACTTTGCTGAGCCATCCCAAAGGTGGCTGCAATACTCCATGCAGGATCGGACTTGCGCTTTGTATAGGGTTAAAAGCTGTCCAGGCGTGAAGTATCGCTTCACTCTATTTAGGATGCCCAGTTTTTTGGCCGCAATTTGGGCTTTGAACTCAATGGACGCGCCGAAGCTGAGACTGGCTGTCAACTCCATGCCTAGGAGCTCGAGCCGATCAGTCACAGGAACAGACGCACCCCGTAAAGTAGGAGTTAGATCTAAAAGTCTCCTTTTAGCGGTAAAAAGGCACGCTTGTGTTTTGGTGGCGTTAAAGGAGACCAGCAGCCAAGTGTGTAAGTAAATTCGGCAACGGAAACAATCTGTTTCTTTCATTCAACTTTTGTACGTATGTGTGTGTTTTTGGGAAAGAACCAGATTGTTTTCTTTGCCGAATTTACTTACACAATTAGGCTGCAGATTTTCATCACCCCACTGGGAGACAAGGCTTAAGGTCAAATCTGTCCGCTTCACCATAGCCTCTCTCAAGGAACGAACTTCATCCACGCTGGTTTTTGCGCTGGACAAGTATCTCTCTGAAACAGTACAATAAATGCAAACTATCACAGCTAGGCTTTACCAATTTACGAACGAAAAGACGACCAACTTATAAAATATATTTATTTATTTATGTACACACAAAAACACTTTACAGAGAAAATAAATAATACAGATTGAAGAGCACAAAGGTACTGCTTATTTCAATAGAAATTTCTTCCAGCAGTCCTGCGACAGAAATGTTGGGTGATAAACGAAGTCACAGTGTGTAGAAAGAACAAGGAAACTTAAAATAGACAAAAATAACTTAACTAATCATATACAAATTACACATATGTATGTACTTTGAAAAGTGAAAATGTTGTATATTGATGTGGATGTTTGTCATGCACCAAAATATTAATCAGTGCACTATGTATAACGCAAATCTGGCAATGTAATGAATACTGATTAAAACTTCCTTATTTATCACATTGTCTGCTCATTATGAATATTGCTACGTAAGTTAGGCAATTCGATTTGACTAGCCTAGAAAATTAGATAATAATGCAAAATGTTGAATGTTTTTCAATATTAATTTTATGCCCACTGAAAATCACTTCCAATATTGCAGCAAATCTTTTTAACAATCCCAAAAATTTATGAAGATTTGCGGTTTCTCAAAATCTTCGACTTGTAGCTATCCCGTCATTACTCAACAGTAACGACGGGAATACATGTCGTAGATTCCGAATCCGGCTTTTAGGACATCAACAAACCAAACCTAGTCTTCATTTATGATTTAATATAGGAAAATTTGCGGTGAAGCTCTTGTATTTATTCAACGGGAAATGATCAAAACAAAAGCCCACTTCTTTGAAAATTCCCTTTCTGTGCTAGTTTTCGCTATACTGAATAAACTTTTAATTACTTGACCGTCACTGGAAGCTTTATATTGAGAGTCAGTTTTACGTAGAAAAATTCGAGATCCTACTTATAGCATCTTTGAAAATAAATGCCTGAATTGTTTACGGCAGCATTAGAAATGGCAGGCAGAGTCCGCAAAGCTGTTTGGACTCCAAAAACTGATGTACAAACTAGATCTAGTCAATTCCCCTCGCGGAAGCAGGGCGTACACAGACCAGCAGTTACATCGCGTGAAACTCAATATTTTGGTCCTAAACCAGCAGCCTAATTGTGTAAGTGAATTCGGCAAAGGAAACAATCTGGTTCTTGCCCAAAAACACACACATACACAAAAAAGTTGAATCTTTGAACTACCTATGAACATGCATGTCTGTGAAAACTCACCGGGGTGGATATTTTCGTTCCAATTAGGTACGCAAACAAAGCCCAAGGTCATTCAATGAAATCTTTTCAATCCGATCTATATACCAAAAGAAGAGGTTCATTCGCATATTCGGAGGATGTGCGGCGTCGTTTTTGCAATACGATGTCGCAAAGCAGTGTTGTGTTGTGGCCTCGCCCTGCATTGTGGAATGCGGCGTCGTATCGCAAAAACGACGTCGCACAGCAATGCAATTCTTTGGATTTCGGGCCGAAACACAATGCCGATTACGGCGTTGCGGCGCCGCAACGCGGTTATGTGTTCGTCCCTAACAGAGGTCGAGGACATTCAAATGAACAAAAATGCTCTCCAGCGAACCAAAAACGATATAAACAAAGTCTCGAATCGTTTTCAAGCAGGTCAGTTAGCGCACTACCTCTCTCAATGGAAGGAAATGGGGGCGCCAGAAATAATTCTAAAATTATTTCAAGGATATCGTGTACCATTTATCCCAAACTAGTATATCCAGATGTAATCATTGGCCCGTTTTCCAAATACCTGCGTCAAAAGAAATGTCAACAATTTTAAAGAAAATAAAAGCTCAGGGTACCTATTCCTAAAGCGGTTCAGCTCTAGCCGAATTTCAATTCCCCTCTATTCTTGGTACTAAAACCCGATGGATCAGCCCGTCCTATATTCAACCTAACAGCGTTAAAAGAATTTGTAATGAACCAACCATTTCGCTTAATAAACATGTATCGACTTTCTGCAACCACAAGACTGGATGTGCAAAGCGGATCCATCGCTGGCATATTTCCACCCTCGACTACGGTAGGACTTGGCAACATGCAGCACGCGTACACTCCGGACCAACGAGAAGATCATCGAACTCGAAGAGGAATTGCTGCTTGAAAAGCTGATTATTTGTAACACATAAAGTTTGTTTTAATATAAATGAATTATCTTATTGTAGGGTAAATACGCTAAATGTCGGCCCCTTAACGGCTTTTCTAACTAGGGATCACTCTGGCGCCATCAATTTGCAACAAATTACAAAAGGATAGCTTTTGATGCGGTTTTGGACAGTTTGTTAAATCTATTTCATCTTTATAGGCATAAGATTGACATTTCTACTAAAAGAAAAAAGTATTAAGGTTTAAATGCATCGAGAACGAAAAAACCCTAAAGTCGGTGGTTCACGGCCCATGGTCGGTCGCGTTTTTCCCTAATGTCGGCCAGGTATAGGGTGTTTTAAATTAAGACAATGAAAAATATTATTAATATGATTTATTTTGGCAGCAGTCTAATATCACCTAAGTAAACATTTGTATTTGCTTAATTTAATAGTAAATATTTTTTTTGATTTGCACTTAAACAATGTTACTATAATTATAATAAAGTAAAAAAATAATAATAACTAAGAATGTGATAAGAAACTTATCTTCTTTATGATATTAATAAATTATAATAACACATATTCAATTTTGAGAAAATAAGTTTGATAAATAAATTAAATATGACTACCCACAAAATCAATGAAAAAATACAAATGTAACCAGCCTGTATAGTGAAGCTGTAATTCGAGGCTGGCCGACATCTTTAAAATTTCTAATGCCGGCCCCTATTTCGTGGACCTTATTTCTCAAGATTCAACTAATATCACCCTGGCTGAAATTTGACGATTAAACGTAAAATAGATTTATTTGCCTAAAAACTTTGCAAATTCTATTATTAAGCCAATGGTATTGGTAGAATCGGAATTTATAAAACAGACTGCGTTTACTTTAAGTCGGCCACGGCCAAGAATCCGGTTTTAAGTTGAAATTGGTATTCTAATGGCGGCCCCCAATTTTTCCCTTAAAATAATACGCAAAACGTTGAGAAAACTATCTCAAAATATAGTAAAACAATTTTTTTAGTGATAACAAAGCTTAAAACCAAAAAAATAAAGGTCTTATCGTTGTAATATCAATCCCCGAAGTGCGGGTATTCACAGCTAGTAAGCTACTTTAGCTGCTAATTTGACGCTGCAACGGTGCAATCGCTATTGACGCTCAGTGTGCGAAGAGTGAGTGACGTAATCGAATAGAAACGGTTTTTACTTATAGAGTATTAACTAAGGTTGCAATTCGAGTGGCAAAATTGCCACTTAATTACATTTTGAATGAACGCAAGCTGAAAATGTGCAGACGGCCGAACATTGGGGGGTGGCCGACGTTTGGCGTATTTACCCTACAATAAATAATTAAGAAGTACCTGGGTGACCTTGGAAACATGCTGGTCCTGCTCCATAGGCCTATCTTTGGTGTGGACAAAATCAAAATGGTCAATTTTTATTATACCTATTCATAATTATAGTAACGCTTTATTTTTATTTTTTCTTCTTTTTTTGTTTAAAAAAATTTACTCGCACACTGTTCTGTTGTTGTTTAATTAGGTAATGTACCTATGTTTGCAATATTTGTAAGTACGTGAGGACCATGTTCCTATTTATCAAGTAAAGGAATTTACCTGTTAGTGCTTGTAATTCTCTCATACCTATATGTAGTATAGTAGTGCTGGGTACATCGTCCTCACGTATATGAATTTATTCGTATGTATAAATATTGTATAAAACTTTTTTTTAAAAGAGTAAGTATGGAGTTTCTTGTGCGTTCTTCTCCATAACAAGCTACATTTCCGAATGCACGGTAGAATCAATTTTTATTAAATGTAAATTTTAACATTCAAAAGTGCCACATAATGGCCTACTTGAAATAAACACATTTGACTTTGACTTTGACCGAGCTCTGCTCGGGTAAAAAAGAGAAAACGACGTTTTTTTAAAAATGATACCTAGCTAGATCGAGAGGAGCTCGTGGCTAAACAATAACAGCCGCACGGGTCGATCATCAAGGTTAAGCAACGCTTGACGAGGTGGGTCTGTGGATGGGTGACCACTTCAACATACCGAATTTCCTCCATGCCTCGGCAAGCACGTTAAGCCGTTGGCCCCGGCTGTCATTTGAAGATCTTTGACAGTCGTTACGAGTGGTCAGAAGCTTGAGATCTGACACCAATCTAGCCAAGGGGTACCGTGTTACCCAGTTACTGGATTGTGGAGGTCAGATAGGCAGTCGCTCCATGTAAAACACTGGTACTCAGCTGAATCCGGTTAGACTGGAAGCCGACCCCAACATGGTTGGGAAAAGGCTAGGCAGACTGTTTTTTAGGGTTCCGTAGCCAAATGGCAAAAAACGGAACCCTTATAGATTCGTCATGTCTGTCTGTCTGTCTGTCTGTCTGTCTGTCTGTCTGTCTGTCTGTCTGTCTGTCTGTCCGTCCGTATGTCACAGCCACTTTTTTTCCGAAACTATAAGAACTATGCTGTTGAAACTTGGTAAGTAGATGTATTCTGTGAACCGCATTAAGATTTTCACACAAAAATAAAAATAAAACAATAAATTTTGGGGGTTCCCATACTTGAAACTAAAACTAAAAATATATTTTTTCATCAAACCCATACGTGTGGGGTATCTATGGATAGGTCTTCAAAAATAATATAGAGGTTTCTAATATCATTTTTTTCTAAACTGAATAGTTTGCGCGAGAGACTCTTCCAAAGTTGTAAAATGTGTGTCCCCCCCCCTGTAACTTCTAAAATAAGAGAATGATAAAACTGAAAAAAATATATGATGTACATTACTATGTAAACTGCCAGCGAAAATTGGTTTGAACGAGATCTATTCAGTAGTTTTTTTTTAATACGTCATAAATCGTAAACCGCAATTTACCAAGTACGGAACCCTTCGTGCGCGAGTCCGACTCGCACTTGGCCGGTTTTTTTTGACCTAGCTAGATCGATTTATCGCCCCCGAAACCACCCTACATGATAAATTTCATGAAAATCTTTGGAGCCGTTACCGAGATTCAGAATAAATATACAAATACATAATTATATATATATATATATATACATACTTGAATGTAAGGTGGAAACACACTTACAAAACGCGACGCCACGCAACGTCATCCGACGCATTACAGTACTATCAACCCCATAAATATGATCAGAAACACACAGTCAACAGGTCATGTGATCATATGCACTGCCACGCGGTAACATCCAGTCGGTCTGGATCAGCGGTAACATCCAGTCAGGTGTCGACACGTCATGTCGCTTCGCGTTTTAGTAGTATGTTTCCACCTTGACAACTTTTCAGTCACTGTGTTATTTTTTCGGATACAGCCCGACCAACTTATCTGTGAAACGGGCGTTTTTGGAACTTACATTTTGAATGGGACATAAGATCGGTTTTTTTTAATTTTTTGGTGAAATGGGGACGAACAGCGCCACTCATAATTCACAGTTAAGTTGGTCGGGCTGTACCAGCTGTAATTAAATTCTTGCGCTGTTTTCACGCATTTGTTTCGTTTTTAACAGGAATAATTTGCATGATTAATTTTCATCATGAACCATGGCGTGTGTGCCTATCGGTTGCAAGAGTACAATGGACATATTATCAGGCAATAATCTAAGGATAAATTTCCACAGGTGAGTTATCAACTAGCATACTGAAATTATTGTGCAGGGAACTCATTCCATAGGCTGTCTAGAATAAAGTAACGTTAGTTCTAAATACGTCGAGGAAGTATAGTTTCATTTAAGCCATTGTATTTAGTGAAATAATAAACTTTATGCGTTCGCTGATAGAGCTATGACAGTTGACGTACATACGTTTTGATGTTAGAGATGTGACACACAAGAAAAAATCATCATCATATCAGCCGAAAGACGTCCACTGCTGGTCATGGGCCTCCTCCAAGCGTAGACACATTGACCGGTCCCGTGCATCCAGCGGATCCCCGCAACTTTCACCAGGTCATCGGTCCACCTGGTGGGAGGCCTTCCAACGCAACGTCTTCCGGTTCGCGGTCACCACTCCAGAACTTTTCTGCCCCATCGGCCATCCGTTTTGATTCTCTTGCGGATCTCTACATTTCTGATTCGATCACGCAAGGACACTCCGAGCATGGCCCATTCCATTGCCCTTTGGATGACCGTAAGCTTTCAGAGCCATAAGTCATAAAGGGCGACACACACTAGTCATAGAATTTCGTCTTGAGACACTGTGGCAACTTGGTCGAGAAGATACCGCGCAACTTCCTGAACGCTGCCCAGCCGAGTCAGTTTCGACGGTTGACATTTTTCTCGAAGTTGGCCCTACTCAACAGGATCGTTTGGACCCAGGTAGACATAGTCGTCCACAACTTCGAGTGTATAGTCTCCGACCTTGACAGAAGTGTCCATGTTCATTTTAAGACCCACTCTTTCGGAAGCTCCACTGATATAGTAGTCATCCACTATATCGTCGGCAAACCGAAGGTGAGTGATGTAGTCGCCATTAACGTTGATGCCTAAGCCCTCTCCAGTCCAGAACCTTGAAGACATCATGCGATATCGTGTAGTAAAGAAGAGATTTTTTTTTGGCTTTCGGTTGTATTTTTTTGTAAAAAAGTTTTGAATCTTTCAGTTTTTAGTTGAGTTTATAGGCAAATTCTATAGTAAGGTACCTATAATTCCAGAATAGACAGTGTACCAAGGTGAACTGTACAGATCTGCGTACACCTTAAGATCGTACTGGCGTATTATGAAATGGTACAAACAATAAACAGACATGCTATTGCAGCAGTCCCAAAAATTGTGCTGTAATGTTGGAGTTCAGTTGTATATCTCCGAAGTTCTTCATCAGATTTTCACCTTTTATTTTAACCATTTTATAAATGGGACCAATTTGGGAACAAACTCTATCAAACAAAAAAAATATTTTCAAAATTGGTCCACAATTGACGGCAAAATCGGTGAACATACACAAAAAAATAAAAATAACACACACAAAGTCGAACATGGAACCTCTCCCTTTTTAGAAAGTCGGTTAAAAATAAAGACATCAGGGGGGTGACCACAAGCTCTTAGAGTAAGGTTATTTTGAGATCGAGTAAGGGACAGATTTATCTGACTTGTATACATCTGTCACTTACTCGATCTCAAAATAACCTTACTCTAAGAGCTTGTGGTTACCCCCCAGGTCTGAAGATTTAAGTTTTATTATAGCGGTTTAGTTATATGTATAATTATTCCATTATAGCGGGCGTGCAACACTTTTGACGGTCACTTCACAACTGAGTTAGGGCCAAATCGACCGACTAGTGTAATAAGCGGTTCCCTAGTTAAGGGCCATGACCACCCTAGCCACAGGGTCTACAAGAGGTATTACATTACACGGTATGGGCCCTGTTCTGTCTAGAGTATACAATATCTGGACCACAGTGACTCAAAAGTTATCACTCTGACATTCAAGGTGAAAACATACTAATGCAACCCGACGTGACGCCACGCCACGCGACGCCTTTTGACGCATTGAATTACTTGAATTATTATGGGATTGATTAGAGTCTGTCTAACCTAACCTAATTTGATACTTTAGAATTAATAATAAATAATTCTAAAGTATCAAATTAGGTTATTCCAAGTATTTCATACTAGTTTTGGGGTTGCTATGCCGAGATTTTTTAAATTTGCCGCGTTTGCCAGACTCTAATCAATCCCATATAATTATATAATATGGTCAGAAACACATTGTCAGCACGCCATGTGACAACACGCAATCACACGCGGTTACACGCAGTCGGTCCAGATCAGCGTGTTCGGCACACACGCCACCCGACGCTTCGCACGCAGTGTGTTTCTAGTTAACTCAGTCAGTTGAGAGCATTTCTGGCTTAAAGATATTTTTTGTATGTTTTTATTTAAAATGTTGGATGAACAATTAATAGAAATAGTAAAACGGTTCTGAGTATTATAATGGAATGAGTTCAGGCCAAGAGAGTGATCATAGTATTAGAAATAATACTAGAAATGAAGCTATGATACTAATTACCATAGAGAAAATAAAACTAACGTAGGGTTGCCAAGTTGCCATTTCTAAAATCTGCCAACCAGGACAAGGAGCGTGAAAACACCGGTGACAACCCAGACATTTAAATAGATTTAATTTATTTATTTTTTTAAACTAAATGAAAGGATTTATTTTGAGGATCCCTTATGGTCGATTCATTCTGCAGGAGTTCAATGAACTCCAGCACCTTGGATTTGCTCCAATCCACGATGAAATTAGTATATGTACTTACGCTACACAGTGGAATTCACGAACTATGAAAATGTGTTTATTGTACTTTATGACTATGATTCAGTAAAAAAATAACAATCAAAAGACAAAAAACTGTGTTTTCTTTTTAATTCAAATCTTGCGTTAATTTTGGGACACCCATTAAGAATTGACACGTAATAAACTTCTAGTATTAATGGATGTGACATTAATACCCCTAGACAGTCGGAACAACCGCCCGACCGGCGACCAAGGTGCCCTTGGTCGGGGCACTAAACAAATTGAGTTGACCTTCTAACAACCTTTGTTGGGAGGTATGCGATTGCGACCGAGAGCAACGTTGAGTTAGTGTCCATTTATTTTTCTTTATCTTCGCTTGCACCCAATAAAGTTATTTATATAAGAACACCAACCACTCCAACTTTCTCATATTTTGAAAGGCCACCATCTCTTGCTTGAATTACTGCCTGCGAATAAAAAAAAACTAAAGTTGTGTCAATCACCCAACCGTGTAAAACAAAGGGCACCTTAGTTGGTGGTTGTTCCGAATGTGTAGAAGGGGTTTAGGTTTACACAAATTTTGACTGATGCATCTCTTGAAGCTTATACCTGAAAATTTACGGCAAACCTTCATAGTCCAGGTTAGATCCCAGCATTACAACCATAACAAAACGCATAACCTGGTTATTATTGCGGAAATCCGCTGACTGTGAGTCGCACGGGACCGGTCAATATGGCAATGCCTGCGGGCGATCTATGTCCAGCAGCGGATGTCTTTTGGCTGAAACGATGATAAACCATAAAAAATACTCTGAATACCGCTTGCGTTATTTTTTTGTTTCACTTTCAATAAAATGGCTATCGGTAAGCTAATCAGAATGTCATCTTAACTTTTTTTTATCTGTGCATTTTAATTGCAACGCGACGCGAAACAGGTTAAAAAACTATCTGCTGACTGTCAAACCAATCTGTCTAAAGATTTTCGTAGTCTTTACTGTATATGTTTGTAGTTGTACTCAAAATTATATAAATTATGCCGAAGAATAAGGGAAAAGGAGGTAAAAACAGGAGGAGAGGAAAGAACGAGAATGAAACAGAAAAACGTGAGCTGGTTTTCAAAGAAGACGGACAGGAGTACGCCCAAGTCACAAAGATGCTCGGTAATGGCCGCTTGGAGGCCATGTGCTTTGATGGCATAAAACGTCTTTGTCATATCCGAGGTAAATTACGGAAAAAAGTTTGGATAAACCAAGGTGACATTATACTAATAGGGTTGCGAGATTACCAAGACGCGAAAGCCGATGTGATCCTGAAATACACTCCTGACGAGGCAAGGAATCTGAAGACGTATGGTGAATTTCCAGAGACAGTACGAATCAATGAGACAGTGGTCTATTCTGTGGATGGTCTGGATGAAGATATCGAATTCGGAGATGAAGTTAGTTCAGAAGATGAAGCAGATGCGGTAGATGCTATATAAAGTTAGCACTAATTGTGTCTACAGTAAGTCTATGTAAATTGTTTCGCTGTTATGAATAAACATGACTTTGTGATTTTATATATTTAGTCCTCGAAATTATTTCGTAAACAACCTACATTGTGAAATTATGTCTATATCCTGTAGACAAACAGTATTTCTCCATAAATAACATGTAAGTGTTTGAAACACATTAGCATACAATTATAACTTCATACAAATTATCATTCAGTTGTTAATATCTACAGTTACTTGAAATTATAGTTAAATTATTGTGCAACATTCCTTGAATATATCCCATTTGTCCAAGTTGAGAAATGATTTAAAAAAATAAGGAATGTACATATACCTTACCTATTAAATAATTATATCAACATGACTCAACTTTTATTATTTATTCACTCCCGGTTTACAACTACAAAGTGTCATTAACATCCTAATTCATACATAGCAATTTTTCTAATGCATTGCAATAATGTTCATACTGAAAAATGAGAACTTCTAAAATGGAAATCAAACATGATTCTTGGTGATGTACTGAATTTTTGGCAACAAATGCATCTGTCACACTTGTCGGCTAGACCAATGATACAATTTGAACTTGAGTGTCCTCTCTTATCTGTCCCTAATATATCTATTTTTATGTAGATTGAGTTTTTAATTTACTGTATTAAATATTTTATTCCCTTTTATGACTCCAATTGCACCTAAAATTTTATTGATTCAGTCATGTATTATGCTATGGAAGCTATGTATGTGTTATGTTCGATGCCAACAATAGTCAAGTAAATAAACTATGAGTAACAATACAATAAATAATTCTAATCTATATCATGAGATATATTTGACTGTTGTTGACCATGTTTAGAACCTAGGTTTATTTAATTAAAAAGCATAAAATAAAAATGAATGTGTTATTATAGTTTTAAACCTTTTAACAATTTGGATATAAATCTTAAGTATAATCGTGACAATCTAAGAAGTCAGATGTTTCTCATTTTAAATGCTGCAATAACTTTGTATGAACGTCTACGAGAAATCAAATTCATAATCCTAGTTAATTACTGTTACCCACTATAACAATGAGTATCATTCGTAAGCATTAAATTTAACCTTTAAAACATATTTTTATAGCTGTCAAATCCGGCTTCTTAGATTGTCACAAGTTTTATTCTCATTTCTTAACACCAGGCAGATTATAATTATTCCAGATCAGTCAAGATGTCACAAATTAGGTGAGATTGAACTACCTCCTAAGTTGGTTCAGAATGGGTTGCAGTCTCAACCAACAGTCCTCAGAATCATTTTGAATGTCAAAGAGGAAAGTTGTTATCACTGGCTAGAGTTAGCACCTAACTATTAATAATGTTATTTGAACAATCTAGTGTTTTACTGTATGTTTCCTATATGGCACATAGAGTTTAACCCTCAAGTAAAACCTATTATATATTTTTTACATCAAAAATCAAAGTCTATGCGATCTAAGGGTATGTATGGTCAACAGCACTGTATTTAGGCATACTTTAAAAATTTAAATAGCCTTGATGCGGGAAGTAATCTGTGCTTGAGGCGCTTTCCTCACCAGGTTTATGTGTTTTCTTTCTGTACCTAATCTGTAAACTATGACATGCTCGGTAAAGAATCTGTACTAAAGCAATTCAGTCAGAAAAGCACCTGATTCGTTTTAGTATGGATTCTTTACCAAGCCCTTATGGGCATACAGCACAAAATATATACCTAGTATAATATATTTATTTGGCAAAATGTACACAATTACAGTTGATATTTAACAAGGTTATAACTGTTGAGGTACAAAATACATGATCAATGCCCTCCATGCTAGGAAAACCTGTGTTACAGGCGTATTACCTCAATGGTTACAGGGGGTCATCCGTCCATTATATCAATGATAAAACAAATGAATAGTTAAGGAATGTGCATTTAAAAAAATATGTGTAAATTAGCCTGGTATAATTTGGGGATTAGGGGACAGGAGGGAAGGTAAAGGTAAGGGGTATAGTAAACTAGATAGAAATGGATATATATAAACAGGGAATATCTTTCTGTTTTGTGACGGGTGTGTTTTGTTTATAGTTATGTAGATAAATGTGCCTGGATACCAAGGCTTTAGTAATGTTTATGTGTCATCATAGGTTAGGGTAAGCAGATAATCTTTTACCATGGATTTGCAATGGAACTTATTCAGAGTATGTGTATTTAGTTTGTTGTAAAGTAATGCACTTAGGTATAGTTCATCTTCTTCAGGGCGGCCAAACTTCTTGGCCGCCATGAAGTTCATACAAAAACAGCACCGATCCACGCCTTGCGCATCAGGGTGGCCCAGAAGTTTGGCGAGAACTATAGCGGTTGTGCCGAGCGACGTGCGAAGGTAATATTACTACAAACTCAGGGGGACAGGTTTGGGTCTTCTTCTGATAGTAGGGCTTTTAACTTTATTGACGGGAGTAATTTTATGAGTTATTGTGATAGCACGAAGCACATACATTTGCCGTGTTTGCCTTAAATAGGGAATAAAGTTTTTGAGAGGGATACCTAAACGGTGTGTATTACCCCAACAGGAAAGTGACTCCTAGAGAGATATGAGTATGAGTGGACGTGCGTAATCTGCTATGAATGTGCGCCACAAAAAATAAGTGCGTGTCGTCGTTTTTGAAAAAAAACTGAAAAATAGGTTCCTGCTGGGGTAACGTTGTTCCAGCAAGAAATTCTAAACGAATGATCGGAATGAGAAATATTGTGCATGGGCAGAGAGCTTATATTTGTGCAAAAATGTGTGCCGAAAATATAACTGGTGCGTCATCAGGTTTTCGAGATATTGCATTTCCGCTTGTATGATTTATTGTTTTGGCTGCACCAGCCCATGTAACGATACAGTATTTAGTACTTTTTCTTATTTTTATTATTATTAATAGGCTCGCGCTTGACCACCATCTCACCTGGTCGTAAGCGATGATGTGGTCGACGATGTAGCACGCTTACCTAGAAGAAACCTATTCACTCTTGACTTAAAGACTCCCAGGTTGTAGCTATCAGGAAATATAGACTCGGGCAGGGAATTCCACTCCTTAGCTACCTATACGCATAATAAAAGTATTCCCAAAACGTTTGCTCCGTATGGGTGGGATGTCCACCATGTACCGATGACGCATCGCCGTGCGTCTTGTAGTCCGATGATGGAACGGGCTAGGAGGAATTAGATCATGTAATTCCATAGCACACTCCCCGAAATGTAACCTATAAAAAACCGACAGACTGGCAACTTGGCGCCGATGTTCAAGGCTCTGGAGCTTAGAATCGACCAGTATCTCATTGCCGATAAGCCTCTTGGCCCGCTTTTCGATCGACTCTAGTGCATCCAGCTGGTACTTGGCAGATCCGTCCCAGAGGTGAGAGCAGTAGGTACTCCATGCATGAACGAACCGAACGAGTACTGATTCACACAGGGCGTTTTATACCATTTTCAGAATTAGTCCGGTCTGTCACCCTGTTTTGTCCCCTACTGGGACAGTTTCTCCTGTTGATTTATATAGTAATTTGTTTTTGTACGTAATCATTAGTTCTATTCCCAATAAATGGCCACTTCATAATTATAACCCCATACCTACTTAATTGTCAAATGCAGTTTGTTGCAATTACTTTTGGTAGTTAATTTGTTTGGGAATAGAACTAATATCTTAGAAAACTAACAGGGTGGATAGATCGGAATAATTCAATTTTCAAGATATCTTTGTGGGCAGAGATTCTTAGCTTTTTTAAAAGGTTTGAAGAGTTTTCTGGTGCGTGCAGACAAGGATTCTATGTGTGTCTTCCAGCTGAGTAAAGGCGAGATACTTGACAGACGAGACTCGTCCAGTCCGACTTGAGCAGATATTGTCTCGGACACCGGAGTTGACCGTTATTAAGGCGCTGATTCCCTTGAGTAGCTGATTTTAAAATGAGAATCACGTCTAAACGGCTAGTCGTTATTTTTTGGAAAAATATATGTTACAGATAATTTTCTTAATAATTTGATTAAAGCAAATTTTGAGTTTTATTCGTTTATCATAGTGTAATTAATTTGTAAAGTTATGTCTAAAACGAAAAAAAAACGACAATCGCACCAAAACCGCTGGGCGTATTTTAATGAAATCGACACCATCTCGAAGACAATTTAGTTATCTACATTTTGATCTGAAGGTTTTTTTTAAGTCTTAAAGTACAAAAAACTACTAAAATTTGGGTCGCGCGGATGTGAAACGAGTGCGCGTTTTGTTCCCTCAAGATCGTTGGCGTTAGTCGTCGTCTTAATAGCTTTACTATTGAGACCATAAGTTCTTAGAGTAAGGTTATTTTGAGTGTGAGTAGGGACAGATGTATCTGACTGATACACATCTGGTCCATTTTTTACAGTCGAATTAAGATAGTTTTGACACGTCAGGGTACGGGGGCTGTTTGTTATCGCCTGGTGAGAAATATTATGCCAAATAATTTTATTAAGAAAATACCTCCTATACATTTAGTCGTTTTTTCATGATATCTAGACTCCCAAAGGTCTGTTTATAAAATTTCGCGTGCTCGTTTTCGTCCTAAATCATCATCCATTTCGCTACAAACTTGCAAAAGTGCTAATTCGTACGCGAACTAGCTTCTTACCATAGATAAATATACTCCTTACTGCTCATCACAGCATCTATCTCTTTCGCACGTGTTGTCGGATGAGATAGCGTGCATTTTAACCCCGCCCACAAAATTGTTCGTGCCGTCGCCATCGACTAGGGCAACCTTAAAACTCGAATTTCTCATTTTCTAAACTAAACAATCTCATCCAAAATAAGGGATATAATTGATAATGTCATTATCAATGTTTACTAACTTTCTTTAGCACAGTAAAATCATGATGTTCAAGCAAGTAGCACTAGCTACTTGAACATACAAACTAAATAATCATAATTGTTTGAACGACCAAGTTTTGCCTCATGAATTTGATGTAGACTGCACTGCAGCTGATCTAACTTTTGTTAGATATTCCTTTTTTGCCCACGTAACCAATACGTTTTAATAAACGCTCATAACTACACGCCTGTATTTCCCTATATTATTGTAAATAAAGCCACATTTCGCTAGTTATGTCTAAGTTCCATTTAAAATGGACGATTGGACGTTACATACGTTTTGGTGAGGCAAAAATATACTGATTGTCTTTGGAAACTTAAGGATACCCAAAACTAATTGATATGCTTAATTATCAATCTTGATGTGTAAAGATAAAAAAATTGAAACTATTAAACTGTAATTGCGGTTGTTCAGTTCTGAAGCAGCCGAAAAGGTAGGTTGCTGACAACTATAGGTAGGCATTATATTATCTGTGTAAAGGTGAACGCGCACTTAGACGCACCGCACTCGCCGCACGCGCCGCAGTCATCGCATTTTATAAATCTTTATATGAAATCGTATGCAGCCTCGCGCACCTATCCGCGCCGCACGAGCCGCATTTCAGCAAAATACTGTAGGTATACGGATTCCACCAGCGCGTGCGGATGACGTCATCAGACTCGGCGGGCGATGCGGGCGGCGCGGCAACATGATCCGTATCCGTATGAAAATATAGTTCAAGATGTACAGAAGTGGATACAATGCGTGCGGCGCGTTCGGCGTGGATAGCGCGGGGCCAAGAGAAAATGCGATGACTGCGGCGCGTGCGGCCAGGTGCGCGTTCACCTTAAGCGTGCAAGACACTCCATAGACACTCATTTATCCAGAGAGTTTGTTTAACAATAATTGTTTACGTTAGATACAAAATTGTCATGCGCTTACCAACATCAGAATATTTAGGCAGCAATGTACGGCTATAGAGGGGTGTTGCGGGTTGAGGGGAAGTAGATCGTAGGTGCTTTTAAGGCGGTCTGTCAAAATAGAAGAAATTCTCTTATATACGTATATAGTGATCTTTTAGCCGTGTTACTATCCAAACCAAGAGAGAGAATACTCGCCTTCCATCTAAGTTATACTGTAGTTTACTTAACTCAAATATATTTAACTAGTGGATCTAACTGTGACGTGTTTCTTCCTACCAACTAACGGCGAATCAGTGTACGGACTTATGACCCGTACATTTAACGGTCCTGCGAATCTTTGTGTATCTTAGTATGTTTGTGTCTCTTGTTACGGTAGGGAATCAGTTCAGCTGGTCGCCCGGAAGTGGGTCGCCCCAGTTGGATTGAGAAGGCGCACATACCTAACCAGAGTACAGGCACATTGAGTACCGGAACCAAACAACAACTATTGGAGGAGCTTTCAACGACTAGAAGTATCTCCGACGACTAACTACAACTACAGGGAGTGTCTCCGACAACTAGGAGAGCTGCAAACAACTGGAAGTGTCTTCGACAACTAGGAGAGCTTCAAACTACTGGAAGTGTCTTCGACAACTAGGAGAGCTTCAAACTACTGGAAGTGTCTTCGACAACTAGGAGAGCTTCAAACTACTGGAAGTGTCTTCGACAACTAGGAGAGCTTCAAACTACTGGAAGTGTCTTCGACAACTAGGAGAGCTTCAAACAACTGGAAGTGTCTTCGACAACTAGGAGAGCTTCAAACTACTGGAAGTGTCTTTGACAACTAGGAGAGCTTCAAACTACTGGAAGTGCCTTCGACAACTAGGAGAGCTTCAAACTACTGGAAGTGTCTTCGAAAACTAGGAGAGCTTCAAACAACTGGAAGTGTCTTCGACAACTAGGAGAGCTTTAAACAACTGGAAGTGTCTCCGACAACTAGCTGCAACAACTGGGAGAGCTACAAACAAATAGAAGTGTCTCCGACGACTAGAGGAGTTTCCAACCACTGAAACTAAATAAAACTACTAAAGGAGTCTTCAACCACAAGGAGAATCTACAAAACCCGTTCAGAAAAATATTTTGTGAACTACAAGGAAGCTATCGTCTACAATCAAGATGAATAAGCTAGCGTTACAATTAACATGTTTTGATAACATCAAAACATTATGCACCAACTACAACAACGACAGCAAGAGCAGAAAAACAAAAGAGTACTTGATCAAGCGGCTGTCCTCGTTAGAAGCTCAATGGATGGATTTCAATGCACGACATACATTACTGTTGCAAGAAACCGAAGATAAAAACATGAACTACTTTGCAGAAGATGTCTATAGTAAAACCAAGATCATGTTCGAAACAACGAAAGCAGACATTTTGAAAATGTTGCAAAATACTGAAGAAAATTTCAAGTTTGACCTGACAGACTTGTCGGGAGAACCTGATTAGAAAACAAAGACGTTGCTGACTCAGGAATGCAACTTCAAAGCCATCGATAGGGCTATGATACAATTAGAAACTTTAAAATAGTACATTGTTCACCGAGAGGAGAAAGTGACCGATTACCAACGAGGGTGTCGTTTGAGGCTTTAAAACACCCGAGATCGGGAATCGCACTTTCTCTCGAGTGATACATAGTGCTTTATACTACACCTACGAGGAAAATAAATTTCTACGAAAACTGAATCCTCAAACAACACACAAATTGAAAATGGCGCCAATGGCGTCTGCAATTTTCACATGTTCTTTTTTCAAATTGTTTGACACCATCCAACACACAGCTAGTGGCCAGTGTCATTTTGCGAACTTGGAGATAAAAACTCACTGTAAAAACTTTTTGGCTTTTGATATTTAGGTTACCAGCGCATAGTCTTACCCAAAATTAAAAAAGAAAACCACGTAAGAAATGCTCTTACTCATACACTTTTCTCTCCCGCTCAGATGCGTTTTCTCGCCGCATATTTGTTCGATATGCAATGACGTACTTTCTACCGTAAATTTGATAAAGTATCAAGGTACTTTCCGAGCAGGTGTAGTATAAAGAAATTAGTGGCCTTCCTAACAGAAAAATGTTATTACTCGATTAATGATTTTTTAATGGACAAAACTTTTTAATCAGCAATGTGTATGTTTTTTTTTCTGAAGAAACGTCTTATTTTGACTTTTTCAATATTATTTAATTCATAAATAATTGTAATAATTCCGTGACATTTTAATTTGTAATTTTAATTTTTGGATACTTATTAAACATTTTTTGTGAATTTAATGATTTAATAATTCTGTGATATTTGAATTCGTAATTTTATTTTGACATATTTCAATATTAATTAATATACGTATAATTTTAATTATTCTGTGACATTCTATTTTGTAATTTTATTTTTTAGATATAATATTTTTTATGAATTTTTGCGTGCCTATTTCTAGGCAGAATGTACATGGCTCACTCCTATTTACAACACCTGTATTTTAATGTAACCTACATTCATTGCAAATAAATGGTTTGATTGGTTTGATTGATTGATTGGTTAATGGCTAAAATTGATCTATCAGCCATAGCTGAAAAATGGGAACTTGACGATCACTTGTCAATCTTAAAGTCAAAGTGGGATGCTATTGACAAAATGCATTAGGAGCTGGAAGCGATACTTAAATGCTCCAATTCTAACTACAACAACATGTTTGTCACTGCAGAAGACAAGTACGACGAGCTAAGAAAAACCTTAAGCCGTAAGATTTGGTCGACTGCGCACTACGAAAAGTCGGCGCCAAATCATATAGAAGATTAAAAGTTCTAAAGTTATACACATTTAAATTTAGTTAATGGGGAGTGATATAACGTTTCTATAGTTTTGAATGACGTTATTGCGACGCACTCTATTTCGAAAAACTGTTTCAGTGGTACGCTAGTTTGAAATTTATTTCTACACGAGTTTTTATTTTGTACGAACATTTTAGAATGTTGTATAAATTTATCATCATCTACAAAGTTATAAATATCGTTTAATAATTATTAGCATTTAAGTTATCGCTTTTTTATTACATGCTTTACTTGTTTCTTCATGTGATATAATTATTTATGCAATTTTTAAAATATTTTAGAGACATCTTAATACTTGTAAACTGCGTTGCGAACATTCGACAGGACGTGACCAAACACGTACTGTAACAAAAATATATTACACTAGCTGACCCGGCCTGCCCTACCCTACCCTACCCTACCCGACCCTACACTACCCTACCCTACCCTACTCTACCCGACACTACACTACCCTACCCTACCCTACCCTACCTATAAACCTCACGGAGCCAGAGACCTTTCCAACGAATGCAAAACCTTGTAAATCGGTTCGTGCGTTCTGGAGTTATATCGTCAGCTAGAAACCCGACTTATTTTTATATAGTAGATAATCAATAGGATTCCCATGTTTTGACTGTTAGATTATAATTATTAGAAAGAAATAAAAACAGAATTTTACTGTCTATTGCGAATAACCCATATTAATCATTTAATCTTCGTGGTATAGACATATCTCAGTGTCAGTTTTATCATCGTAGTGTAGGTAGTTCATGGTAATCACCGAGTTCAATCCCCAGACAAATTCAGATTGGAATATGCTATTCGCAACAGTGATTTTTAAGTCTTGGTATTTAAAAATCACTGTTGCGTTCCTACCAGCCAAACAGTTTTTCGAATCAGCGTGTTTTGGACAACGACATTCCGTAAAGCGGTTTTCGAGACTCAATGTGTTTTCGAACAGGCGTACCACTCCGGTAGCGGATGTGCCCCCTGCTCATATTCCAGATGCATTCCCGGGCTTTGAACGTAGAGCCTAGGAATTTCTTGGAGTGTTGTAGACCAGTAGTAGACAACCAGTGTGTTCGTTGTCTGTGATCTGCAAACTCCTTAAATGTGGCTTTTACGAGACACGTCGAAATGCCTACACATGGTTCTGGACCCATTTGCTGAGCCCTCTCTTGCCAGTTCATCTGCCATTTCGTTACCATGGATTCCTTTGTGTCCAGGGACCCACATCAGTCTCACCCTGTTATGCCTCCCAAGCCTGTTTAGGGCTTGGATGGCATCCAGAATAAGTTTGGAATCCACTTTGTAGGATGCCATGGCTTTGATTGCAGTCTGACTGTCACTAAGAATATATATGGATTTACCTCTGGTTCCTCTATCTATATTCTCTTGAGCACAGGTTATTATGGCATATGTTTCTGCTTGGAATACAGTTACCATCTTCCCTAAGCTTTTGCTACTTTTGTAACCTTTTGCGTATATTCCCGCTCCTGTACCTGATTCCATTTTGGATCCATCAGTGTACCACACCAGACTATCTTGTTCTGGTGGATCGAGTCCCTTCGTCCAGTCCTCTTGAAGGGATTTGGACCTTAAAAGACCTTTCAAACACAAAAATAGTTTGCATTTTATCGGATATCATGCTAGTTATCCGATCCAGGCCTTCATTTCAATCAAACTTTGTATGGTTAGTCTTTGGCCTAGAGGCATCCCATAGTCCAGCAACAGCAAGACGATGTAATGTCTTCCTTGCCTCGAATTCAACCATCATATGCAGAGGAGGGATATTAAGGTATCTCTCAATCGCTGCCGTAAGTGTTGTCCTGAAAGCGCCCGTGATGCCGAGACACACTGTTCTTTGTAACCTGGTGAGTGGCGCTTTGCACGAGGCAAGCTTTGTTCTTGGCCACCACACTATGCTGCCGTATGTGATAATAGGTAATAACATTGTTCGGTACAGCCATCGTATCCCTTTGGGCTTTAATCCCCAAGTTTTACCGTAGGTGGAACGACACATGCCGAGCACTCGTAAGGCCTTTGTCGTAATATTTTCCACATGAGTTTTCCACCTGAGTTCTTTATCAAGCGTTACACCCAGATATTTAACTTCGGTGGACCAGGGCAGCTTTATTCCATTGAGGGAGGGCTCTCCTAGGTTTCCTAGTTGTCTCTTCCTCGTGAATGGAATAATGACTGCTTTACTTGGGTTGATAGAGAGGTGGTTCTTTGTACATCATTCCTCTGTCATCCTCAATGCCTTTTGTAACAATCCAGAGACTACGTTCGGAAATTTACCATTAACCATTATAGCTATGTCATCTGCATAGCCTACTGTGCAGAATGGTCCGGTGTTGAGTTTGGTAAGCAGCGAGTCTACTACCAAGCACCACAATAATGGTGACAGCACTCCGCCTTGCGGACAACCTCTTGTTGTTTTTGCGCTAAGTCTGTCTCCCATCAGTTCTGATCTGACTATTCTGCTTCTCAGCATATAGTCAATCCAGTTGCACGTGGTATCATTGATGCCATGTTCCTTTGCAGTAATGCGTATGGACTCAAATGTTGTCTTGTCAAAGGCTCCCTCTATGTCGAGGAAAGCCCCGACACAAATCTCTTGTCCTTCTAGCGCAGCCTCGGCTCGACTCGCACTCCCTAGTTAATGTACTGTCAAATATGAACCCATTACCATTATTTTTTGTATACCACGTAGTACTCTTACCGTAAATACCATAGCTATACCTGTATGACGTATACTACAAAAAATGCGTATACGTATAAAAAATATTGAAACTGTCACCCGCACCATGCTACAGCGCAGAGTATACGAGCAGTAAGAGCACATGTTATCAATTTACAACGGAAAATTTCAAGCCAATGACTATAGTCTCTATACCTACACATAAGCGCGCGGCCGCGCATCACCACTATCTCGACAGCGCCCCTCTGCCAGGTGAAAGGTGGTGATATACGAAAGAGATAGACGTATTTAGGCAGAAAGAGAGGTAAAATTGAACGGGAATCGGACGCGCCTCTCTCAATAGTAAAGCTATTAATAACGGTCAAGTGGTTTATTATAGTTTAAAAAACGTAGAAAATAATTTTAAATGATGAATAGTGATTAATCAAAAAAAAAAAAAAGTGAAAAGAGATCGTTTACTATAACACGATCAAGTACGTTATAAAATTCGGAATAAACACACTGGTGACACTGGTATCCGAAAGACTACCACAGTGACTCAAAAGTTGTCACTCTATTCAATATGGTAACGTTGTCTATGTTTCTCTCTTTTTTTCATAGAGCTTTTCTATAAGCAATAATAGTGCTAACACACGTCCGGATTTGGTCCGGCCGGACCACGGATTTGTGGGCGGGGTTAGTCCGGCCGGACCATAGCCGAGCGTGTGTAGCGTGGTCCGCCGGACATTATTATTATTAATTGAGTCCGTCTCGGTCCGCTCGTTTACCCATCGGATATGGTCTGCTCCGTACCAAATCCGGACGTGTGTAGAGTTGTCCGCTGGTTTGGCCGGACCAACTACGACTAGTCGTCAGTGTGGCCGATGCCCATGGTCTGGATTACCCAAAAACCTGACTGAAAAGATTATATCTAATAAAAAAAATAGTATCTCGTTTTGCTAGGGTAAATACAATACAACTTAAATTTAATAACTTTATATTAGAACTTAATATAAACCTCCAACTGTCAATAAGCAGACACAATAGAAATTACCATTGTTTTAATCCGATTCGGATGAATGGACAGATGACCGGATAACGAATTAAATATTTATATTGTAAATAATTGTTATTAAATCGTTTAGTTCAGACTTGGCATTTCGTTTGAGATTTCGGAATTCTTGAGGTCATACATGTTTACAATAAACAAACTGAACCATTTTCGGCAATGGGGTAAATGTAACGAATGATCTATCATCTCGTGTTAAAATTAATCGTGTAATCATTAATCTTTAAGTTTAATGATTACACGATTAATTTTAAAACGAGATGAGTTTCATTTACCCCATTGCCGAAAATGGTTCAGTTTGTTTATTGTAAACATGTATGACCTCAAGAATGCCGAAATCTCAAACGAAATGCCAATTCTGAACTAAACGATTTAATAACAATTATTTAAAATATAAATATTTAATTCGTTATAATAAGTTCTAATATAAAGTAATTAAATCTAAGTTATATTTTATTTAGATATAATCTTTTCAGTCAGGTTTTTAGGCAATCCAGACCATAGACATCGGCCACACTGACGACTAGTCGTAGTTGGTCCGGCCAAACCAGCGGACAACTCTACACACGTCCGGATTTGGTACGGAGCAGACCATATCCGATGGGAAAACGAGCGGACCGAGACGGACTCAATTAATAATAATAATGTCTGGCGGACCACGCTACACACGCTCGGATATGGTCCGGCCGGACTAACCCCGCCCACAAATCCGTGGTCCGGCCGGACCAAATCCGGACGTGTGTTAGCACTATAAGAGAGATCAAGGCTGTATCTTTTTCGTCATAAATTCTATTATAGACAAAGTCTCTGGTTGGTCAGTTTTACTGGAAAAAAATTAAATACGGGCCAAGTGCGAGTCGGACTTGCGCACGAAGGGTTCCGTACCATTATCGCGAAAAACAGCAATATCACGTTTATTGTATGGGAGCCCCACTTAAATATTTATTTTATTCTGTTTTTAGTATTTGTTGTTATAGCGGCAACATAAATACATCATCTGTGAAAATTTCATCTGTCTAGCTATCACGGTTCATTAGATACAGCCTGGTGACATACAGACAGACGGATCGCGGAGTCTTAGTAATAGGGTCCCGTTTTACCCTTTGGGTACGGAACCCTAAAAATTAAAAAGTCACGGTAAAGCGCTTATTACACTTCACGGTATTCAGGACTCTAAATTCTAATAATTTAGGGTGGTGTATTAAATGTTAGTAAGTTAGGGTCCCTAAAATAGCTACCGCAGCGATCCAGAATGGTTGAGCGACACGTTATTCAGGGTCCTGAATATCGTGTATTGTAATAAGCGCTTAAGAGGTTACTTTGCCTTTCAATAGTATCGGGCTTCTTTTTTTATAAAGTGTGTAAGTCGCAACGAAGTTTTCAAAAATATGCTCAAGATTAACATTATATTTTTTCCACATAATCATAATAGACTTCGCAAAAAAAATGTTTTAAAGCAAGCCTATTTTCAATATTTTTCGCATTAATACAGCTCGGTGAAAAAAACTGTGCACTCGAAATATATCACCATTATTATATAGATTTTAATAATACCTAATCCGCATATAATAATACATAATTTTAATATAGGTGTACCAGAATCTCATGGCATTTTTTATTTTTTTTAAATTGTGATTTTCATATGGCAATGTCAATTGTCACCTGTCGAATCAAAGTACTTGATGTGTCAACCGCTGCTGAAATTTTTTGATATTATCTTGAAAGTTTGTTATTTTTGTGAAAATGTCGAAAAACCCACTTCGATCTCATGCGAGACATATTGTTTTCAATGTGTATCATAAAATAAGGGAAGAAGAAGGCGTAAATCAAACTCAATCTTTGATTTTAAAGTGCGTCGTAGAGTGGACCGGTAAGTTGGACTGACTTGTTTTGATACTTTTAGTTTAGTTTATATTTTTCTTACTTAATTTTAATTTCTTTCCATTACTATTATATGGTAAATCGTAGGTCAGGCCACATCGAATGATGGCCGGAAGGAAATGGCAACAGTAATGTAACTGTTACTAATTCTTCGACAAGATATTGATTTTAACGGAGATTGAGAATCTTTGACGTAAGAAAAATATTGAGTAATAATCTGCGCCCTGCAGTGGGACGTGTATATAGACGGGAGTTTTTGGCGGGATTTTGTCGAGTGAAGTTCAGTGGCTGTTAATATTATTTGCAAATTGATTCCTAGTGGATATTGTGATATATTATTGGTGTAGTTTTGTGTCTCAACTGTCTCCGCAACTGGACAATTTGTAAAATCCTTGACAAAAGCCATCTCGGGATAGTGGAGCGGTGTATTTTATTGTAGTATTGACTGCCTCTGCAAAGTTTACTGGGAAGACTGACTCGATACAATTTGCTGCCAAATACTCCAAAAAACATTAGAATCTGTTACATCCGCATTCTAATGCATACTAAAGAATAAATATAAGATCCAAAACTCTTTCCAAAGACGTGGCTAAAAGGTCCTAGCAACCAGGCCATAAAACTTACATTAAAAAAAAATATAGACTGATGATGATGAATGACTTTAAGTAACATGATACATTTTATTATTTTTTACAGACTTTATACATAAAGAGATTGGTTTTGAATATGTTAAATGCCAATGAAAAAGAACCATTTTGATGGAGAGAGATGACATAAAACTACAAAGATACAAGTTTTTGAAATGCCAGTGGAGTTCATGGAATCGTATTCTAGTTTTCTAGTTCTGAATGAGGTTTTAAGTTATTAGTATGATTTAAATGCTAAATAATAAATTAGTACATAAATTAATATTCAATTGATTTACTTTTCCTATGTGAAGAACACGATGTATAACAACATTATTCATACACATACCTATAATACTCACAGTGGATCTTTGTGTCTCTGAATTGGTTGCAAGACCCCGCGCAGTAGCTATTTTTGTGTCAATGTTGAAGGTGAAGATAGCATTGTATAACTGTCTCTTTCACTCGCTTATGTATGGCACATAAGCTTCTTGTGCATTCTTCTCCATAAAAAGCTACTTTCCGAATGCACGGTAGAATCAACTTTTATTCCATGTAAATTTAAATTGTGACATTTAAAAGTGCCGCTTGGTGGCCCAGTTGAAATAAATATCTTTTGTCTTTTTTGTCATCGTCCTATCTCGCTTACTCTATGCAGTATACTCGATGACAAACTGTTTCTTACGCAATGGTTGGCAGGACCAAGTTCAAAGACACAAAGATCCGTTGTGACTACTATATTATAGGTACCTCATGTTCATTAATACTAAAGACAAATAAAAATTAAACAGTATCAAGATCGTTTGATCCAATTTCCCCAGTATTGCATACAACAAATTTTTATTTCCCCTTTTGCCATGAGATTCTGGTAGACCTATAATACCTAAAAGTAACGCATAACTACAAATTACAAAAAACGTAAGAGTATTTAAATTTCGCGGTCTTGTTTGTGGATCATTATTTTTATCGACTACGGTGAAACCAAGACGATGGTTATGATTTTAAACCATATGTTTGTATGTTCATCTGTTCCCTCATAAACTTCTAAACAACTGTTATTTTTGATCAGATTTAAGAACATGTATTCAGAGTATAGTTTTATTTTCTCTGTGAGCATAACTTCCATAGACCTGAAACTCGATATAGAGTAGAATGAACTATCGTTGTTTTTTTTATGTTGCCAGTCTGCACTAATATTACTTCAGTCAGCCATATTGGATTTTGTTGTGCTTCGAAAACATTGTGAGCACGTGGATTGTTGGATATAATTTAGTGAAATTTGGTAGTAATATCGGTTAGCTTATCTTTTTGACTTGTTTTATTTTTATTATTTTAAAAGTGGGTACATTCTGTCTTGGAAATTGAAGTAAGTAACTTTTAGTTTTTGTAGCCGGCGGCGTGATTCCCTATTGGATCACGGAATTGTACCTACCCAAGTTCATAGGTTGAGATAAAATATACAAATCCTATCTAGTCAATATTGTAAATCAAACTTTAAAATAATCTTTGGCATCTCACTATTTTTAAGGTGTTGACACGATTTTAATTGCGTAACCTTTCATTTACGGTTCCACATTTGCTTACGTGTTGCTTGTGAAGGTTTCTACATATTGCTCGTGCTCGTGACCCTCACCGGACAACATTTATAATTTGTGTTCCGAAAAAGATCAGTGGCACATGGTTTTGTAGATATTATTAGCTTTGCTCTGAAAGTATGTAGTTTGTTTTATCAGCCTTTTTAATTTATAACGGAGTTATCGTGATCGCAAGAAAATAAAGTACCCATGCTTTGCTCTAATTTCGCTATCACTGAACCCGGCCTTCCTTATTTAACCAAGTGAAAATGTACAAAGAAATATTCGCAAATAAAATTGAATTGACGGTACACACTATTTATAGTTCGGAAGAATCTACATAAAATTATAAACAAACACGCGGGCAATAACCTATTAATTGACATACAAAAATAGTGTACTCTATTTTACTGCAACAGTAAATAAAATGTATAATACCAATAATAATTTAATAATACTAGAACAACAACAATACCAGACAAAAGTATGTAATTGAAGATCATCTCAAAATCACATGTTTTATTCTTTGTTTGTTTGTATGAATATCAGTTGAGTTTTGAATATTGATTGCATATGATCTAGCTAGGTCATAGCTATTGCAAAATTATTGAATAATTAAATAAATTAGGCTGATTATTATGATTATGGTATATGGTATAAATAAACATAAATATGGCTAACAATGTAAACAAAAAGTATGTCAGCTGTGATTAACATAATTTCAAAATGATAATTTGTCTGGTAGACATGTCATTCTAATTTAATAGCTCAAATAATAATTTTACCCCTTTTAATATTAAAATTATATTATGTTTTAAGATAATCAAGGTCATTGACCCACTTAATTCAATCTTGTTAAAATTTAGTAACCTCATATCAATTTATTTGAGTAAGTTATTCTAATTTAGGTGTCTATCAAATTTAATCCAAATTAAATTATTGCAATTAACAATTAATTGTTTTTTTAAGAAATTATACTGCTTACTTTTACTTGATTTTTATCAGTAAAAACTTTCTTTGTTTTAGATCATTTATAAAAGTGGCTGATTACAATGGCCCCTTGTCGTCAATTACTTATGTGGTCAGTCCCATCCCTTGCAGTTTTATTGGGAATTTTTTGGTTCAGAAAAAAAAGGGAATATGCAAAATCTGACCCTGGTGGAAGAGAAAGGATTAAAAACTTGAAAGAGGAGCTTGCAGAGGCACTGAATGCTCAGGCTGAAGCTCAACGTACATCTCCTTTGGGCAAAGTAGAGCATTCTGTAATTAAATCAGCTCCCATTGACATTGTACCAAATGGAACTAATTCCCAAAGGTCTTCACCATTAGAATTGACTGATGAAGAAATTGATATAGAAATAGAAAAGATTATTATGAAGAAATCTTATGCAAAGGAAAAGCGAATGTCAGCTGGATTTGACAAGTTTAACTCTACGAGTCTATGCTCTAAAGAACCATCATTCAAAGTAAACCAGCAGCCCCTAAACATGTGCTCTACACTTCCAACTGTAGTCAATTGTCATAAAAATATTGTTGACCATTCCCCAATAGTAATTAGGGCAAGCGATACAAATATTGTAAATTCGCAGGAAATGCCTGGAAAATCAGGAGATAGTTTTGTGCAGCAAGAACTTGTAAAATTGGAAGAAATTGAATCTGAGGTTAATACAACTGAAGAAAGCACTGTGGGTGACACTAAAGATGCAAATATTAATAATGATAATGTAGCTGATGAACCCAGTGATAGTAATGAAACAGATAACAGATTTTCTACAGCACAAAGTAGACATATCTCAGAAAGAGATTCTGCTAATCATAGTCCTGTGGACCCAATGCTAGCTAGTCCATCAATGTGCCACTTCTCTGATAACCACAGTGAGGTAAGACCAAATCATCTCAGAATAAATGTTGTAGTCAAAGTTGACTCATTAAATTTAACTTAATTTTTTAATATAAAGCAAAATACAAATAAGCTTTATAACATGAGTAATAAAAAAATTATAACCATGCAATTTTTATTTCAGGGTTCAAGTGACAGTGGTAAAGGATGTTCTGAGGCTGCCAGTCCTCCACCAGCCAATTTGAACAATGACATGGTTCCTTCTGAATCTGCACTAAGAATACATCAATTTGTTATACCACAGAGCCTTGTAGGGTTACTTATAGGAAAACATGGTTCTTTTGTAACCCAAATAAAATCCAAAACTGGTGCAAGCGTGTATGTAAGAAGACATCCTGATTCTGTTAAACAAAAAATTTGTGCAGTTGAAGGTACTTATAAAATTTCTATTAAGTACTTCTGGCTTCTGGGTCATTGCATAAAAACATTCCCAATGCTATTAATTTTGATAATACAACAATATTCATAGCATTATTTTATATGTTGTATAATTGAATGAATTATTGATGGAATTATTCCTACTAATGAAGCAATGGATAATGAATTTGCTTTTACACCCTTTGGATGGTGATGCAATAGAAAGATGCTATTTTTAAATTTTAACATTCTGACTTTGAATTTTTAGGAACTCAGATAGAAATTGAAACAGCTTTAGAAATGATTAAGGAAAAGTTTCCTGAAAAGAAATTCCCCAACTTTTCCTTACAAGAAATTAGCGCAGAACTCTATCAAAGATTGGTGCCTCTTGTACCAGAGTTTTTACAAGTAAGTTATACCAAAAGAGTATTGTTTATATAATTCTAAACAATTTTGCAATCATGTCTGTCTCTTATCTGTTATGATGCCCAAAAAATAACAGATAAATAAACAATATCTATGTCACTAAGATAATAAATAATTTACAGCATTAAATAAAAACAAAAACTAAATAGGTATACCACGTTAAAAACTTGTTTCTAACATCAGATGCTAATTTCACTTTCAGCTTGTGGAATCAGTGAACAATGATACTATAATGACGTGTCTGGTAAGTGCAGGACACTTCTTTCTTCAACAACCACTTCACCCGACTTTCCCGTCTCTGCACGCACTGCACCGTCTCATGGCAGCAACATATCAGAACCCAGATGTTCCATCTCTGCCACGTCCCGTCAAAGGTAACTAGTTATGTGGTACAAATAAATTTCCTTGTTGGCATTATAATAATTGAATACTAAAATATAAAATAATTGAATATTAATAATAATAATTGAATACTAAAATATAAATAGGTAGTATTATTCCATACTTATATAAATTAAGGTGTTATGAATTTCATATAAATCTTAAACTTGATGTAGTTCTTAGTTTCTAACAATAGAGGTTAACCAATTTAATAATTTTATTTTAAGAGGGTTCAGTATGTGCTGCACCAACTGAAAACAACTGGTATCGTGCACAAGTGATATCAACATCGGAAGAGAATGACACATCTGTTGTAAAACTAGTGGACTTCGGCGGCTATCTGACGGTGGACAATGATCAACTGAAACAGATCCGCTCAGACTTCATGACATTGCCTTTCCAGGCAACAGAAGCCAGTCTTGCCTTTGTAAAACCAGCTAATAATGGTGAGTTCTTTTGTGATGTATCTATATATTATCTAATATGTATTCCTAACAAGATTTTCACTTAACCTCTCGTGTGTTTTAGACGTAGTTCCACGCGAGAAACAAAGTTTACACATATAGTCAGAATGTTATTATAAACCGCGACAAGTTGAGGCCTTGAGGCGCTGTCATATCGCGCGAACAGGCGACCATCGCTCGCGTTCTATGACAAACACGAACGCGTCGTCGCGCAGACAGAGGGCGCTTTTCGATTTCGTCATACAAAATTAACGCGACGGTTGCGTTTTCGCGCGATGAGCGCGTAAAATTAGGACAGCGCCTGAGATGAACGAAATTATTATGACTACTCATGTTAAAAAAAAACCCGTCAATAAATAGTCTGATTCGTATACGAAGGGTTTCATACCATTGAGAGGACCCTGCTTCTTGCAAAATTTTAATTTTTAGGTCAATGGCAAATACCCTATAGGTTTTGCGAGTGTCGAAATAGGCATCATTACGGTTATTATTAATTGATTTTATATTTAGTGTTGGCACTATACATAATATACAGATATTTCTTGATGAAAATAATAAATAATGGTCATTCACGAGCTCACGGTCACCAGAGTATCTTAACTTAAGATACATTTTGCTTCAGACATTCGACTTCACATGTCGAGTTCTTCTCCTTTAATTTTTATAGATTTCTTATTTATTAGCATGTCGTTTGTATGTATTTTGTATTATTATGTCTTATGTAATATTATTAACTAGTTGTGCTCGCGGCTTCGCTCCCGTCATCCCTACCTACCCTCAATAATTCAGCCCACTCAATGTTTTTCTACAAAGATCTCCCTGAAAGATAAGATTGTACACTTGTTTTAATATATGTATGTCCTGCGCTTATTATGTGGTGTACAATAAAGTAGGCAAAAATTCAAAAAACCCTCGACACAAAAACCTCTAAAAAGTAGAAAATAAGCCTCGTACTCGCGTCGATAGAGATAGCGGTATCTTCTTGTCCAACTTACAAGTGTCTCAAGACGAAAGTCTATGACCAGTGTGTGTTGCCAGTGATGACCTATATCTCTGAGACGTGGTCGCTCACAATGGGCTTCATTAGAAAACTTACAGTCTCCCAAAGGGCAATGGAGAGGGCTATGCTCGGAGTATCCTTGCGTGAGCGAATCAGAAATGTAAAGATCCTCATGAGAACCAGGGTTAACGACATTGCCCAAAGAATTGCCAGACTTAAGTGACAGGCCGGCCGATGGGTCAGAAAAGTTCTGGAGTGGCGAACGCGAACCGGAAGACGTGTTTGGAATGCCTCCACCATATGGACCGATGACCTGGTGAAGGTTGCGGTTATCCACTGGATGCGAGACGCACGGGACCGGTCAATGTGGCGACGCTGGGGGGAAGCCTATGTCCAGCAGTGGACGTCTTTCGGCTAATATGATGAATCGAATCGATGGACCGCCAAAGTTAACAGCATTCAACTTTCAAGTATTTATTACACGAGTATACGTACTTGTTATTTTAATTTTATTTAGCGGTTCCCCGTCGTGTTACGGGGCTTCTGAGAGTTTTTTTCACATGATTGACATGCTTTTTATACTTTGTACATATATTTGATGTATTTTACCTAGTAGTAGACACGCTTCGATCGACTATCAATCGAAGCGTGTCTACACGTAATTTTGGCCAAAAATCTTGCGGAAAAAACTAGATTCAAAGAGTAAAATGCGCATAATTTTTGAACGGCTGAACCAATTCTCATCAAACATAGCTAAGAACACTCTCGATAAAGTAATCTTTCTAAAAAAAAAAAACCGGCCAATTGCACCCCCTCCCCTACAAAGTGCACCTCACCAATATTAAAGGTCTGCACTCAAATCTCTCTGCAGTCCACTACCACCTGGAGACTGAAAAACCAGCGCTGTTTTTCCTTACGGAAACGCAGATAGCGAGTCCGTCAGACGTGTCGTACTTATCCTACCCAGGGTTTACCCTAGAGCACAATTTTAAACCGCTCGCGGGTGTGTGTTTGTACGCCCGTGACGACACTTGCTATAGGAGTCTCCGTAACCTTGAGGACTCCAGATTCTCTACGCTTTGGGCTCTGGTGGACACAGGTCTGGATAAAATTATCTACGCCTGTGTCTACCGTTCGCACAGCGTAGATCAGACGACAACCAGGCTCACAGAGTACCTCAGTGAGGCGGCTGATGTGGCACAGCAGCGGTACCCTTCAGCCCAATTAGTGTTCCTGGGGGACTTCAATGCCTACCACCAGGAGTGGCTCTTCCCTTACCAGTGCACTGACCATGCTGGACGGGAGATGCGTAAGCTTTCGCTTGCCTTTACCCAGCTGGTCCATGGGGCAACGAGGGTGCCTGATGTTGATTCGCACACGGCCAATTGCTTGGACCTTCTGCTGACAACAGATCCAGACCGATACTCTGTGTCGATATCATTGTCTGGTGAAGTCTGTGTCCGTCTATTCCCCGCTCGATACCAGCCCAAGAAGCACCCGGCGGGTTTGGCGGTACAGGTCAGTAGATTGGGATGGCATGCGATCTTTCTTCACTGCTATCCTTGGCAGTCTACTTGCTTTTCTTCGGCCGATCCTTCGTCGTGACGGATGTGTTGCTTCAGGGAATGGAGTACTACATTCCGTTCTCTAACATCATGATGTCCAGCGTTGACCAGCCATGGTTTGGCGCCGAATGTCATCGCGCCGACGCGCTTAAACATCAGGCGTACCTGGCATGGGTTGACGCTCGTTCGCGCAAAGCGAGTGACGTGGGTCAAAGGAAGAAAGCCTACAACAGGGCTGCCAAGTCCTGTAAGAAGGTGTTGCGAAGGGCTCGGTTCGATCACATTGGCCGAATAGGGGCCAAACTTTCTTCTTACCCAGCAGGTAGTAAAGCGTTTTGGTCCCTGGCTAAGTCGGTTGAGTCGAACTTCTGCCGTCCCTCACTACCACCACTGCTGAAACCCGATGGGTCGCTGGCCCACACCGCTGAGGAGAAGGAAAATTTATTTGCCTCTCTTTATCTTCGCGTCTAAATCCTGGTGATTCGCGGCCCCCTCCTTCTCCTGCTGGATGCGAGACGAGTATGTCGGACATTCGCATCCGTCAAAAGGACGTCCGTAGGGTGTTGCGCAATCTCGACGTGAACAAGGCTAGCGGCGCTGACGGCATACCAGCTATAGTTCTTAGAACCTGTGCGCCTGAACTGTCTCCGAACTTGACGCGCCTATTCCGCCTTTCATATGAGTCTGGGAAAGTGCCGAATGCTTGGAAGCAAGCCAACGTACAGCCCGTGCCCAAGAAGGGCAGTCGAAATGATCCGGCTAACTACAGACATCTCTGTAACGTCCATACTCTGTAAGAGTATGGACGATTACTCTGTAAGAGTATGGAGCGTGTAATTAACACTAAGCTCCTGGCATGCCTAGAAACTAACGATATCCTTAGCGACCGCCAATACGGCTTCCGCTGAAATCGGTCTACTGGGGATCTTCTAGCGTATGCCATTCACATATGGAGTGAGGCCATCGAGAGGCACGGAGAAGCGCTTGCCGTCTCCCTCGACATCTCCCTCGATCTCTAGACTTTCGATAGGGTCTGGCACGAAAGCTTGATCGGTAAGCTTCCTTCATTCGGTTTGCCCGGTGATCTGTGTGATTGGATTGCAGACTTCCTGAGAGATCGATCCGTTCGAGTGGTTATCGATGGCTGGTCTTCGGACCAATTGGATATTAATGCCGGAGTCCCTCAGGGGTCGGTACTCTCAGCAACATTATTCTTGTTGCACATTAACGATCTGGGATCTTTGGGTATGTAGACGACAGCACTGTTGCTGAGAGATACTTGTCCAACGCACGGGCTACCGGGCCGCTGATCCGGTCTCTCCGTGAGGCCATGGTGGAGCGTTTGAACTTGTTCTTGCAAGCAGTCTCCGATTGGGGCGATGCCAATCTGGTCAAGTTTAATGCTGCTAAAACCCAAGCGTGTCTTTTTTCCGCAAAAAAGAGCCTATTTCACCCGGCTCCAACTTTCCGTGATGTAACCGTGCCAATAACGGACCATCTTGAGCTTCTTGGCGTTACGTTGACATCGACTCTCAATTTTGAGCCATACATTGAGGCAAAGGCACAGCTGGCTGCCAAAAAGTTGGGGATCCTTGCGAAGGTACTTCACGCCAGAACAGCTGCTCAACTTGTATCAAGCGCAAGTTTGATCGTGCATTGAGTACTGTTCTCATCTCTGGGACGGATCTGGCAAATACCAGCTTGATGCACTAGAGTCGATCGAAAAAGCGGGCCAAGAAACTCATCGGCGATGAGGCACTGGTCAAGTCAAAGCTCCAGAGCCTTGAACATCGTCGTCGAGTTGCCAGCTTGTCGGTTTTTTATCGGTTACATTTCGGGGAGTGTGCGATGGAATTGCATGATTTAATTCCGCCCAGCCCGTTTCATCATCGGACTACTAGACGTACAGCGAAGCGCCATCGGTACATGGTAGACATCCCACCCATACGCACTAAACGTTTTGAGAATACTTTTTTTATGCGTACAGCTAAGGAGTGGCATTCCCTGCCGGAGTCAGTGTTTCCCGATAGCTACAATCTAGGGGTCTTTAAGTCAAGAGTGAATGGGTTTTTTTTCTAGGCAAGCTTGCTTCACCGTCGACCACATCATCGCTTTCCATCAGGTGAGATAGTGGTTGACCACTCAAGCTCAAGCCTATATACAGTAAAAAAAAAATGCGTGTCGGACTTCGAACATTTAAGGTTCCGTACCGAATCGCAAAAATAAGTTGGTTGTAATAGGAAAAATGAGAAAAACTGAAAAAAAAATGGGTGCGTTGTGTAGAGGCTTAGGGGGTGATTTGTAATTTCATGTAGATAGGTGGCCTCTTAGACACCGACTGCATGAGCTCTTGACTCTCAACTACAACTTGTGAACATCAACTTATATTAGTTAAGAGATTGCTCAAAATCGGTTCGATATTTCTCTCCGCGTAGTTCATATATCTGTCCTGTTTTATTGAATATATAAAATAAAGATCATGTCAATCGGTCGCTCGAATTCGAAATGAAAGTAGACACAAACAAACAATGTCTCGTTTAGAATCAATGTTTAATCTCCACTAATATAGCTCACAATAATTGATTAATTTAATTTGAAGTTAGTGGTTTTTAAGTAGGTGAAAAATGGGGGCGCTGAAAAATAATTTATTCTCAAAGTGGGCAGTAGACAAAATATGTTTGGGAACCCCTGGTCTACATGGTCTTCGCATGATCTAACCAAGATTTTGTCTAGACTTTAAAAGAGGCTGACCTCTGAGTTTGTTTCGGCCTTTCTTCTCAGACTAGTCAGACGCCGACCTCATCTAGTTTTAAAAAATATGATCGAAATATAAGTGTTTGTAGCCCCCCTTAAAAATATTGATAGTTTGTATGGCTTTGGGCCAACAAGATGCTTATACTGTGAAAATTTGTAAAGGACACGTGTGACAGCAATAGGGCTCCGTTTGGACCCTTTGGGACCCCTAAAAAGAACGATCAAAATCAGTTCTTCTGTTAAGGTGCTTATGATGCCACAGACAGGCTCATACATATATTATACATAGAAGGACAGCTAAACTCGTCAAACTTATAACGCCCCTCTTTTTCTTCGAGGGTTCGGGAGGGGCCGCTTATGGTAGGTATCTCTGCCTGTGAAACATGCAGGCACTTAAATAATTTTTCAACCATTCAAATTTTAATTAATGAGCAAAAGCTTGGAGCAGTCGGAAACTTTTTTTTTTGCAATAGGCTAGGTTTGTCAGACCCTATCAGAAATACCAGGATGAAATGACTTAAAATCTATCTAATAAAGTATTACTGTTACTAGAAACTGAGTAGAGTGGTAGGTGTGACAGACCCTATCAGACATACCAGGGTGAAATGACTTAAAATCTAGCTAATAAAGTATTAATGTTACTAGAAACTGAGTAGAGTGGTAGGTGTGTCAGACCCTATCAGACATACCAGGGTGAAATGACTTTAAATCTAGCTAATAAAGTATTAATGTTACTAGAAACTGAGTAGAGTGGTAGGTGTGTCAGACCCTATCAGACATACCAGGGTGAAATGACTTAAAATCTAGCTAATAAAGTATTAATGTTACTAGAAACTGAGTAGAGTGGTAGGTGAGTCAGACCCTATCAGACATACCAGGGTGAAATGACTTAAAATCTAGCTAATAAAGTATTAATGTTACTAGAAACTGAGTAGAGTGGTAGGTGTGTCAGACCCTATCAGACATACCAGGGTGAAATGACTTAAAATCTAGCTAATAAAGTATTAATGTTACTAGAAACTGAGTAGAGTGGTAGGTGTGTCAGACCCTATCAGACATACCAGGGTGAAATGACTTAAAATCTAGCTAATAAAGTATTAATGTTACTAGAAACTGAGTAGAGTGGTAGGTGTGTCAGACCCTATCAGACATACCAGGGTGAAATGACTTAAAATCTAGCTAATAAAGTATTAATGTTACTAGAAACTGAGTAGAGTGGTAGGTGTGTCAGACCCTATCAGACATACCAGGGTGAAATGACTTAAAATCTAGCTAATAAAGTATTAATGTTACTAGAAACTGAGTAGAGTGGTAGGTGTGTCAGACCCTATCAGACATACCAGGGTGAAATGACTTTAAATCTAGCTAAAAAGTATTTCTGTTACTAGAAACCGAGTGGAGCGGCGAAGCTCTCCGTATCATGGCCGGACTGACAGCGGGACAGCTGCTACACGCGCAAGTAGCCGGCTACGACGAGGCTGGCCTCCCACTCGTACATCTCTACCTCACACTACACCCACAGGTGAGCCAATATTCTCGAAAATCATTTTCTTGTCTAATAGATGAAGTTTAGGTGACGACATAATTCGTTAAATAATGCTTTTAAAAAAAAAAGTTGGCTTGTGATCAATAGTGCTATTTTATATTTCAGCAAGTAATATTCCTGAATAGAGAGTTAGTGGACCGCGGCCTGGCGGAATGGGATATTCCGCTCGATTCGTGAGCGCGGCGCACAAGGGCCGGCAGAGCCCGCCGCCCCAGCCGGCTTCACTACTTACGTGTTAATTAAATACTGTAATGACGCTGATTAGTTGTATGGTATTGCATTTTGTTTGACACAATGTATATAGTTTTTACATTTGAGACTCAATTTTCTTTGCTGGCTACTGAAGAGAAAGAAGCTAGGTGTCTTACTGTGAGTTCTTACTTTTTAGTCTCACTTTTTATTTATATGATGACTTGTGACACATAGCTTATAAATTAATAAATGTTTCCCTTCTATTTCTTATTTCAGTTCTTACTTATGTATAAGTTTTAATTATAGATACATTATTGGCGCGTTCAATGTTCAAATAATGATTACCATCCAGCCTATGTGTAGTATGATTCACATAATATCCGATCTCTAATCAATACATTTGCCTCAACTCCCACAAAAGAAAAAAAATACAATACGCTTTTATAGAACTATAAATCGTAGAGTATAAGCTACAAATGTTACGTAGATAATTTTAAGAACATTCTTATTGGATTTGTACCTATAAAGAGTAAATGATCCTATGTTTTAAAGATAAAAATAGCGAGGTTGTCGATTAAAAGTTCAGGATGCTCATTATAACCAAGATCGTTTACTTTGCCTTGTGCAGTGATAAATTTCAGCATTATATTATAGCTTATTGTAAACTATTCAATGATAATTCGGCTATATGCCTAAAAAATGTGCCTTTAAATTTCTGCAGCTATATCACTTTGTACTTACATGAAATATTATTTGTCACAAGTATATTGATTTATTGTTTCAGTTTATTAAGACGTAATTGGTTGTGACAAAATAGTATTTTATGAATATTTCATAAAATGTTGAATCCAACTCCAATTGTTTACTATTTGCGGAAGACTGAAAATGTATAGTTATGTACAGTTAATGCTATGTGTAAAATATGTGTAAAAAAGTACAATATTGTGTGCCCGACTACTGGTATGATGGACTTGAGTTTACATGTTGTTTTTCGTTCAGTTCTTTGACAAGATGACTAGAATTGTGCAGTGGTCTTATTACAGGTAGACTACCTTTGTCATGACTTATTGAATTACTTCACTGGGGAACAGAAATTTTGCATTTCGCGTTGTAGTCTATTTTGTAAAAGGTAGGCTGACGTATGCTGAATACGGAAAAATATCGGATTTGTCAAATTGACTCTTAGTATATGAGATAAAGACCATTAACTATTTGATTGAAAAATGACAATAAAAATATAATTTGTATTAAATTATACGCTCCCTAATAATTAGAAATAGTAGGCTAGGCTTTTCTATAGTGTTTTTGTTCAGGACAAATCTTTGTTTAAAGTCCACCAGTAGACTGCCATCATATGGCGCTCGCAATTTTCTTCTTTTGTTCTAATGTCCTAATACAACCATTTTTCTTGTTTCTTCTCACTGTTATCATCAAGTTCAGTTTGAGTGCTTTGTAATTATGCATTTTTTTGCTACTAATACAAAGCTTAACCAGGGTCCCGATTCCATCTGAGACTCAGGGTTTGTAAGCTTTTACTTTTCAAAACTCAGTCCATATCACACTCCCAAACTAATCAACATCGTCTTTGGCACCAGTATAATATAGATTCTAAACAAGACTTTAATATGCAACCAATATTTAATCTTTAGTGCAACATTTAACCCAAAATATGCTTGGTAGGTGTGTATCACAAACTATGTGATCTTTTTTCTTTATTTTTGTGGACGACCTTTGACAAATATAAAACCGTAACTGGTGGAATCGTTAACACACAACACACCTACGCGAAGATGTCATATTTTCTAGGGCAAAAAGGACAATTTCCAACTCAAAATAGGGTATTTTTTAAGCTCTTTTGGCACATTAGCGAGAATTACAACAACGTATATAGAATACCAAATTTGGTTAGGATCTTACTAAAATTAATACAAATTAGAAAAAAAACTACCTGGTTAATATTTTTAATGATTGTTTTCATGTTGTTTATCTCAAGATTCAAAGTCAATCCAAACAAAGTAAATTCATTTCTTGTACTATGTCTTAAAATATAACTATAACAAAAACAGGCACCTACAAAATGTATGCTGCAGAAAATCTTTTTCTTGTTCCCCTGTGTTTGAATTTATGAGAATATCACACTGCATTTTCTAAACAGCTTGTTAAAAATAAGATGCGATTTTTGCAGTCAGTACTTACATTTGTTTTCTTTCAGATGGCACTAAAGAATCGGCATTAGCATCCATGTTATACCGAGGACTATAGCTAATGAAGCTTTGTGGTAACTCTATAAAATCGTTGACTTATAATGAGCACATTGATCATCCTAACGTATAATAAATATATAGTTTTATCAGTGTACATAATAGATTTAGTGTGATAAAGCAATATTTCATTGTTGTAGTGAATCCAGTATTCTAATACATTATGTTGAGAAATAGTGTTGGTTTTTAGTGATATGTCTTGTATGAGTAAGTATGCGTATTATGTAGTAAATTTTGATATAGAGCTCGACCGAAAAAGTTTAAATTTCATTGCTTAGTTTCAAATTTAAACCACAAAATGTTCACGATTTTTTTGACAAGGTTGAAACAGTTTTACAAAATAACTTCGTCATCCAATTCTGATGAAATTGTGGTTGGTCTTTAATTTCTTCCTTTTAAAATCAAAGCAATTTTAAAAATCTTGTTAGAATCTACATCATTAGTTTTCGCCTGGTTCTATTTTTTAAGCTTTTCTGGGAAGTTTACTATGCTAATTTTGTCTCCATTTTACAGCTGCGAGTCTGCTGTTATTAAATTAATATATTATGGGGATAAAAAGCCAATTGTGGTATCTGGATAAATCATCTTCTTCCTTATATTACCTTAGTTATGATGATCGATGATAGTAATCAGTCTTTACTTACTGATTATACAAACGGATGGTTTGCATTTTGTTTACGTCACTGTGTATATAATAACTAATATAAAGCGGTTAATTTAATAAATTGTTTTAAAAATAAAAATAAAGTTTTTTCATTTACCTATCTATACTAATATTATAAAGAGGATAGATTTGAATATTTGTATGTAACGAATAAACTTAAAAAACTACTGGACCGTCACTATCACCGGGTGACATAGGCTACTTTTTAACCGACTTACAAAAAAAGGAGGAGGTTCTATGTTCGACTTTATGTTTGTTTTTTTTTTTTTTTTTTTTTTTTTTTTTTTGTGTATGTTCACCGATATCTCTGTCAATTGTAAACCGATTTTGAAAATTCTTTTTTAGTTTGAAAGAGCATGTTTCAAAATTGGTCCCATTTTAATTTGGTGAAGGTCTGATGAAGAAATTCGGAGATACACAACAGAACTCTTCAATAAATAACGGCAAAACTCTCGGGATTGCTGCAATCACATGTCTGTTTGTTGTTTATACCATTTCATAACATAACATCACGCCAGTACGCTCTAAAGGGGTACACAGATCTCTCATTTCACCGGTTATGTTCAAGTTTCATATTATTCGGTTAATCTATTCTGGAGTTATAGGGACCTTAATAAACAACTTGCTAGGTAAAACTAAAAAGGGAAAAATAAAAAAACTTTTTTGCAAAAAAATACTACCGACTTCCAAATGAAAAACTACAAAGTGAAAAATAACTTAACTTTTGGAAGTCGGTGTCCATATCGCAAAAAATGGTACCTACGAAAGACACCGACTTCCAAAAGTTAAGTTATTTTTCACTTTGTAGTTTTTCATTTGGAAGTCGGTAGTATTTTTTTGCAAAAAAGTTTTTTTATTATCCCTGTATTCCCACGGGAAGAGGAACTACGCGGGTGTTCCGGCGGCTCCGCTAGTCTTCTAATATACTCAGCGTCACAAAAATAACCTTTGTTCCCACTAGTACTACCCGATGCGGTGGTACTAGCGGGCGTTCTCTATACCAATTAATACTAGTTGTTGCCCGCAACTTCTTCCGTGTCAAACAGACATGCTATCCCGAGAGATTTGCCGTCACTTATTGAAAAGTTTTATTGTACCTATAGCCACAAGCGTCTCGATGACATACCCAGGGGTCTGGATGTCATTTTTGGGTCGCTAAATGCGAATTTAGTGCAGAAAGAAAAATGAGTAATTGGCATTAAAAACAAAAACACCTTAAAATTAAACAAAATATTTTTTAAATTATTAATGCCAAAAGGGCCTCAGCTCAAACCAAACTTGCTTCATAACCAGCAGGTAGTAAAGCGTTTTGGTCCCTGGCTAAGTCGGTCGAGTCGAACTTCAGCCGTCCCTCACTACCACCACTGCTGAAACCCGACCAGCGACCCGCTGGCCCACTCCGCTGAGGAGAAGGCAAATTTATTTGCCTCTCTTTTTGCGGAATCTTCACGTCTGAATCCTGGTGACGCGCGGCCCCCTCCTTATCCTGATGGATGCGAGACGAGTATGTCGGACATTCGAATCCATCAAAAGGACGTCTGTAAGGTACTGCGCAACCTCGACGTGAACAAGCCTAGCGGTCCGGATGGAATACCAGCAATAGTTCTCAGAACCTGTGCACCTGAACTGTCTCCGATCTTGACAAGCCTATTCCGCCTTTCGTATGCGACTGGAAAAGTGCCGAATGCTTGGAAGCTAGCTAACGTACAGCCCGTGCCCAAGAAGGGTAGTCGAGCTGACCCGGCCAACTACAGACCCATCTCTGTAACGTCCATACTCTGTAAGAGAATGGAGCTTGTACTTAACACGAAGCTCCTGGCATACCTAGAAACTAACGAGATCCTTAGTGACCGCCAATACGGCTTCCGCTGAAATCGGTCTACTGGGGATCTTCTAGCGTATGCCATTCACATATGGAGTGAGGCCATCGAGAGCCACGGGGAAGCGCTTGCTGTTTCACTCGACATCTCGAAGGCTTTTGATAGGGTCTGGTATGAAAGCCTTATTGGTAAGCTTCCTTCGTTCTGTTTGCCCGGTGGTCTATGTGACTGGATTGCAGTCTTCCTGAGAGATCGGTCCATTCGAGTGGTTATCGATGGCTGCTCATCGGACCAATTGGATATCAATGCGGGTGTCCCTCAGGGGTCGGTACTCTCAGCAACATTATTCTTGCTGCACATTCATTATCTGCTAAAACCCATCTTTAGGTATGCAGACGACAGCACTGTTGCTGAAAGATACTTGTCCAACGCACGGGCTACCGGGCCGCAGATCCGCAGCCTAATTGTGTAAGTGAATTCGGCAAAGGAAACAATCTGTTTCTTTTCCAAAAATTAGGCTGCCGGTCTCTCCGTGAGGCCATGGTGAAGCGTTTGAACCTGTCCTTGCAGGCAGTCTCCGAATAGGGCGATGTCAATCTGGTCAGTTTAAATGCTGCTAAAACCCGGGCGTGTCTTTTTTCCGAAAAAAAAGAGCCAATTTCAACCGGCTCCTTTCCAAGATGTGACCGTGTCAATAACGGACCATCTTGAGCTTCTTGGCGTTACGTTGACATCGACTCTCAATTTTGGCCCATACATTGAGGCAAAGGCTCAGCTGGCTGCCAAAAAGCTGGGGATCCTTGCAAAGGTGAGAAGGTACTTCATGCCGGAACAGCTCCTCAATTTGTATCAAGCGCTACTTCGATCATGCATGGAGTACTGTTCTCATCTCTGGGACGGATCTGCCAAATACCAGCTTGACGCACTAGAGTCAAAAGAAAAGCGGGCCAAGAGGCTCATTCGCGATGAGGCGCTGGTGAAATCGTTTTCGGTTTTTATCGGTTACATTTCGGGGAGTGTGTGATGGAATTGCACGATCTAATTCCACCTAGCCCGTTTCATCATCGGACTACCAGACGTACGGCGATGCGCCATCGATACATGGTAGACATCCCACCCATACGCACAAAACATTTTTGGAACACTTTTTTATGCGTGTAACTACCTACAGCTAAGGAGTGGACTGCCCTGCCGGAGTCTGTGTTTCCCGACGGCTACAATCTGGGGGTCTTTAAGTCAAGAGTGAAAAGGTTATTTCTAGGCAAGCGTGTTTCACCGTCGACCACATCATCGCTTACCATCAGGTGAGATAGTGGTCAAACGCGGTCAAAATAAAATTCCAAGATGGCGCCGACAAAATAAAATAAAATAAATATTTTTTTGCATTTATACTATCACTATTTGTTTGTTTAATAATGAATCAAAGAGATGTAAAAGTCAGACTACCTGTCCTTAATATATAATGAACAAGAACAATTAAAAGGGCAAGTGTAGATCAATATGTGTGTGTTAGAGTCAAATGCTTTGTGGTAGTCTACAAAACGATAGGTAGTAAGGAAACCCATAATATTCTTGTATTGCTCAGCGTTCTGTTTGATTGTTTAAACGTAATCTATGGTCGAGAAACCGCTGCGGTTGGTTCCCATCTAAAATTTCATCATTGTAATCTGATCGAGTAGGTAGATTATTGAAAATATCTTGTCAAGTTTGGACAGAAGACATAGTGCCTGCAGTTGTTAATGTCGTCTATTCTCCCCTCTTCCCTCCTTTGAGTAGGTAGTATAAAGGTAAAAAACAACACTTCTTATAAAATTGCATTTATTACAAGATGTAATATAAAAATTTATTTATTTACTTAGAACTAATATTACCCATTCCACAATATATAAAAACTTCAACAATAATAGTCATTTATCTGAAAATTACACAACAGCAGATAAAATGATAACATATGCATAGATTTATGTCAAAACCGATCGTTTCGGAAGTCTCAACCGAAATAACACTAAGTCTAAGAGGACCCTTACACGACAGATTAGATTCGTATGAGAACATAACCAATATAAATAAAGGATGCAAAGTGAGTGTAATAACTACGTGTACACTTCTGGATAACCCTTTGGGGATTTACACGCTTGATGTTACGTTAGATGAAAAGTCGAAATGCGCAACCCTATTTTTCTGGGATTGATAGGTAATCTTAACATGTCAATTTAATGTTACTCTAAATAGTAATATTTTGGGCGTGGTATGACTTACCACCCACAGAATAACTTAACAATATTCTGTGTAGGTAACATCAGGGTATGACCTGTGTGCATCATAGATTTCGAACAATCATGCCCGTTTTTAACCGACTGCCCAAAAAGGTGGAGGTTATATGTTCTGCTGTATGTTGGTTTTTATCACTCACTATTTGCCCATGGTACCCCTTTGTCCCCCTTGGGGGTTCCACGGGCAAAAATATTTGTTCGTGGTAACCCAAGGGGGACTAGACTGGGAGACCACGGGCAAGTAACGTGCAAAACCTAAATGAATGCCTAAATATTATTGCACTATTGGATTCTGGACTCTCGGCGATGAGGCGAGCGTTGAAAATCCAACAGCGCGATTTTACTTAGTTGTCTAATCGGTGAGGAAAGGGATTCATATATTAAATTAGTTTGAGCGACCAGTCCAACAAGTGACGACAACTTACGCAACATTTTTATTTTCAAAATACCTATTTACGGTTACTTTTTTTTAAATATGAAACAGGATTGTAAGTAAACAGATCCCCTACAGATAACTGGTACTTACAATACCATCGTCTATTGTAGTTAGCCACAATAACAAATAAGCTTTGAGCTATCAACTTTTCAGTAATATTGTCTTACATTTATAATCTGACCCTGGAAATATTTATAATGTAAATTATTAGTTAATATATTCACAACACAGACAATACGTATCCGAAACTCAAAATGTTCTATTTTGTTCTTTATTTGAAAGTAATGAAAACTTTTATAGTCTTTGTAATTGTGTCTCAGTAAAGAAATGATGAGATGTGAATGTCCCATTCAAATTCTATGACATACACATTTTGTACTATTTATTGATACCTAGTTACTTCAATTGGGACTCATGACCCCGTCTGGTATCTATTATCTTCTTCTGATAAATAAAACATTTGACAGTCTTTGTTATAAGACCAACAAAAAAATAAACTGAATTAAAAATTATTTATAATGTTGGGTTTATTCAGTGTTAAAAATACTTATTTTTGTTTTTCCAATATTTTCCGTGTTCAATTAATTTAAAATATCTTATAATAGTTTTCTTTTTTTGTGGAAAAGAGTTTATAAATAATAATTCTACAACTTCCAGGAATAGAGTTACTTAATAACACACTAGACTAAAAAAATATATTCATTTTCTTAAATATTATTTGCATGGACTATATCAAGACCTGGCAGCTGTCTAATAAATGTTATTTTTAACATGCTGCGTTATTATTAATAATAACAGCATGGCAAACAGCAGTTAACTAACCGTTTTTGTATAACAGAGCCAAAAGATATTAATTAATTACATAACATAAAATAATCACCATTACTCATAACTGAAAAATTGTCTACAGTTCCACAAATTCGCCTATTTAATAAACATGTCAAATCTTTAACTCCATACATCTGCAGAATATTTTTTCATAGACTCGAGCTTCTTGATATATTGCACAGCTTCAGATTCCGTGCGCCCACCCTTTTCTTGGATAGCTTTTAGAACAATATTCCTTACGTCAACAGCCATATTCTTTGCATCACTAAAAAAAACAAAATGGAATCAAATCATTTCAAAACAATGTGGTAATGATAATGTCGACGTGGCTTTATTGTGTTGTTGCGGCGCACAAAGAAGACTTTATTGCCAGTGTAACATTCGACATGGAGACAGATTGTTGAAAGCTAAGATCGAAACTGACCTTTGCACAGTGATTGATGCAAGTGGGCGTTATGGAACCGTGGTGTGCATACAAAATGCCCACGTATATCAAACGACACATGAAGAAACGATAAATAAAATTTCATAAAGACAATATTTAGTAACAATTGTTTGCGGGAATGGGCTCTTGGTTCATTTTCGTGCGCTGGAGGCCTGGACGGTGATCAGCTTGATATAAATGTAATAAATAGAACAGCTGCGGGCCTGCCCGCCGCACTGATCCGCATGTGTGCCAAGTACATTTCAATGCATGGCTAAAGGCGTGGCGGAAGGAGCCAGTTCTCTAGTAATTGAGTTGAATTAAAAACTAATCAGTTTATCATGGCAAAACATCGTTATCATAGTCATCGGCAAAAAAATAAAAATCCATAAAATCTTTTTGATTTTGCGTTGTCTGTCAGTGAATGAATAAATCTATGATTCTGAATTGATAATAATATTTTGTATAATTACCCGCAAATGTAGAAATGTCCATTACGATTACCGATGATGTCCCATAGCAGGTCCATATCCTTTTCTATCAAATGCGTTACATATACTTTTTCTTTTTGATCCCGAGAGAATGCAAGGTTCAATTTAACATCACCATTTGCCTGATATTTCTCGAGTTCCTGAAATGCAATTTAATATTAATGCCAATAAGTTTCACTTGGTTTCTGAAAATAAATCTTCGACAAGTGATGCGATTGGCTGTTGAAAATTCATTCAACCAACCAATCACAAGGTAAAGCGCGTTTGACATTTTGTCACATAAATTTTGCGATAATTTTTGTTTCTGAAAGTGGACGTGTGGCCAACACCCTAATTTCTTATCGGTTTTAAAACCACGAAGCACATTCCTTCCCTTACATTTTGATAACCTAACATATTCATTGAGTGTTTTACGCTGTCGAGTAAACGGATTTTTGAACGTATGAAGCAATTAATGCAAGGAAAGCGTGCCGCTAGCGTAGCGTATGCGCTATTCTTTGAACTTACACAATTAAAGTGCAGATTTCCACCTTCAACTCGCATGTAAGTTTAATTACGTTGGGGGCACTATCAAGCCACTGATCGGGTTATATCGGTAGCCCTGTATGTGGGTCGCGGATAAATTTGAAAAAGAGTTACCGCGGCCTTGGCTCAAGCAACTGAAGGAGCACGGGTGGGTTTTAGTCAGTAAAAGTCTGACACGCCCTCCCGCCTCACCCAGAGCGGGAGAAGTCATTGGATGATTTCCCACCCCAAAAAAAAAAAAAAAAAAAAAAAGCCCTGTATGTAACGGACAAAGCAAGACTGCCGCTCGTGGCGCCGCCAGCAGTTTAGACATCTTTAAGCATCCAAACATACCGCTATGTATAGTATATTAATGAAACGGTTGCTTTGATACACTGCATTGCATATCGGTGTGAACTGACCCTAAGTTGATTGATGATTTACAAATATTATAACACACCTCCTGATAAATATAGTCCTGATCGCGATGTCTGCATCCAAAGTACAGAATGCTATCTCCAACTTCCTTGCCATTAGCACGTGCGTGCGCGCGTTCTTGTAGGAATCCACGGAATGGAGCTAAGCCTGTACCTGGGCCGACCATTATTATTGGTGTTTGGGTCTGCAGAGGTAATCTGAAAAAGATAAAAATAGAACGAAATAAAATGATATATTTTGTTTTAATGATACTTAATTCTAGCACTAGTGATAATAGCTTTTATTTACCTAAATTGAGACTTTCTAATATATACAGGTACACGAGGAAGAGGCTTGCCAGGTTCGGGTTTGTTCTCTGCTAGCCATGTGGTAGTCACACCTTTGTTAACGCGACCAGTTGGAGTTTTATATTGAACAACTACTGCAGTAATATGAACTGTCTCCGGATACATCTAAAATAATAAAATGTATTAATCATTTAAATATTTTAAAAACATACAAAGTAAAGCCATGTACAATGAAGCAGTTTTGTTACCTTAGGACTGGATGAAATAGAATAATATCTGGGTTGCAGGCGCGGTAACAGTTCACACAAATGGTCCAGCGGAGGTTTACAAGACGGTATATCCTCTAAAATGTGTACAATATTTCTACAGCCCTCTACAACAAAGGACTGATACATAGTCTTGCCTTCTTGTGAATTAGTTGCCATAAGCATTAATTTCTTTTTATCCTGAAACAGATGTTAAATTATGATTATTATAATTGTTTCTTAAGGCGCCGATTCCCTTGAGTAGCTGACTTTAAAATGAGAATAATTAATAACTAATAGAGAATAATTTTTTGGAAAAATATTTGTTTTCTTATTATATTGATCTTAGAAAATTTTGAGTTTTATTTGTATAACATAGTGTAATTAATTTGTAAAGTTATGTCTAATACGGACAAAAACACGACAATCGCTGCCACCCAAAACCGCTGGGCTTATTTTAATGAAATCGACACCATCTCAAAGGCAATTTAATTATCTACATTTTGATTTGAGCCTTTTTTTTTAAAGTCATAGAATAATAAGGAAAGTGCAAAAAACTACTAAATTTTGGGTCGCGCGGGTGTGAACCGAGTGCGCGTTTTGTTCCCTCAAGGTCGTTGGCGTTAGTCGTCGTCTTAATAGAGTTTTGAACGATAATAAAATAAGTCATCTTCTTACTTCCTCATCTGAGCAGTATTCAACAAGCTCTCGTAAAATGTGAGTGCGAGGCAATGCTGTGATCTCGACATAATGTGAAAGAGCAGTGCGGTACGAAGTTGGGCATGGGAATGGATGTTTCTTGCTGCTTTCTTGATCAGTATTGAAAAGTGAGAATATTTCATCAAGATTAGCTCCAGTTAGCTGTCCCAGACGATCCACAAGATTGGAATCATTAATGGGGTATACTGCCACATGGTCACCTGTGAATATAAAATATTATTGACAGATTGTTAAAAAAAAATAACTATGTTCCCTAGGCAGTTGATGAAAACTAATAGTTTTCATTATTTTGTACTTTTTGTGTAGGTACTTGGTTTTTCGAATATCTTCTACATAAGTCAAAGTAATAATCACAATTTAATTAAGTTATAGAGTAACATTCCTTGTATCGGGCAACGTTATTTATAGACAGATAATAATTGCATAATAAACTGTTTTAGTTTACAGAAATTAGTTGCATTTTGTTTTGAGTGTCTGAATATGTAGCCAGAACTCAGTTGCTCAACTAGTGTACTTTTTGACTTCCTTATATTGGTATTGTATTGTACACAATCAGTCAATATGGACAAATTTGACTCACCTGCTTCATATCTCATTTTTGAGTCGGAAATATCCAGTTCCACATGAATACAGGATCTATCTCCGGCTTTGTGCAACTCTCTATTTACTGTAATTTGAGCTAAGAATGGATTCTTAGCATCATAAGGCCTGTGAACAAAAAATAAATAAATTATAACTACCTTCTCTGTTGCTGTTAAAAACAGGTAATTCGGGTTTTAAATGTATTATTCTTTGGATGTTTTATATAAATCTCTTATTGCTTTCACTGGTTAACTGTGAAGTACCGTGCTCGACCGAAGCAGTATGCGCCTGGAAAGTGGCTTGTCCGAATACGGCGTTGCCCGAGAACCCATTTCCAGAGACAGTGGGATGAGCCGCTCTGCAGGTTGGAATGGAATAAACTTATAAATACGTCCACCAATACTGCTGAGCGTGCCCGCCTGCTGGCTGTGGGAGAGTGGGAGTCGGGCCTCTGGCTACAGGCATTTCCGTTACCCAACATAGGTACTATGTTGAGTGACGGAAATCCATCCCATCTTCTTAGCACGGCGGGCTGTGCTGGGGCGGCTGCAGCCGGTGCAGAAAACCTCAGACGGCGCAAATGTTAACCTTATTGGAAGTTATGAACCGTTTGGGGTTGAAACATTAGGTCCATTGGGTCCGAGTGCGCATCTAGTTTTTCGAGAAATTTGCACAAAGCTCGTCGACTCTTCACGTGACCAGAGGGCTGGCCTTTTCTTCAGCCAGAGAATCAGCATTGCCATCCAACGTGGCAATGCTGCCAGCGTTCTTGGCACGTTTCCCATTGACATCCATGTGGACGAATTTTTTGATGTACAATGAGCCCTTTTCCCTCACCCCTTTCTATAAGTGTATAGATTTTTTTTTTAAATTTCAAGAACTTTTTGCTATAATATTCAAAATCTTGTAAGTAACATTTAATATAATTTAAGAAACGTCAATCTATTAATAAATAAAAATTAAGGTATGTTTAATATTACTGTGATTATACTTACGGTCTTTGAACTTGCAATGAATGCAGTCTTGCAATTTCACCAGTGAACACATTATTCGGCTGGATATCCTCAGGACCATGTGTCACAAGTCGGAATTGACGTATCAATTCTTCTTCTCCAGTGCTCTCAATATTGAATTTCTCACACACTGATGGCCAAAATTTATCTTTCCATGTAATGAAGTCGTCTTCAATGCTGGAATCAGTTATAACTATCATCAGTTCAAATACTTTCATATTTATTTATTTATATATTAATAAATAAAGTTTATTATCAAAAAAGCCAAATACAATTTGTCCATCTCAATTAAACATAAAAAAGTCATTATATGAAGTACAACACTATGCATTATTTGAGACAGAAAGAATGTCTGTGTTTCTGCTAGTATAAACTTTGTTACAGACACAGGCGCCTTCCTCTTACAGTTATCACAATTTTCTGCTCTTTGTAGGAGTTTTGGTAAGCATAAATTTAATTTAAGATGAGTCATTATTAATAATAGTATCTGGGCGACCAAGCTCTGCTCGGGTGAAAACAGAGAAAACGACGTTTTCTAAAAATTAAACCTAGCTATATCGATTTATCGCCCCGAAAAGCCGTGCATACTAAATTTCATGAAAATCGTTGGATCCGTTTCTGAGATTCAGATTAATATATACAAGAATTGCTTGTTTAAAGGTATTAGATTAGATTAAGCAAAAATGGTTTTAGTAAAAAGCATGGTTACATATCATAGTATCTAAACGTATTCTAACTATTTTCGAGATAACTATGGTCAAAAGACCAACTGTTTTAAGTACCTAAAAATCGTTTCACAGATTTTTGTAAAAATATATAATAAAGAGGCGAATAATTCGCCTACGGCGTTCTCAACTACAATTTATTAACCTAAGGTTGTTGAAATAACAGACAATTCACGTACTGTTGATAAGTTAAAACAGGTCATATCTGTTCCAAAACTGAATTGTGGCACCATGACTTCACATAGTCTTTTAGCTATACTAACCCTAGAGTGTACATAATAAAAAGGAGGCGCGAAGGGAGTGCAGCCCCCTCTGTAACAAAGCATAGGTACCCCTGCAAGCCATAGCTGCAGAGGCGAGCATAGGTGCCTATTCTTTGTTACGTAAAAGCCAATGGGTTACACTTCCCGCAGTGCCGGAGAAGTTGCAGAAGCAACTTCCACCACTTAAGAAATCAATCCAGCAAGCAGTATTAATAAACTGTAGGCGAGTCGTAGATTTGGTATTTCTATGTTCTATGTTAAAGTATTTGGTTTCCGCAGTTAGTCCTTCAGATGGACCATTGTGCGTACCATTGTGTGGAGCATGGCGGCCCTTTGGTGGTTATTCCAACCAGCCCACCTCTGTCCAGAATGTAATACACGTAAGATCTGGGTGACCCGAGGGTTTGTGTTATAATATGGGTGATGCCTGTGTATTCAAAGAGTACATGCGCAACTGTTTCCTCAGCCTCCATGCACGCCCTGCATGAAGACCGAGGTATTTCATACATAGCTGTAATTAATATCTTAAAAAAATCATTTGGTTAATCATTAGTTAGTGCGATTACTTTTTGTTTAATCAAAATTAAGTAAGTAAAACAGTACTTGAGTCAACCTATATGTGTTATGAACATACGTGAACCAACCGTAGTTATCTCAAAAATAGTTAAAATATGTTTAGATATTATAATATGTAACCAAAAGCATGCAAGTAAAATAAACAATAAATAATTTGAATCTTGTCTAACACAATATTGTACTTGAATTTTACATGTTTCTGCAGTAACTATAATTAAAATGAAGAGCAAAAAGTTATGAAATATTTTAAAATTAGTAACATATTTACAGAAAACAGTTGAATTGAAAATCAATAGATGTGTTGTGTTGACACTTTCGAAGCTGTCCAATTATTTATTGCAAGCACTTAAAACTCAAATGTTAATACATACTTTGCATCATCGTCCCCAAGACCAAGTTCATACACTCGAGTTGCGCCAAGTTCTTCAAGACGCTTGTCTAGATAAATAGCAACTGCATTGTAATGTTCGTATGTTTTGTTGCCAAGGCCAAACACCTGAAAATTTATTAATACACTAAAATCATAACATAATAAACTACATAGACTATGTATCGCATTAAGAATCTCAATAGCATACCACACAACGCAATTTCCGCATTGTTGAACCTAATAACCTTCTATATCCAAAAAGACGCGTTACATTAACAATCGCATTCATAGTTACACAGTTATGTTTTAGCTTCTATTAAGGATCAGGGAATTTCATAAAAATGCCTTTCAACTCTTACAGCACTTTCAAATGGGCTTTTAAAATGTGTATTTTTCTAAACTCTTTCGATTCTATTAAGTACGCATTTCATCACATAAGTTGGGTCTTTAAATTAGTTAAATTTACTTATTTAGAGGTACACAAATTAATAAACTTGAAAGTTGATATACCAAGATAACTGCTGTATCCCATTTCGTAAAAACTTAACAGACCGATAACATTGAAAATTATTATAGGTTATCGCAACAAAACTAATTTATTTTAGACATGTAAATCACACGATCACAAAGTTCTAAAACACTAAGAGTTATTTTCTCCTAATTATAAGTTATTATCAAAATATTACAATACTTTGTAAATTGCAAACATGACTAGAACCATTGGGTTATAAACACTAAAGTACTAAACAGAGACCTGTGACAGCCAGTGACTTTGACATTTTATCACGATGACAAGTAGATAAGCATAGATTTTATTTTGTCTATGAATTGAATTATTTTTATACTATACGGTTCGGTTACGAGTCTTTTGGCACACGCGAGTTTACGCATCTTCTCAACTGTTTAATACTAGCCAGACAGGATTATAACCAGGCAGAGCCCTGTTTTTTTTTAAATCGAACTACTGTTTTCACACCCATTGATAGTAGATACAAACAGTGTTTATATTATTTTAACGATTATTCTGTTTTTTGTTAGCATATTTCTCATTCAGTAACTACGTTTAATAGTTGCACCGGTTGCACCATACTTTTGTTCAAACTCAGTTTTCTACACTGTAGGTTCGTATTTTTTTAATGATTCCTAGAGGTGTAGTGTATCGGAAAGAATCGAGACAGCGGTGTTGGGTATAAATATATTATTACGATATTGCTGAATTAAATGGTAGGTACCACCCAATCCACGTTACCATACACATAATAATATGTACTTTCTATCTATGCGGAAATCACTTTCATCACAATAACGCCTAACCTTACTTGCGAGATAAAATTACGTGATTATTATCTGTGCCTGCGTGCTTTATTATTTAAAAAGATTTGTTGTCCAAACAATACACTATGTAGGTACTTACAGCATAATTCAATCCAGTTAAATCGGGTTCTCCATTCTTTATCCATTCATAAAACTCCATAGAATTATCTGTGGGATCTCCTTCACCATATGTTGCCATACAGAACACAGCTAAAGAATTCGGTATGTCTTGGAGTTTCATGAGTTCTTCCTAAAAATAAGACATGATTATAATAATATGTTTAATAGTAGGTGCATGCATTTCAACAAAACCTACAACCGTTAGCTGACCACCGAACTGACAGGTTTGTAAAAAATATTATTTAGGTACCATATCGCATTCCTCGGGATCAGCGACCATGCCCTTCATCTTGTACCGTATGCCTTCTTTGGCCAGACGGCCAGCAAACTCCTCTCCAGTGCCCGTTTGGGATCCATAGAATACAACTAAACTTCTTCCAGACGACTTTAATTTGTTAATAAATGAATTTTCTGTAATTTGGATGGATCCAGCAGCCCTGCGAATAAATAAATAATAAGAAATTAAAATTTTAACATAATTTTACCAAACTTGAGTTGAAATTGGGGTTTTCTTAATCATCGCAAGAACCAGAAATATGATTGAGGAAGTAGGTACCTATATTTTTACAAAACTTCAAAACTCTAAAAAGTTTCGTGCTTAGGTCTAAAAATTAGGTAGTTCAGTGGCGAAAATTTAAACGGTCAGCTAATTTAAACAGAGTGAATTGAGCTGATTCTAGGTGTCGGGAAAATAACTAAATTGGTCAGCAAATAATGTGACATTGGACAGCCTTAAAATTGATGTCATAGAAAATGTTATATACTTGTAGCAATTATAATTATTATTAAGATTCTTAGTTATTGCTCTATTGAGCAGAATATCGTGATTTATTGATTTAGTTGCTGAACAGCACCCTAATTGCGTAACCTTATTGAAAGACCAAAGTGCGCGTAAGTACTTTAATCTTTTAATTGACAATTTATTGCGTGTTTTACAATGTCGCGTAGACGGATTTTTAAACATAATATGAATACAAGCGATCAACACGCGTGCGCATTATTTGAAGTTACACAACAAGTTAACACGTCCCGAATGATCCAAACGGAGCCCTATTGCTGTATCTCCCGTATCCGTCTGTATGTCTGTCGTCTGACACACAATTTTATTCCGTAGACTTTATTAACTTCCCATTGACCTTTGAACTTGAAATTTGGTGATATTGTATCACGGAGTAGTAACAACTACCAATATATTGATAACTCAAATTTCAAATTAGTTTAGACCAATTTTTTCTTTGGTACGGAACCCCTCAGATCAAATAGACTTTTTATTTGATCTGAGCGGAACCATACATATGCGAAGTCGGACACGCATTTGGCCGGTTTTTTTTATTACAGCCGACCAATGCTGTCAAAATTTCTTGCTGACCTAATATAAAAAAAAATACCATCCAAATACTTTCCGTTCCCTATCGTATTATAGTTATTTGCTCCATACCATTATATTATCTGTGTCCGTACCTAAACAGTGCAAGCACGGAATATTTGGTGCAAGCGTCCATAAGTGTGGTTCAAGGAATCGGTAGATGACCGTAGGCACTAAGGTAGGCACCTATATTACTCTTTGGTACCCAACTAATCGTCTGTGACTGTGACGTCACGTACGGATATCTTAATGATACAGATTTAGGTAGGTACTTATGTAAGTGGACTGACAGATATTTATCTATCATTTGGTAATTTACTATGAATATACATTAAGATAACATTGGTCAACTTAGTTTGGATATCAGTAATTACTTGATTAGCGTCATTAAGTATTTTATTTAACTTCTATGGAATGGCATGGCTTAAATGAATTATCTACAGTTAACCATGTTGTAACTACGTGTATTTATAGCTCAAAAGATTTATGATCTTAGAGAAAGATGAAAGCCGGAAAACCCTGCCTCTCATACAATAATATTATTATCTACGTGTTAGTCTGTCTGTTATATTATTATCTATGCGTAGAGTGAACCAAGAGGGGCGCAGCGTCTTCAAAAATAACAGTTTTTTCATTATTTTCTTGGTACCAATTACAAAAAAAATTGGATACCAATAATCCTGAGGTAACAGTTGCTTGTATTTTTCTTGACGCTAACATTGCGCATATTCAGTACACGTCATCGGCATCCCATGCCTGTTTGGGTAAAAATATGAAGGGCCTTGTTTGAGTTATTTTATTGGAGTTTCATATAGCGTTCTTCTCCATAACAAGCTACTTTCCGAATGCACGGAAGAATCAATTTTTATTCCCTGTAAATTTTAATGTAACGTTCAAAAGTGCCGCTTGGTGGCCTAGTTGAAATAAAATATCTTTGTATTTAGAAGAAACTTGTGCTTTCCTCCAAAATAACTCAGGCAAGGCCTTCCTAAAGTAAATGGTTGGGTTGGGAGCCACTGATCTATGGAATAACTCGTTTTATAATGAAATCGAAAGCGAATACTAAGTATTTATATGTATACTGTTAAGGATCACATTTTTGGGGTCATGGTAATATAAAGATATACAGACAATAATTCGAATTGGTTAAATAAAATGCTGGCGAACAATAAAAAGTTAATCGCACAAGAATGAATAAAACATTCCTAAATTAAACTACGTCATTCATCGGCCTGCCATTGGTTGAATAAGATACGGAAGCCAAAATAAAACTTAAAAAAAGGCATCTATTAAATCATCTGATGTAATAACTCAATGCTTTGTCCTCGCTCGGCGTGTGATAAGTAAGAACAGATAAGGACAAACAGCACTGAACTCATTGTGCTTGTGTCAACATGGGCATGCATCTTAAACAAAGGTATTTCGAGTATGAATGAACGAGGGTTTATGTATTATTATAGTAGGCACTTATTTGAATTACTAATGCCTTCATAATGGAAAACAACGCGTCATCATCAACCAACACCGATTCTGACGCGAAACTGGTACATACCGGTGTCCATTATGTACCTATGTGAGTACTCGGTAAGTGGGCACTGGTTGCGTATACGGCCATAAACCAGAGAGTATTATAAATTATTTACATCACGACGCGCGACGGCGGCGAGTGTTATTGCCACCTTGTAGGTACAGCCAACCGCACACCGCTGGTAATAATTGTCATTGACAGCGCCTCTATGTCGTATAGTTGTACTGATGACAATTTCGCAATGTGTTACTAGTGATATGCCGTTGATCGTACGCTCGACCCCACGTCGAACGGTTTAACTTTGCCCTTGAGCTTTCCAAGATTAGTACAGTATGAATAGACGACGAGGCTGGATGATTATACTGGGTTTGTTACCACTGCCACTGACGTGGACGTGGCGATACTTTACTTCTTAAAAACAAAGAACTAAATATTATAAAACAGTGTCTGAGATTAAGCTCGTAGACACTTTATCAGGTTAAACTCCACACAGGTCAGCATGTATATCCACATCAATGGCATCCATGTATCTCTCTGAGTTACTTATCTATACTAATATTACCTACAAAGAGATAAAGTTTGTGAGGTTGTAGAGGGTGATCTCTGGATCTACTGAACCGATTTATATGAAATATGGCATGGAGATAGTTTGAGACCCTAGGAAGGACATACGAGAGTTTGTATGCCCTTGGGATGATAAAACACTTTGTACGCGGGCGAAGTCGCAAGCAGAAGCTAGTATTACATGTAGAGGTAAAATTGTGAAAGTATCAACCCGATTGGGTTTTTTTCTATAATAATTATAGCCACTACAATCATAGGCTACTTTACTCACGGAAAACTTAGGCACGGTTTCTTTAGCCACAGGAAAAAACTAGTTTTCAATCATTCTATTCAAAACACTGTCATCAAATGTGACATCGTCACCGAGATGTTAATACAAATAAATCATTAATTCACTGTTTTGTAGATTCAGTGTGCACTTCCTTCTATTATGTCTGACTCTAGATCCTTTATCGCAGTTTTAGAGATATAATATTGTATGTCTGAGTACAGTGAGCACGTAGTGAGTAAGTAGGTTATTATGATTTTAACTACGAACCAAGTATTAAAATTAACGCGGTTAATTTTACAAATCTACATTATTAATTGGCACAAAATTATTAGATACTAATTATTAGACATTCAGCAAAATAATGTGTTTTTTAATCAATAATTTTATCATGGTTATAACAACTGAAGTGCTTATCGATTTTGATTGGTAACCGTACCTTACTACCTATTAAGTAGAAGTAGGTACACACCTACAGTTTGCTGTTTAAATCAAGTTTTTACTATTACAAACAAATCTGATTCAAACATTACATATTTTACTTACACCTACTGAATTAATTGCATTCTGTACATGTGAAAAAAGTATTAATTTAAAAATATTTAATTTAGGTACATCAAATCTATTTCTCTTATCTTTAGGTAGGTTACATGTCTGATGTATAGCCAAGCAACTTTCGATAAGTAGTGATTGACGACGCAGACTTGTAGATAAGTTAATTTGAGAAATACATAATCAATATTTAACTCATTTATTACCCACAGTCTCACACACTACCTATCACCATTGTTTCTGATAACACATGATAATAATATATGCACACAGTTATGTAGGTATCTTATTTATTCAGATTTTATTTAGTTGTAATGTTATGAAATGTATGAAATCAGGCATTATATACAATTCCTAAGAAATTTATAGAATTCTGAAAATCGACGGGAATAGTATGAAATAAATTGTATTTCAGACATTTCCTAGGAATTATATAAAATTCCTAAATGGCAATAGGTAATCTGTTAAAAACAGGATATCAGCTCCTTACGGGGTAAACGAAGCCCCGCGGGGAATTGGAATTGAATTATTTAATCGTTCACGTGATCGTTGATTGGGTTCTAATTGAGGAGCTCGTGGCTAAATTATAACAGCCGCACGGGTCAATCTTCAAGGCTAAACAACACTTGCCGAGGTTGGTCCGTGGATGGGTGATAGATACTGATCATCTTTATCACCCCAATATAGTTGAGAAAGGCTAGGCAGATTGATTTCATTGATTGTCAATTGTGTTCTGATTATTTTTAATTGTTACTAAGTCTTATAAAGTTGTAATGTTTTATAATGTGTGCCCAATGGTTATTTTTAGAATTTCCTAATAGGATTGAAAATATTACACTGAGAATCTTAAAAACATATTATTGCATATATTTAGTCATTTATTATTTTATTAAACACTTTTCCTTGAACCATTTAGGAATTGTATACAAATCCTAGGATATATTGTCATTTCCTAGGAAATGTGTGTATTGATTAATGTTAGAATTACCATGATTTCACACATTACCTAAATAAGCCCTGCATTCTACAGATTTCCTAGGAATTGTTATAATTCCTGGTTTTCACAGATTTCCTAAAACAGTAACACATAATAAGAATAACATTAAATTACGACTTTAATTCTAGAAAGGTCAAGGCATTTGGCACTCCACTTAATCGTAATATCTTACGCATTCGTGATTTTTATGAACATGATAAAAAACGGATCCGAATTTATCCATACAAATAATCACGAATACGAGTTAGTGCACAAACGCCCTTATGCAAAGGTACTATTGATACACACATTGCACCAGTTACTTGCAAGTTCCAGGCACTTTTTCAGACAAAATTCGCCGAGCTTATTGCCATACCAGGGGGTCTAACTCCCTAAGCACGAAGTCTGTAGTTTCCACCTCCGTTACGAGTGTTTCCTACTCCATAGAGTCCTTAAGGTGCCCCTAGTCAACGGCACGAACTATTTTGTGCGCGGGGTTAAAATGCATGCTGTCTCATCCAACAACACGTGCGAAAGAGATTGATGCTGTGATGAGCAGTAAGAAGCTAGTTCTCATACAAATAAGCACTTTTGCAAATTTGTAGCGAAATGGATGATGATTTAGGACGAAAACGAGCGCGCGAAATTTTATGAACAGACCTTTGGGAGTCTAGATATCATGAAAAAACTACTAAATGTATATTTTCAAAATAAAATTATCTGCATTGTTGAATTACTAATCTATCCCCGTATGGAGGCCGTTTTGCAATTTTCCTTCTTCTTATGGTATTTGTTGCCGTCCAAAGATGCGTTAAAATTAGTGTTGAAATATGAAACTTTCGACGCTCATAACTTTCAAATATATTATTTTTTTACATTTTTGTTTCCATACAGGACTAGATAATGATGAGACAAATTGATATCATTTTTTATTTTGAACGTACATCGTCAAATAGTGGAGTAATCTCTAGACTACGTTTGTATGGAAGAATTTTCGACTAGTGTAACCTTAACACTTACAGACGAATGATTCGTTCGGGGCCCGAACTAAGAATAAATGACAACTCAATTTGACAGTTGTTCCTACTCCCGATCTGTTTTGAACTTAACATTTGTTTTTTTTTCACTCCGAAGTTTCGGGCTACTTCCGAACAGGGCCCGTAACTTCGTTGACGGAGATAGGCAGTAGCCCCCAGGTACAAATTCGATACTTCGTTCAATGAGAAGTACCAAGATTCTGCTGGAAGAATCAGTAACACTTTGCCCGACCGGACATTTTAGGAATCGAACCCACGATAAAGACGACTGTAGCAGTAAATTTCTAAATGGTCAATTTATATATATTATTAGCAGCAAATGTTCTGTGTTCATTGAATATATTTGTGACTTAAAATGACTGTTATAGATTACTCTCAGTTTCTGGTAAATACTTACTAACTCTAGTAAGACAATCTTGATCAGAAACCGGCCATGGTAGGTACAAACTGTACAAAGTAACAATGTCTGATAAGATATCGAATCGAATATCAACATCGAGATATATGACTAAAGAAAATTGAATCAATCTATTTTATTTTTTAACAAAATTAATAAATCCGACTGTTTCTTTATGTAGGGTCTCAGAACCAGACAAACAGACACAGACTATACCAACAACAACAGACTACAACAACGCAACAACGGACTTTTTTTTTTTGGTTGGGAAATCATCCAATGACTTCTCTCGCTCTGGGTGAAGCGGGAGGGCGTGTCAGACTTTTACTGACTAAAACCCACCCGTGTTCCTTCAGTTGCTTGAGCCAGGGCCGCGGTAACTCTCTTTCAAATTTATCCGCGACCCAGACAGGCAATCAGTCGGGTCCGTGGCTTACGCCCCCAGTGGTCGATGCACCTGTGGCCGACGCCCCCGATTCGATTAATTTATTTCAAAGCAGTTTTTGATAAAATGTACTGTCAGGCACAAAAATTGTACAAATGTAAAAAATGTAAATCGATTGTTAGTTTAAGTATAATATTAAATCATAATTAAATTTATAACAAAGAAATATTGGTTTTATCTTTTGAAAAATGAAAGTCTTAGTTATTTTTCATTATTTATTTATAAGATAAGATAACAATAAGATATCTAGTAAAAAAATGTATATAAATCACAGTTTTCATCACCTATAATCAAGAGAATCATTTAATTTAATTACAATAAATGAAAGAGATAGACATAATATCTATTCATACTTCCTTATTGTTTTCAATTGGTAAAGAATTGGTTACTACTTGGGCTAGGTTTGGCTCAGTTAGTTGACGAGTTGTTTGAAGTTGAAAAATAAAATGTCTATATGGTAAGTTATTATAAATGTCTATTAACAACATTTTATATGAAATCTTTTTGATTTTTTGGATGGTTGTACATAATAAATATGCTTTTAATGGAGAAAAGGGTGTGTCAGGATAAGGTTAAGTGGCGATCTATTCTCTCTGCTTTTAGATAGATAACTTTTGTTTAGCAAGGAAAAATACTTTATTACGGTGAAACACTTTTCTCATTTACTGTACTAAGCGAAAAATCACAAAACAATTATAATATAAAATTAATCGAATCGGGGGCGTCGGCCACAGGTGCATCGACCACTGGGGGCGTAAGCCACGGACCCATCAGTCCTATCAGGCCCCGTCACTTTTGCTGACATCTCTTTGAGGCGCGCGTGGAACACTACGTCGCCACCGCCAATCGTCTCCTCCACTTATATTTTTATTTAAAAAAAAACTCTGTGTTACTATTCCCATGATGAAATTAGCTAAAAATATAACTAATCAATACGGTATAATACTGTATCTATCTTCCTATTTAAAAAATATTTTTTACAAATATTTGCGTAGTCACACTACGTAAACCTTTTTTGTGAGATTAGCTAATACTTAATACTTATCTATGTAATGGCATAGGTATGTACTTATCGCGTATTATTAGAGATTCTATTGTATGCTAACCAAATTAAAAGTTTACGTAAACACACTGTGTTTCGTAAATGCTTAGTGTCTACGTATTTGAGTATCATTAACATTATCTTAATGTATGTGTGTACGTGCTACGTGCCAAGCATTTTTATCTGGCGTCACACAGTAAATAATGCTTGATTTAATTTTTGATAAAATTTATTATCTTATTATACCTAAATATAGCAAACAGGTAACATAAAATCATACCTATTATATTCTATGACCTCAAGAGCGGCAAAAACAGATGTTTATCGAATTATTAAACAATTGGACTGTGATACAAAAAATGTGAGCCAGTCTAATGCTGTTTACAAAACTTCTTAAGCCATATCAAAGATAATATGCCATATTATTCAGGTAGGTATAATAACTAACCTAATAACCTAGGAATTTTAACTCATATGGAAGTATTTGTAGTAAGATATTATTTCGGTTTTTGATTGATGTCTAGGATAATTTATTGTCTAGATATTGAGTATCCTTATGCAGAGAAGTATTGCGTGGAAATGGAATTTCATCATCAGTTTGGCGTTTATCGAGTTCTGGATAAACCCCTACGTAGTTACGTCAGACCACTTCAGGTTATCCGGTCAAGAAGGTGGAAAGTTTTATTCCAATAATCATTATTTAAACTTGTAGGCTCTACTATAAATACCACGGAGTAGCTCGTATTCGATTCAGATTCAGCATTCGGGATTAACAACGAAAGTTTTAAAAACAGATCCGAATTTATCCATAAAAATAATTACGAATACAAATCGAATAGAGCACTTACTCGTGCACAAACGTCCAACACAAAAAACTGCCTACTAACACAGTATAAATATGATACTGCGCTACTACCATTTGGTGCTACATGGGCACAGATAATATAATACTGACAACAATTTATTTATCTAGATATTGTGGATTTGGACTCCGTGGACCATAAATCATGCCGTGTGCGAGTGATTATGAAGAGTCTACGAGCGAGTGTCGCTGTCGCGTCGTATCAACAATTTATAAAATACGATTCTTACATAGCATTACCCAATTGTAAAGCCTTTAATTAACGCACCTACGTTCATATTATCTTTGTTAAAAGAACGTTTCAAAAAGAATATTAATTTATTTAATGAGGGTGAAAGGCCAATGCGTAAAATTGGTGCCTTTTGTTTTTTATCGCGGCAGTCGATCAAATATGAAAAAAAAATGCCCAGAATGGTATTACGAATTATTGTATTAGGTATATCGAAAACTCAATCCGGACTGAGTTAATATGAGTTTAAATAAAACATAGTATGAAGTCTGGTGTGTTTGGTTTATTTGGCGCAGAATAACTAATATTTTCATATTATGTTATGTAATAATTCTTGATAAGAAGCATAGTTTTTGACCTTCCCAAGCGGCATTCACTATTTAGTTACTACTTATATCTTCAAATAGGTAGTCGAATTAGTAAGACGTCGTGTCTCACAATTATACTGTCTAATAAAAAATAATAATTAGAAAAACAAAAAACCCGACTGCTTAAAAAGCGAACTAAAAATACGTAAGCAATAAGGAAATCATGCTGTGCAGTCGGAGGATACATGTTCGCGAGCTGGCTGACCAAAACCAGATATATCCTCCGACGGCACACTCACAGCATGATTTTCTTCTTGTTTACTTTTTAGTTCGCTTTTTAAGCAGTCGGGTTTTTTGTTTTTTTTTTAATTACCTTTTTTATTTATAACTTTTTAGTTATCTTTTTTAGAATTAGGTACATTTAAACATATAAGTGTTGTATATTTTTGAAATCACCTCTTAAAACCCTTTATTTTGTTACCCCACATGATGGGTTTAGAAGAAATAAAAATTATGCCCCACTATATGACGCCCTAAAGCCGCCATTTTTTTTATTTTCGAATCTTACGACGAAACGATTGACGTAAGAATCATCAAAATCGGCCAACGCGTTTGGTCTCTAGAACGCCACATAGGAACAAACAAACATACATACATACATAAACTGATAAACACATAACCCCCCTTCGGCAGTCGGGTAAAAATAGTGCTGGAAGAATTACTCAATTTAACACACAAAATATAATACAAAACGAAATAGTAGCAGCCAATTCTGTGCTACTAAGAGGAAGAATTCAGTCCAGACATCGGTATATGTGTATATCCTGTATGAAGAAAATGGGCGTGGTAGAGAAGCCATAATAGGCCTCTACTTTATCTGTATTGTGGGAAAAAGGACCCTCGGCTGCTGCTCTCACGCGATGGCCATTGTCTGGTACTTAAGATGGGGCAGACATCAACCTAAATTTAGTCCCCCAGCATTATTTTTTGACAGTATAATTGTTGAGACACGACGTCGATGTCTAAATATGTTATATGGTCCCACAGGACCCGTTTTTGGGATAAAAATAGTAACTTATGTCACTCCGGAATAATGTAGCTTTCCATAGGTGAAAGAATTTTTTAAATCGGTTAAATAGTTTTTGAGTTTATCCATTACAAACAAACTTCCATATAAAACACATTATTGCCTCAAACATTATAAAAATATCGTGGTGGCCCAGTGGTTAATACCTCGCATCTCATGCGTGGGGTCGTGGGTTCATATCCGGGTAAGTACCAATGTGAATTTTACAAATTCGTATGTACTTTCTAAGTTTATCTTGGATATCACAGGTAACGATGAAGAAAAAAATCGTGAGGAAACCTGGACTTATATAGTTAATTAATTTAAGTCTGAAATAGCCAAGTCAGTCTTGTGAAGTACCCAGAAGCGAACTTAATTAACTCACACGAAAAAGAAGAAAACCATATTACTACTTTTATTTTTCATAACGAATACCTACCTAATAAATAAATGTAAACAGTTACCTACTTATTTACAGATATAATGTAGTAACTAAATATTTAGTGAATGTCGCTTGTGAAGGTCAAAAATCTGCTTTGTAACAAGAATTATTATTATTCCACCTTACCATGAAATTATTAGTTTTAAAACCGATTTAACTCAGTCCGGACTGAATTTTCGATATAAGACCCCATACAATAATTAAATCATAATATTATTCTGCACCGTTTTTTTCATATTTGATCAACTGTTGCGCAAAAAACAAGATGAACCAATCTTCATTAGGTATATTTGGTCATTGTCCTTTGTTAGGTACAGTCCACGGTACGTCAGTGGTGACACTTTGACCTTGACCTATCGTGTTATTTACGAAGCATCAATAGAATTGAGCCTATTGTTTCCACTGACTGACGTGTGGTAAGATTTAATAAGGAAGTGGTAGCAAGATAGAGCTAGTTTAGACTAAACGCTTCCCAAATTGTTAGCTTTATCTGAGTCGTATTTTGCTTAGCCTGAGATCTTTTTTTTACTACGTAATTACATATTTAGTAAAAAAGCAAGTTCGTTTGACCTTGAGTCTTGAGTCTAGCTAGCTGATATAAAGAGCAAGATTATACAAAAAAAAAAAACATAATAAAGATAAGAAAACCTGAGATATTCAATCCGGGTTCTTCGGCTCTAGTATACCGCGCGACCGCGACGTGAGACCGCGACACGCGACCGAGGCAGGAGACGAGCGACACCACGTCTCTTGCCTCGGTCCTGTCCTTAGGCTTTGTAATTTGTATGAGAGTGAGTTCGCGCGCTATACCCCGAAAAGCGACAGAAGACCGCTAGCCGACTCGCTCACGAAGAAATAGTTATAATATTGTCAAGTCATTTAACAATTAAATAATCATTTTTTGATTGACTTCCTTATTGCAAAAACGATACTGTTTGGCCTCTAGTTGTATATAATTAGTCGATAGCCAATCTTTGTTTGTTTGTATAACAATATTATAATATCGTATCGTCGTATTCTTCTTCCTCCTTCCATTCCATTGGATAACTCGGCTTTCTATTGCAATGTGGAATAATAGTTTTAACGACTACAATCGAGGATAGTTTGTGTGCGACACTGTCTCGGTTTCGCGCGCGAACACAACCCTAAAGACCGCGACGCACGACGAGGCCGACGACGGAGGCACGGTGCCTCGGTCGCGCGGTTAACTCGCACCCTTTGATTATATACATGTCATGACATGTCATGACATGTATATAATCAAAGCTCGCACCTTACAGGAAGCAATGAACTTCCGTAAACGTCAAACGTCTTGAGTTTTAAATTACTATTCGTGTATTTTACATTCAATAGCAAAGAATATCAAAATTATAATAATAATATGCAGGGTAAAGCGACTGAACTTCAAAAAGGGCAAGGATTGATGAACTCATTTCATCTTACGTGACTGCATTTAACATTAAAAATCGATTATTTTTGTGAAAATTATGAAAAATTTAAACTGTATCTACTTACAATAATACATAGGATAAAAGCCGGATAATTTCTTTTTGAAATCACTCTATATAAAAAGCAAAATACTTTATTTATCTAAAATGGGCTTGTACTTTGGATTTTATATACAAACTAGCTGACCCGGCAAACTTTGTTTTGCCATAAAAAGACCAAACATTTATCTACCCTACCTACCCTACCTTACACTACCCTACCCGACCCTACCCTACACTACCCGACCCTACACTACCCTACCCTACCTACCTATACCCCACGTACAAAATCTAAGTCTTAATAAATTTAAATCATTCATTAAACGTAAGTTGTGCCAAAAAGCGTTTTATAGCATTAAAGATTACGTTGAGGATAAAACGGCTTGGGAGTGAGCTGCTCCAATTAATTTAGTTTTTTTGTTTAAATATTTTGCACCATGAATTTTGTTATTTTTTTATTTTTATTTGTTTTCTTGCAATGACAAGAATATTTACTTTTTAAAGTATTATTTTATTTTAATTATTGTGAATGTGAAGACTATGTGGATCATTATTTTGTTTTTTTAATTTATCTTAGTTTTTAATCATGGTCTGGCAGTTTGAGTAGTTTATGCGGCCTACCCGAATGTCCTTTCTTTGGTATTGTTCGTCGAATCGTTGAGCTCCTTAAATTCTGAGTTGAGCTACTCGGTTATTGACAAATGCGTGCACTGACTAGACAGGTCCACTCAATCTGGCTGGTTCTTTCCTCAAAAGACCATTTCAGACATCAGTCTACATGGTCTTCACATGATCGAACCAAGATTTTGTCAGGACTTTAAAAGAGACTGTGACCTCTGAGTTTGTTCCGGCCTTTCTTCTCAGAGTAGTCAGATAGGAAACGCCGACCTCATCTAGTTTTAAAAAAAAATATGTTAGACATGTAAAAGCGTTTGTACAAACCAACTTACAGAAATAAAATCATTTATCATTTATAAACCTCACGGAGCCCGAGACCTTTCCAACGAATGCAAAACCGTGGAAATCGGTTCGTGCGTTCTGGAGTTATAGCGTCAGGGAGGAAAACCCGACTTATTTTTATATAGTAGGTAGATTAATTAGAATTTAATTAAGTAACCACGTTTCGAACAAATGATGAACAATTTAGTCTATGGCTGTGAATGAAATTGACATTCGTTACGCGCGTTTTTTTAAATATGCAAAATTAAATGTATATTTTTCAATATTTCTGAGAGATTTTCTTAATATTTTTGCCGTAAGAACCTTCTCCTAATAATAAAAAATACAACAAAAAAAGAATTAGTGAAATCGGTCCAGCCATTCACGCGTGATGCCGTGACCAAGGAAAACGGGTTTCATTTTTATATATATAGATTTATGAAGAATAAAAAACTTCTTCTTCGGAAATCTGATACAACCACTAGGGAATACAGAAATCACAAGCGAAAACTTTTCCAATCAGAATTATAATTTGAGGTTTTGACCCCTTTTCATATTGCAATGTTATATAAATGAAGTCACACTTAGAAACATCGAAAAAACTACTATTTTCTTGCACTAAACGAGATCGTTGTAACATGTAGTTGTACAGTAGACTACACGTCAGCAGTAACACTTTGACCTTGAGCTGACTTCGCGTAGCAAGGACTTAATGAGTGTGTTTTTAACCACGCGAATTTTATTCGTGCGAATTTTTATTCGCGTACTAGATCATAACTAACATGCACTGCGGATAAAATATCGTGCGAATTAAATTGCAGTGCATGGTAAGCCTTAAGCTTACACTGGTTTTGTTACCACTTGACCACTGACACAGGGGCACTGTTCGGTTTCGGCAAGGTTCGTTACTAAGTAGCCGTTTTAAATGAAATCTGATAAAAGCCTGCGAGAAAGTAATGTCCTTAGTTTAGATAACCTAATTCAACGTATTTTAAAGTTGACCTACGGAGCACGGACTATACATACCTATTATTATTCACTTTTCTATTTTTAACTATTAAGAATGCCCTGTTCTCAAATAACTCTAGTACTTTGAACTTTATAGTTTACTTATTTGATTATCATCCTCAATAATAATTACCTACTGTTTATAACCGAAATACTCTAGCACAATCAATAAATCAACAACTAAGCCTATATTTAGCTGCTTAAAGACTTCTTAGAAGTTCATCAGATGTTTGATTAATCAAATCACCCGGTTCTTCAGATTCCAAATCTTTCAGGCCAGAGATCACACTCTAGTTGAAGATTTGCTGTATCAGCAATCGATTGCCAATAGGCAAGCTTGCGGAATTTGTCATTTGCAGGAGGCTCCAATCAGCTTACTGACCCTCAAGAACAGCTTGTACGAACACATGTATGGGAAAGAAGTAAACTTAGACTAAGTTATTCAAAATAAGTTTTGCCTATCCTATCCTATCCTGGTGAGGGTGGCGGGAGTCCGGACGGGACCGATCAATGTCACTTGGGGGAGGCCTATGTCCAGCAGTGTTTTGGCTGATATGATAATGATCCAAAAAAAACTTCTAGGTATCTGGAATTATGAATTTAGACTTTAGAGCACCCTGCGCAAACCTGACACGCACGCTAAGTTCTTAAGACCGAAGGGACGACTACAAATAGTAGAAGCTGAGGGGTTCTGTATTAGTTATAAGCGATAAATAATGTATAGCTCTAAGATTGACTTAGTCTGAAGTTGTTTTCACCTGGAGTGAAAACAACTGGTGATCAGTTAAAAGGGTTGCCTTTTTAGGGGTATTGTGATTTAGGTTCTATGTTTGATTGCGAAGTAGATTCTGCATGTTAACTGGTATAGTTTCCGAAATCTTTTTAGTCGTTAACAAACAGAACCTAATGAATAGTAGACCTATTAATATATCTGATACGTTTATTCAATACAAAACCGTTTGATGAATTAGCAAGGTACTTAAAAGTCAGTCAACATGGTCGTATTGTTCGAACGTTATCCACTGACTTAATAGGCATTGACCGTGACCCTGACCGCTAGATAGCCAAATCGACTAGGAATTTTAATTACCTAATAGTAATATCTGTCTTCTGTCCACGATAGACCTCACCAATTGTCATTAAATAAATGATTATTGCTGTGTTGTAAAGTGAAAACACTCAAGTTACCCAAGTAAGAATATGTCGAAACTGTCTAAGGCCAATGACTACTGTTGCCATGAGTTTTATTGGCGATCGTGCTGAGCCTGATCCCAATTATGCAATAGGTACCTACAGTTTCATACCCAAAACAATTATTCGATGCAATTTTTAGCGACATACCTATGAAGATATCAGGACTGTCCAGGAATCACAATTAGAAACCATTTTGAAGACACGTTTTTTTTCGTAAAATTTACTAGGTAAATAGGTATAATATAGGCACCTATTTAATTATATTTTTACTAGACCCGACCGAAAAAAACCGACTGCTTAAAAAGCGAACTAAAAAGACGTAAACAAGAAGAAATTCATGCTGTGCAGTCGGAGGATACATATTCGCGGGCTGGCTGACCAAAACCAGATGTATTCTCCTCCTATTTTTAGTTCTCTTTTTAAGCAGTCGGGTTTTTTGATATTTTGGTTTAACTTTTATTGTTTTATTGCCAAAAGCAAAAAAGGAAGATTCCATCTTCGTCATTGCTCTCGCAAAAGGATCCATTATCTTGTTGAGGAAAAAAGAACCACCCGACATGGTCTTTTCCACTAACGTCAGTAAACATGGCTCAATTATTAAATGGCTACTTTAAATCCTTGGCTACAACAACTCTTCAACATTCTCAATGCACGCAGTGGTTTTGTTTCTCTCCACACTTTTTTTCATTGCTCTTTTGCAGCTGTAAGTATAGAGAGATATAGGTAGATTGAGTATTTTATTACAACTTGGTACTTGGTAGCTAACTACATTACATAACTCGTTTAAAATTTAAAGATAGCGCAATAAAACATGTAAAGTCACGCACACTTCAAATGTACATAATTACTTACACATGCTTGTAGAACAATGATAATGGAAGTAGCAAGTAAGGGTAAAAGCGTAATCGTAAATAACAATTTAATTACCTACCGTTGTTGTGAAGTCATATGTACTATTTCTTCGTAGATGCATGATTTAAATTCAACTAAATAAATTCGCTTCATCTAATGTGTAAGTAGATTTAAATATGATAAAGTAAATTTCTGAATAAAAAAATTAGACTAATTCTTAAATTAGGTAGGTACAGTTGACCGCACGTCGGTGGTTACTCTTTGCCCTTGAACTGGCCTAGCGTAGTAAATAAGTTTCAAAAGTATAAGAGACTAGTTTTCACTGGTTATGTTACCACTGACGTGCTGCCTACAGTAGTACAGTGTACTAAACATAAACATGCAATACATTACACTTACTGGATTGAATATTTACTGAGAAGTATTTCATCTTTTTTGTTTTCCTTCTTCGAGTTATAAAGCCACCAAATGGTGCCTCCCAGTAAGATAACGAGCACAATAATATCAAATGTGCTAAACAGTGATCCCCCGACGGCAGCTGCAGCAGCGGCACCGGCCGCCGCATCCTTTAGTACGTCCTGTGCGCCGTCTGACATTTTGTAGGTTATATTTCTTTAGCGCAATTTATTACTTATTAATAGTCACTTTGTTAAATTAATAAGGTACAAGGTCACTGGTCAGACTTTATTTTTCTAGAGGACTTTACAAACGGCACATCCGGCGACAGCACGCCCCACGACACAATGTACACTGCACTGACACGACTGACACTGAAGTGACGTGATGGCAAGTTTCTTTCTAGTTTGTGATGTGATGTGATAGAACTTTACGACAACGAGTGAACGAGAACGATAGTCGACACGACCCGCACACGGTCTGTCGACACGACAGCTAAAGCGAGTATTGCCGAATAAAGCCGAAGGCCCTGAAGTCGCTCGTCATCGCTTACGTGCGTGAGCTCTGGCGCCATTTATGAACATTATGTATTAAATAAACCTGTACTGGCCTGTAGCCCGACCCGCTCCGCTAGGTACATCCGTAGCCGTACACGTGCTAGTATTTTGCTCTATGATACCAAGCTATGCAAACGAAACGATAATACCGCAGTCAATATTATCAACTGTGAAAATGAATACGCCGCGCGCCGTATCTACCGCGTCGCGTCGGAGTCGGACCCGAACGTTACGTAGCGATGGGACGTGGACACAACCACAGACACAACGGAGCGAGACAACTTGAGACGAGTAGTATTCGATTTTCGACCAATCAGCCATCGAGTTTGCCGCTGCTTCTTGCTACAGTTGCGCTGACTTGTGCGGGTTACGCCATTCGCTTAGCAAAACAAAATTATGCATGCAGTCTTATCTTAAAGTGCATTCCTACACCCTGCACCCTAATAAATTACAGAACTAGGTAGGTAATTTATTTTTCTGTATGTGTGTTGTTCCGTTTTGGTAGATAGGTAACTAAATTCTGCCCTATTTTACAATTTTGGTAAGAAAAGTCAAATGCACTGTTGTTTTGTCATCTGCGGAGGTTAGTACCTACCTACCAACTTTACCTATTAAAGATTTCTCTTTATTTTCTTTCAAATAATACTTGCTAGCTATCCCATAGTTTGCTGCACAATGGTCAGTGACATTACTCGACTATAGTTCTCGCCAAACTTCCTGGCCGCCCTGAAGTTGGCTACAATTGCTGCGCAGTACCTAAGGGTGTCTTGCCACCAGAGATATGCTATGCTTTGCGTTTGATATCCACCAATCATATTTTTTTATAGCACTGGTGGAAACAGGCATAGCTGCATAGCACATCTCTGGAGGAAGGGCACTAGGGTGCCCTAAAAAAAAACTAACTAAAAAAAAACTAAATTATAAATTAACTTTTTTTGTATGAGATTTAGGAATCTCAATAATACAAAAAAAGTTAATTTTAGAAATGTAAAAACGTGACAGCTTAAAAAGCGAACTAAAAAGACGTATAGTGCGGGACACGTAAGTTGAACCAAAATGTATTATCGTTCTCTTGAAATTAAGTAATTTAAACTGAAATAAATCCCTTTTCTACGACCTAATCGTTTACAATAAACAAATTGCCAATTGTTAGGTCACATAGAAAGGATTCATTTCGGCTAAAATCGTCTAATTTCAAGAAAACGATAATACATTTTGGTTCAACTTACGTGTCCCGCACTATAAACAAGAAGAAAATCATGTTGTGCAGTCGGAGGATACATATTCGCGAGTTGGCTGACCAAAACCAGATGTAAAATAAAAATAAAAACCCCCACAAAATGGCGCCCAAAATCCGCCATTTTTTCATTTCAAATTTTAACTAGTTTGTATGATGGAGAAGTGGAGAACCCATCAAGTATCTTCTATAAATTCAGCTGTGCACTGCCACCACATGAGTTTATCTACTCGTGTGCTGCCACTCTGCATACACCTACATTTCCTCGTTATAACATAGGTAAGGTAAACTCAATCATTTATTTATTTGATACTTATACCTATGCATGACAGTGATTGTTTAGAGGACAGAATATCACAGGAAGTATAAAAATTCACGCGGTTTCCTTCAACTTAATGACTGAAAATTTCCGTAAAATTAAATCATTGACCTTCAGATAAAGACGGTAATTTGAAAATTTTTCGTTATATTATAAATTCAAATAGACAGCTAGTATTTACTATTCTTCTTTTCGATTCGTTGGCACATTTAATTAGATTATCTGGGCCTAGTAGGCGGCCACGCTTATTGCAGCGTCAGAAGCACCGTACAGGTCTTCCAGGGTGCAAGTGAATGGACAGCCAGGACACTCCAGCAAGTGTGACATAGTCTGTACAGGGGCACCACACTCGCACCGAGTGTTGGACGAATCAATAATCCCCCATTTCGCCAAATTATATTTGCAGCGGCCCACCTGGGTACGTAGCCGATTCAATGCCTTCCATACAGGCCACTGCAATTCATGACCAAGGGGCAGATGTTCCTTAGGCTCAACAAAGTCATGGGGTGGTGGGCACTTCTCCACCCACAGCTTTCCCCTCTCCTCAGGCGGCCTGCCTTGGATTGCCTGTGTAGTACGCAAGAAACTCCTACGACTCTTCAATCTTCCCAGAGTTGTTGAATAGTTGTAGAGAGGATGTCGGGAATCGGATTCCTGGAGCTTTTTTTCCATCGCACATGCGACATCCCTTCGTACGGCAGGTGGTGCTATGCCTGCTAGCGGGTAGAGCTTATTAAGAGGAGTTGGTTTTAAGCAGCCCGATGTATTTACTATGTATTTACTATAATAGGTGGATACCACAGAACAGATAAAAGAGATCCTCGAGAGACCTCTTTTATCTGTTCTGTGGTGGATACAGATAGGTACCTCTACCTTATTTCTATGGTAGGTTTTGTTATTAGCTGCTACCGGTATCCAAGTAGGCATTGGCATGCAGGTGTACTTATCTCCTTGCCTTATCCTGTTAAGTATGTATTTTCCTAAAATGCGTTTTTTTAGGATGTTTTTGCACTTAGTCACTTACCTGCCTACTCATATGTAATCGATTCGAAGTCGTAATTATTTGTATGTATAAATTTGGACCTGCTTTGTAGGTCGTTAGTGCACTCACTCGTATTATTATAATCGAGTCGTATTCGTATCCACTATGAGTGCAGCCGGGCGAGCACGGCCTACTGTGACAGGCTTAAGTCTAGCCTTAGTTTAGGAGCAAAAACCGTGTTATAATGCGTGACTCAAGCCTAACACAGTGGCCGTGCTCGCCCGGCAGGGCAAATAAATCATTTGTATGGATTGGAATATTGGACGTAATTTTTTTTAAACATGATAGTGGATCCGGATTCTATTTCAAACTTCAGATTCAGGAATCGCGAAGGCAAGATAGGTAGTTATCTATATGTCCTGGCCAGCGGGGAGGTCACTATGTGAGCCGGTTAAAAAAAAAAACAAAAAGTTTATGACCATAAAATAGAGTAAAGTTATTTTTGAGTGTGTGTAAAAAAGGGACAGATGTATAAGTACAAGTATTATCATCTGTCCCTTTTTTACAGTAGAACTATGATACTCGTAGTTTTGACACTTCAGGGTACGGGGGCAGCTCTTACAATTGATCACTTCATGATGTGGTCGACCATTTCATGAAATGGTCATATTTTATGTAATGGAAAATATTTGCTGCCCACATCATGATGTTATGGTCAGCAGATCAAAAATAAAGCTAAACGCACGTCTACTTCATGATATTATGGTCAAATTGCGTAATACAATCACATTATCCACCGTTAGAGGCGCTCATATCGTTTTAGTTTTGTGAAGTATCATGGCGGCGGATAATCACTACATATTTATAAAATTAGCTGTTGCCCACGACTTCGCCCGCATCAATCTCGTATTTTATTTATTTTTTCCACAGTACTTGTGTATTTTTCCGGGTTAAAAAGCCTATGTTACACATTATTACATCAGCTATCAACGAGTGGAAATCCCGTCAAAATCGGTCCAGCCGTTTCGGTGATTACCCGGCACAAACAAACAGACGACATAAATTTTAAAATTTGCGTATTTCTTATTAGTACCCTAAAGGAATACTCACATTCATTAAATAAAACGTTGATGTTTTGATATTACATACAAAAACTACAATTTGTTTATTTGTACGAGTATAAATGTTATGAAAAAATCACTCGCCGCGCCGTGTCTGTCTGTTCGCGATAAACTCAAAAACTTCTGAACAGATTTTCATGAGGTTTTCACCAATAGTCAGACCGATTCATGAGGAAGGTTTAGGTGTATAATTGGTTAAGGTTTTGTGTAAATTAGTTGAATTATAACGATAGGTAATAATTGAAAATGTGAAAAAGGTCAAGTTGTCTTACGACGTATATGTATTTACGACACAAAACTACTTGAATTTTAGGAAAGACACAAAAAACTTACGAAACCTTTTATTGATGATATGGTCAAACGTGGGTTGACATAGGTATCATCAAACGGTGACGTATAAACGATATGGTCAGTTTTAGCTGGCCGTATCATGAAATGCAACCATTTCATGAAATGATCGGCCACACCCACAACATGAAGATCAATTCTAAGATCTGGCCACGACATATACATGACAGCCCTCAATTCTTCACCTATCGTTCAGTCCATCCAAAGGTTGTCTGTAAGAGATTGCCCTGTGCGATAAGACCGCCCATTGTACACTTTGTTAGAAAATATTTGTTCTGTATGTATATATTTTTTTTTTTTTGTGGTGTACAATAAAGAATATAATAAATAAATAAATAAATAAATATACTTACATACAGTTTATACCAGTCTTAACGTACATACCTACACAACTACTTCACAATGCCAATGTTGTCCAACTCGTTTGGTATTAGCCGCTTGACTCATCTTAATTAATACCAATATGTAGGCAAACTAAACATTTAGCCTATTTATTATAATTTTTACCTATTTGTATTCTCCAGGTACCTATGCTTTAACTTGGAATATTATTTATCTATGGTCCAAATTGCGTTGGTCTTGTCGCCGCCGGATGCGCACACTGGGTGTTACTATTAGGTACGTGTGGGCCGTGGGCTGGCCGTGGGGTCCTGGGTTAGGTTAGGTTAGATTTTCCATAAGAAATTTCATAGTAAAGGCATGGCACGGCATTTGGTGGTGGGATGTCCCGTCCCTCAGACAGCTAGCACGAAAGCGGGGCTTGGCGTAGTCCATCGGATTATGGCAGTGAAGGAAGACAGAGCGCATTGCGCACACACCTTATAATAATATGATATCTCCTGCGTACATGCGGCTATAATTCGTTGAGACTTGACTGACTTCGGTCTGGGATTCAAGAGATCAGAGCCCTTTTTACGACTTCAGGAGAAGGATCTATCTCTTAGGTCGTCGACGTCTTAAATAACTGATTTCATAGAGAAAAGTTTAAGAAAAATCTACATTTCTACAAGAAGCCTACCTATATTATATCAAAAGTAGATAAATGCTAGGAAGGTACTACACTAATAGGCCATGGAAGAAATATCATTATTCTTTTATTTAATTGATTTTTATGTAACTATCTGTATTTTTTGATGGTTAAACATATATTATTATTATTATTCTATGTACCTACTTAGACAAGTATCTGCCTAACATGGTTCTGGTCAGGCATCATTAGCACAGAATATATAATAGTCATTAGTTCATTAAATAGGCGAGTTACCTAATATTAATTTGATGAATGGTTACTATTCCTATTTGCACAGCATCTATCTGTGAACGTAGGCAAGTGCCTCTTTTGCAATGCAAGGTCAACTTGACGTTATTGCTAAGTCAAATTATAGTGACTTGACTGTACAAGTAAACAGCCTTATTTGCACAACAAGTCGCCAAGAAACGTGTATAATACTCACAACGGATCTTTGTGGCTCTGAAGTTGGGTCTGTCAACTATTGCGCACGAAACAGATTAACTGCATAGAGTAAACGAAATAGGATGATGCGACAAACGTATGCGAGTATACAATGCTATTTGCACTTTCAATGTTGACACAAAAATAGCTAGTGCGCAGCCTCTTGCAGCCAATTCAGAGCCACAAAGATCCGTTGTGAGTATTATAGTATTTGTGAGAAGTTGAGATGAGAACACTTGGGCCGTGCAGGCTCACTACGTACAATCTTGTACGTCGTACTTATGAATGCAATGATATATCGAAAATTCAATAAATACGACTAAAATATCGATATCGGAGATGCTCGATATTCTCGATTATCTCCATTGCACCATGCATCCCTAGCTGTACCTTTTTTTTTTTCGGGGTATACCTACCTTCAAAAGGCGCCTACCTATAAATTTTGGGGAAAAGACCAGGGACCCCTTGGCCACGCAAAAGACCATCCCGGAACACCTTCTGTGCCACGCCTTTTAGGGCACATCTCTGGAGAGATTAATAATGCACCTTCCCTGTGAGCCTCGCTGTGCACGGCATGCAGGATGTTTTTTTTTACAGTTTTCGTGTTGGCTATGGATGGCAGCTAGGCCCCAATGCCAAATGTCTGATACTCGTAGAAATAGTCTTACTTTCCACATTAATTAATTAGGTGCGTAGAAGGCGTTTTACCAAATCATAATGACTATTGTTTTTTTCATAAATAGAGTAATACTCAGATGGTAATGGTAGGTAGGTATACGATCGTTTTGTAAAGTCATTAAAACCTACGGCTGTTTATTGTGATGTGTTTGTAATTTATTTCAAACAACAATGCGTCACATGATTGATAAAAAAATCATTTTCAGGCTAACATCATCATCAGTCAGTGATGACCTGTGGTGCTAGTCCCTATCCTTTAACAGACAAACAGTGACTGGGTCACACAAGATGGCTTAGGTAACCACAATAATTAGGTAATCGTTATAATTATGGACACGTAACAACATACCTATGTAGGTAAATGAATTACCATATCATGTAGGTGGTAGCTAGGTGCCTTATCTTTGTGAGACCAGTGTCGAAAAATCCTGCAAAGATTATATTACTTACATTTAAGTATGAAATGAATGTAACAATTCGAGTCAAACAGAAGCTTGAAGAAATAGAGACTCATCAACTCAGTGTTAGGTAAACCTAGGCCTGGAGGATGAGATGACGACAGCTTAAGAAAACACTACCTACATTGTAGCTTTACAAACTTCACATTTTCCTGGTAGAATCGTCAGTACCTATCCACAGAATACCCACAACACTAGTCAACTAGACAAAATCTCGTTGAATTTAAGGAAAATGCCGAGTGGCATTGATTCGAAATACTTTGATAATATAGTTCTCGGCAAACTTCTTGGCCGCCCTGAAGTTGGCTTTCCGATGCGCAAGGCAAGTATCAGTGCTGTTTTTGTATGAGATTTACAACTGCGCAGCCATTGAAGGGAACTTCAGGGCGGCCAAGAAGTTTGGCGAGAATTATACCTAGGCATTGAGGTAATAATATATATTATCTCAATGTACCTAGGTACCTAACCATGCCCTACATAACGAGGAGATTTATTATATAAATAAATTATATAGGTAGGAACGTCAGGCACAGATTACTTAATAGTTACTACGTCGTCAGGTTTAAAATTTTGGTTCTGAAGAGTTGAAACACCCGAAACGTTCCTTTCAAACACCTTAGTTTGACTCGATAGAACAGTGATATATTCATCGTAAGAGGTAAGAGCGATATTTTCCTAAGTAGGCCCACAGACATAAATCTAACTAGATAACGAAGTCCCTCCATCTGTATGAAAACCAAGCGTGCTACTTTTTCACACACAATCTAAGAACAAATTTACTTACCAATGAAAGAAAGATTTCTGTGGAAGTTCGGTGTGTAATGAAACAGCTCAAAGTACGATCAGTGCACGTACTTTTACTCCCTTTTTTGACAAGTGAAGTAGGTACATACATTCGCGTTATCCAGTTAGATTTATATCTGTGGTAATACATATGAAGAGAGAAAAATCGTGTATAATTTCGAAGAAGTAATAAATTATCCTACTTATACGTAAGCAATGACATACCGAGATACCCGTGGCAGACCGACGCGACGGTTGGCCTGGTTTTACGGACTGTGGTTTGGTTTGTAAGAAAAACCAAAGCAGGAAAGATCATCGGCGCTAGTTGAATTAGATTATCATAATTATTAAAATTCAAGAAAACAACACTCTGTGCCTTTACTGTGAACTCTGATAGGATCAAGTTTCTTTTTATTAAAAGTGGACTTTAGACGAACGATGACGTAAAGACTCGGAAGCCATTAGACAAAGAATACAACGTACGGAAACCAGATGTTAGTCTTGTTTGGTAATCCGTTGTTATTGAACTCGTTTATTCTCAGTTTGTCGGTCACAATGCCAACGTTGTGCGATAACTTGTCTTACAATGCGATATGATCTATCATTAACGGCAGATATTGCGGCAGAGCCTTTGTTCGACACGAATCATAACAAAATTAACAAATCATCACGTTTTACGCTCGTAATAATGACTTAACAAAATGTAAATACCTACCTAAGATTGCAGAAAACATAATCGTCATGATGTTTAAGCCGTTTTTGTCGAAGTTGTCGAACACTTCAAACATAAGTACCTACAGTACAAACATTTTCATAATGTCCCTCTGGCAAACTTCGTGTTTCGTCAGTCGTCGGATTTCTCATTCATCAGTTGTTGTTCTTGGTGACGCTCTCAATCAACTCTGAGCTTGGAAGTATATATACTTAGAGTTGTCTTTTAACATAGTGTAATTAAAAGTATAAAAATAGGAGGAAAGCTACTAAAACTGCTATTTTTACAGGTCTATATATTTCACACGGAAATCAAAACAAAACAATATTAAAGTACTTTCTTCTAAATTCAAATTATGTTACGCGATAAATCTAATAATTGATGGACATGGAAATTAGCATTCGTTCGTATTCGGAATTGCGATGATTGCCGAGGGACTGTTGTACTGTACGTACTGTACGCATAAGTTAATAATAGCTACAAGCAAGACACCAACAAACTACCAAATTGTAACCAACGGACAGAATACTGAAGTAACATTATAGTTTTACTTAAAGTCCTACATGAAAACGTAGCAGAAAACAAAATATTTTGCAGACAAAGCTGTCCAAAAGGAGGTCCAATATTGATATTCTGGCACAGAGCGGTCGCACCTACAGCCAGTACCGCGTTAACATTGGGGAATATATCAACTGACTAAACCAAATAATCAGCATCACAAAGTATATTAGGTAAGCCTCTCCCGGCAGAAACATTTTTTTAACACTTAGGTCAACAGGACACGGTAAAGATATCTTTACCGTGATATGGAGCATCAATTACTAACAGTTTTTTAATTAAAAAGTAAATAGTTGCGACCAAAAAAATATATAATTTGCACTTTCGTATACAGGGTCCAAAACCCAGTCTACAAGGTTCCTGAAAATAATTTATCTGTAGAGCTAGTCCTCTATCACTGTTATAGTACCTACCGAAGTCACCCAGGTTATGCTATGATCTGTGGCCAAGTATGCAAAAAAAAAAATAGAATTTTAACAAGCCTTATACTGTTCAATATGTTTAGATTTAAAATACATGATGTTGCGGAAAAAACACGTCGCCCTCCATTTTAATATGTATGATCATGTGACGCAATAACAGGTCAGAAACTCAAGGTGACGGCCAGTCAGGCTGCCTCGGCGTGCCGTCGCCGCCTGCAATAAATATAAATAGCATTAGTTACTTAAAGGTGTTAAGATGTATCTTAGTATTCTGAGGCCTGTTTTACGGAACCTCACTCAAGCCTCGATATCTACTAGCTACCTGAACCTGTTTCAAGTAATTAAAATAGGGAAATTATATGTGCGGCAACAAAAGTTTTCTTTAGCACCTGCAACCTAGCGTCTTTTTTTATATGTGGGCGACGAGTTAATAGAACAGCTTCAATTATATTAATTCATCATCTTTACTACTCCAACAGAATATCAAAAAACCAGCGTCAATTTACGAGCGTAAATTAATATGACTCCGAGCTACCGATAAATATATTTACTTCTGATTTGATAACTCAGCGACTAATGTTGTAAGTGAGCTACTTTATATATTTTAGAGATTCAACATCTGTCTGCTAATAAAATCAAATTCCAGCCTCAAAATTAGCAATCAAAGTTTTTCATTCAACAACTAAATTAATAAATCATATTCTTTTTTCGTGAAAGTTTGCAACACACAAATTATTCAATTAAATATAAAATAAATGTGAATTAGTCCAAGAGCGAGCGAAGCGAGCTCGGGAGCTTAGGGCACCACGACACGGATAGGTTAGGTTCGAAGGAGATGACGGGAGCTGAAGTGAGCGAGCAAAGCGAGCGAACTCAGCTCCCGTCATCTCCTTCATGTTAGGTTACTTTAGACCCTGCAGACAGAAATAGGAGCCCTGCGCAGCGAGGCTCCGTCGACTTTGTTTCGTTTCCCCCCCTCCCTTAAAACTTAAATATTTTGTTGCACTCGAAGAATTATTAGATTTACTTTTAGTTAACAGATAGTTATTCAGTAAAACAGTTAAGCTTTAAAGATCTAGCAGTATAGTATAATTCATTTATTTGATGAGCAAATTTAGTGTGCAATTCAGTATTTTTGGTGGTAATTTCGAATATTTTGATTGAAAAAAGGGGAATTACAGTTAAAGTATTAAATACCACCCTATTTTTTGTATGTTCATTTGGGTAGGTATAATAGTCAATTACTTATGGTAACATTATAAATAGATAGGCGAATACATGAAATTATAGCTTTTATTGACCATTATTTGATGACAATAATAAGGAAATTTTATGTTCAAATATAGTAGATTCACTCATCAATTACTTATGCTAAAGTATAAAAATAAAGGTGACTCTATGAAATTAGAGTCCGTTGATATTATTTTATAGATGAAGTTGATACACTTATTAGAAGCTAGCAATGAGTAGACATATCACAAATTTAGTTGCTTAAGAATTATCACCATGTTGCGTCATATTAACAGTAGCTTGTTTTACAATATATGGTCGCTTATAAACCATTTATTAGACGCTAAAAGTTTGTCGCTGACCTATTAATTAATTAGACAACTAAATATATTTGCAGACGAGAATGACATTTTAAAGAAGCTGCCTTAATTAGCACCCATTAAAATATAAACCAGTGCTGCTGTATGGTCTAGACTGTATTGCACAAGAGTTTGATGAAGCGAAGGAGAGCGCTACATGATTTTTGAAAACTATATCGGGTTTTCTGAATTTAGGAACGTGGAAGATGGTACCTAGACTTCTGTTTATGAATAAGCCTAGTTTTATCATTGTACATCTATTTCTGAATAATTAAATTAAGGTTGCACCTACTCATCGTTTTAGGGTTCCGTACCCAAAGGGTAAAAACGGGACCCTATTATGAACTGTCACCAGGCTGTATCTCATGAATCGTGATAGCTAGACATTTGAAATTTTCACAGATGATGTATTTCTATTGCCGCTATAACAACAAATACTAAAAACATAATTTAATAAATATTTAAGTGGGGCTCCCATTCAACAAACGTGATTTTTTTAGCCGTTTTTTGCAAAAATGGTACGGAACCCTTCGTGCGCGAGTCCGACTCGCAGTTGGCCGGTTTTTTTTTTGAAAAGTTTGTAGTGTTCGAAACACAAACGCAAATAAAAAACTTGGTTAAGTGCGTGTCGGGCCACGACGCGTACTGTAATTGCACAAGAAAGCAGACCGGGCGGAGGGGGGTCCGAAAAATAGGGGGTCGTTCAAGGTTATATTACAAATTTTTCGATGAAAGCTACTAAATAGGCCATTCCAAAAATATATATATTGTAACACTTTTAAGTTACTATTTTGAACTTTAACTTGCTGTAATACTTATTTTATGCGTAAATTAGATAATTTTATTTTGGTGCTTGCAAAGGCAAGCTCCTCGATACTTGTGGCCCAGGCTCAAATCTGGTTAGCATGTGGGTATAGCAAAACGACACGCGAGCCGTTTTTTGTGCTGTTTTTAGGAGCTATCTACTCGTTATTTAAAAAGAAATATCAATTAATAAAAATACATAAAATTTCTACATAATGATTCTAAAATGGTAGATTTAGATTTTTTTTAATGTTGTATATATTTCACTAATCTCCTTCCAAAAAAACATAAAAATGAGAAATAATTATTGATATTATGCATCTCCTCGTAAAGTGTTCATTAATTATTTTTTGTACTAACAATAATGGATAGACAATTTAATAACGAACATTTTTGTAGAATATTTTTTTTCAAAAGACCTAAATTCGATTTTATAAAGATTTTATTCTAAAATCTGGGCGTATTCACTACTGTAATTCATGCGCCACCAGTGCCGCTAGACCAATAGGAATGCTCATATCTCATGCCGATTTTTTGGTCAGTGTAGGGAAGCGACCATAGAAATATTTATTATATCTATGGAAGCGATAAAATATCGGACATCGACTGTGTGTCGACTGACAGCGCTCGCTTGTCACTTTGCGTTGTGGCGCAAAATTCAAATGTAGTTTGTATAATAACGGATTCAATTATTTTTGTGGTTTCTGAAGTAACTAAATGGAATTTATCATGTAGAACAAAGGTAATAAATATGTATATATTATTTATTTAATTGAAATTGCTTTTGAGTGGTTTTTTTATTTATTTGGGTTGTGTTTGCTCTTGACTCTAGTCTAGGTCAGAGGTGACAGAGACTACGATGGAGTGAGCTTACCCAGAAGAAGCCTGTTCACTAACTTTGAAGAGATTCGGGTTTAAGTTTCCAGCGGTCTAGCCTAATATTTCGATTCGGTAACCCAACATAATGGGGTGGGCATCAGACCAATCTGTGGTGGGTCTGGCCCACCCCCTTTAAACTGTACCGATTCTGATGGGACTTTCACTGCCACGACTAACATGGCTACTTTAATTTTAGAAAAAAATAATTAGGGTTCGGCGCAAAGATATTAAAAACTAAGTAACTATTTTTAGTTTTACGTTTTTATTGTGAACACTTTACAAAAATCAATACATATAATAAATCTGTAGAAAAGTTGTTTTTGTACATTGAAAATATTAAAATAAAAAATTGTCAGGGTGTTAAAGGATAACCTACAGGACCCATTTCCAGCATTTTTGAAATTTTTGTCTGTTTGTCTGTTTATCTGTTTGTCTGTTTGTTTGTGCACGCATCACGTAAAATGTACGAAGCCAATGTAGATAACTTTTATACATAAACATTATGCGTAACTTGACGTATAACTTAGTTTTTGTTTCATCGCAATCGGTTCACGCTATCAAAAGTAAGATGAATTTAAAGTGTTCAAGAAGTAAAATATCACAACACACGCCATGTCTTTGAACTGTGACACATGCAATTCAGATACTCGGACAGTTGAACTCCGTATTCGATAGATGGCGTTGTGCATTTGACATTATTTTCTGAATGGCGGTCTAATGTTCTCCGCGGCAGAATGCCACATGAAACAAGTAAAATTTCAAAATTAAAAAAAAAAACCCGACACATTTATCTTGCGAAAACACCCCGATTCAAACAATAAAACGCTCATTAATTTTGAACGGCTGAACCGATTTTATTCAAACATAGCTAAAAACACTTTCGACAAAATAACCTTTAACAAAAGAAACTAAATTAAAATCGGTTTATCCGTTTAGGCGCTATGATGCCACAGACAGACACACAGACACACAGATACTACACAGCAACACACGTAAAACCTACAACACCCCTCTTTTTCCGGCGGGGATTAAAACAATTGATGGTAAGAAGGATAAGTAGCAAATCAATTAAGGCAAGGGTAGGCAGGTAGACAGGGGGTCTGTACTTCGAATCAACGTTTTCGTTTCGGTGCAGCGTTCTGGAGAGCTACTAGATGGCGGGCAGCAAAATTGTTTTTACTTTTTTAGGGTTCCGTACCCAAAGGGTAAAAACGGGATCCTATTACTAAGACTCCGCGGTCCGTCTATCTGTCTGTCTGTCACCAGGCTGTATCTCATGAACCGTGATAGACAAGCTAGACAAATGCAATTTTTACAGATGATGTATTTCTATTGTCGCTATAAAAACAGAATAAAATAAATATTTAAGTGGGGCTCCCATACAACAAACCCATCGTGCGCAAGTCTGACTCGTACTTTGCCGGTTTTTTTTTTTATAAATTCGGGTAAGGTAAGTAGGGTAGGTATGTATGGTACGAAAGGCGTAGTTAGGGTAGGTAAGGCGTAGGTTGGGTAAGTAGGGTAGGTAGGTAAGGCGTAGGTTAGGTAAGTAGGGTAGGCAGGTAGGGTAGGTAAAGCGTAGGTTGGGTAAGTAGGGTAGGTAGGTACAAATTGACGGGGTCCGCTAGGGCCGATGCCTGTCTGACTCGCGGATGAATTTGAAAAAAAAATTACCGCGGCCCAGGCTCAAGTAACTGAAGGAACACGGGTGGGTTTTAGTCAGTAAAAGTCTGACACGTCCTCCCGCCTCACCCAGAGCGGAAGAAGTCATTGGATGATTCACCCAATGACTTCTTCCGCACCCAAAAATTAAAAAAAATGGCTTGGGTAGGTAAGGCGTAGGTTGGGTAAGTTGGGTAGGTAAGTAGGGTAGGTAAGGCGTAGGTTGGGTAAGTAGGGTAGGTAGGTAGGTAGGGTAGGTAAGGCGTAGGGTAGGTAGGTAGAGTAGGTAAGGCGTAGGTTGGGTAAGTAGGGTAGGTAGGTACTTAGGTAGGATAGGTAAGGCGTAGGTAGGGTAGGTAAGTAGGGTATGCAGTTGACGGGAGCGAAGCCGCGGGCACAGCTAGTGTACAATAAACCTCATCCAAATTCGAAAGTTTGAAGTAGGAATATTCGTGCTTAATTGAGAAGAAACGAGATTACAATATCACGCGATTTATTATTTGAACTCACGGGTGTGCGCAATTGCAATAATCCGGTTACATTATGTTGTGTATCTAGGATGTATAAGTATCTTCCTACCCAAATAAAAAAAAAAATTGGCGTTTTTAAGTCCTATTTTTAAAAGCATCATTTCGTAAAAAAAAACTTGTTTTTATATAGATAAAATTATTTTATAAAGCGGGTTCATTATAACTATTGCGTGCTAATAATTGCAGATATGAGTTAATTGTTTCCTTACCATCTGAAGGTTATTCGAAAATAATAACATTAAAATAATAACACCCCACAACCACGGCCACAACCAAGACGTGTGCAATGTGCAATTTATAGCGAAATCATTGAGGGCTGCCAGATCGGAAGACCAAAATATACACAAATAAATAGGAGGAGGAAATTCTAATACACTTAATTTTTATGTATTTGGCATTGAACTTTACTGAATCCATCATTAAAAGATCATTAAAGATCCTTTAGGTACTCGGAAAATATTCCAAATTCAAACAATTTACTTCAAAGTTTTCAGTCTAATTAGTAACTCAGCTTTAATTAAGTCAAAGGCTAAGCAATTTCTCTCTTGTGTATATAAATTATTTGGCAAACTAAATATACTTTCACAGTAAGCATTGCATGTCCGTGACTACCGCAGGACCCCGACAGCAACCGCTTCCATATTTGGTAAATAATTACTACTCAATTGGTACCAATTAGTACCCGAACAACAAAATTGGTACCTTAGTAGTTTTCGAGAAAATCGACTTTGAAGGTGGTCCTGCGGTAGTCACGCTCCATTCAGCAGGACCACCATGAGCGCCGAAAACGGGGGCATGCTACAGCTATTCTAAGTATACAAATAATTACTACCCATAAATTTGATCCATTTCGTAAAAAAAAACAGAACTGAATCATTTTTATTTATCGAGAAATCAACGATGATAACTTTCGCTCGCTCGGTCAGCAGGACCACGAGTTTGAATGTTGATTCCAAGTTGGAGGAGCCTGCGACTTTCCTCAAACCTACATAGAAAATTACTACCCTGCAAGATAAAATTGATACCCAGAATTCACAACTAGTACTCCAGTAGTTTACGAGATATACCATGCCATTGGTGGGGTGGCGGTAGTCACGGTGTTAAATTTTCATTTCAAGATTTCCCTATTAAAAACTTAGTGAATTCTGCCCAAATGTATACAAAAATTACTACTCCTACAGAAGATAAAGCGACCAAAAATTCAGATACCTAAGTGTTGTATTTTAAGAGAAATTAGCTTTCATTACTTTTCCATACTAAATCTTCGCGTATAACCCGACCATATTAAGTTGTCAATGGTATTGAGCAGTACACTCGTGCACAAAAGTTTATGGATGTCGTTTTAGTAATAACAACAGTTCACAATCTATATTTTTTATACAAAATGTGTACCTAGGCACATAACAAGAAAAAAAATTTTTTTCGTTACCCATGGCCTATAACACCTTTGTTAATGCCGTGGGTAGGTAGGTACTATATTAATTATTTTTCTGTATTGTAAGTACCTACCTTCTGTGTTGTTATATGAACACCATTAAAGAGCGATAGGTATTTCTTATTCATTTATTTCCTACTCATTTACCATTGCTGCAAGCCTAAGTACCTACGTATTAAAAACCTAATTTACTGCAGTAACAATATGTTGCTAATATCGTAAGTCTATAAGGATTACATAAGTAATAGGTGTCTTTATATTTGAATATTAAGCGTTGCAAAGAGCACATCATGCATATTTTGGGCAATATGCGTTTTCATATCAATGAGTAGCTTGCAGCAATGGTAAATTAGTAGGAAAGAAATAAATAAGAAATGCCTATCGCTCTTTAATGGTATTCATATAAAACACAGAAGGTAGGTACTTACAATACAGAAAAATAATTATATTACCCATGGCATTAACAAAGGTATTATAGGCCATGGGTAACAAAATGTTTTTTTTTTTTTGTTATGTGCCTAGGTACACATTTTGTATAAAAATTATAGATTGTGAACTGTTGTTTTTACTAAAACGACATCCATAAACTTTTTTGCACGAGTGTACTGCTCAATACCATTGACAACTTAACATGGTCGGGTTATACGCGAAGATTTAGTATGGAAAAGTAATGAAAGCTAATTTCTCTTAAAATACAACACTTAGGTATCTGAATTTTTGGTCGCTTTATCTTCTGTAGGAGTAGTAATTTTTGTATACATTTGGGCAGAATTCACTAAGTTTTTAATAGGGAAATCTTGAAATGAAAATTTAACACCGTGACTACCGCCACCCGACCAATGGCATGGTATATCTCGTAAACTACTGGAGTACTAGTTGTGTATTCTGGGTATCAATTTTATCTTGCGGGGTAGTAATTTTCTATGTAGGTTTGAGGAAAGTCGCAGGCTCTTCCAACTTGGAATCAACATTCAAAGTCGTGGTCCTGCTGAACGAGCGAGCGAAAGTTATCATCGTTGATTTCTCGATAAATCATAAATGATTCAGTTCTGTTTTTTTTACGAAATGTATTACATTTATGGGTAGTAATTATTTGTATACTTAGAATAGCTGTAGCATGCCCCCGTTTTCGGCGCTCATGGTGGTCCTGCTGAATGGAGCGTGACTACCGCAGGACCACCTTCAAAGTCGATTTTCTCGAAAACTACTAAGGTACCAATTTTGTTGTTCGGGTACTAATTGGTACCAATTGAGTAGTAATTATTTACCAAATATGGAAGTGGTTGCTGTCGGGTTCCTGCGGTAGTCACGGACATAAGCATTGCTTACCTACAGAAATTGATAACACAAATGATGAGAACTTGTTTGTCTGGAGAAATTATGACAGGATCCAGACGATCCCGACCATCTGGCAATCCCTGCGAGGAGTAAGTCCATGGAGTAGAAGTGGACGTCTCTTTGCGCAACGCAACATTCGTTTCGCAAGGTAGGTACCTTGATTGAAATGACCAAATGACCGTAAATTTGTAGGTAGGTAATTGTTGATGAGGTCAAATAGTGAATATCATAAGAGTGCCTCGTATAAAACAAACACTAGGTACTTTATTTTGGTCACGTTATCATTAAACACCACCCTGTTGTATATTCTAGTCCTGCCACAATAAACCACACTGGCAAAAGTGTAGCCGGACAGGGGTAAGGGTACCGATGTCGCTGGCTCGCTGCAGCTACTTGAACTTTGGTCAGCTTACTTTCGTATTGCTGTATTTGTAGCCGATGTCAGCGTACTCTATTGAACGCACGTGGCAAGAAAGGCGTACACGTTTATCACGGCTGACTGTGAATATTAGTCACGTACTAGATACACGTTTACAAAATATTGACAGTAAACGAAATTATCATCAATCACACAAACCACCTGAGTATTGGATCGACCTACCAACTGATACCAGTAAGTATTTAAACAGATATCAGCTGCCGTTGGTACCTACTAGATATCGGCTATCACGAACCGATTTTTAAAACAGCGTGATTTCAGTAGGCAAGGTTAATAAACGTGAACGATGACCTTTACTTTGGGAAAGTTATTTAATTATCTACCTGTGCGTACCTAATTAAAAAAATGGATCAAGACTCTGGCTACCTTACCGGGACTTTTGTTATTTCCCCTCCGGAGCAACTGGACAGATTCACAACTGGACAGATTCTCAGCTGGACAGTTTCTCAACTGGACAGATTATCAACTGGACAGATTATCAACTGGACAGAACGTGTACAATCCATGACAAAATTAAAATAGATGACAAGGGAATATAGACATTATGAAAAGGTGGTCCAGATAGGAAAGTGAACGATTTGCTCCGAGAGCAAGGGCTGACTCTTTTCAAAGCGACAAGATTGAAGATATTGAAATACCTAAATGTCTAGTTAAAGACTTCTATATTAATGATAATGGTCGTGCAGATAACATAATTGTGTTTGGCAGACAAGCAGCAAAAGATTTAATAAAAATAACAGACATATGTTATGGGGATGGTACCTACATTCAAAATTGCACCGAAAACGTTTTACCAGCTTTTCTCGCTTCATGTTGACATTGTTATTGGGTGAGTTTTAAAGCTTTAAAAGCAAGACGATTTCAAATTTGGATTAACTTGTGTTTTTGACAGTTGGTTTAAAAGAAAATTCTAGCCATTGGTTTTAGAGAATTCTTCAAAGCATGTTATAATTTTGGAGTGTATTAATTTGATAGAAAGATGTAGTGTTTATATTGAAGTTATTAGTAATAAATTAAATGAGCAAGTGCATGTACTAAAAGGCGGTGTTTTTCTACTGGATCCCAATAGTTAATCATCCAATGAAGGCAAAAATTTTCCCTCAAGAGACATAACCAAGTGTACCGATTATGTTAACTTTGTACCAATACTGTTTATTCATTTACCAAATAAGTCACAGGAAACGTATACACGAATGTTTAGAAAAAAAATATATCATAAACCTCAATATCATTTTTGAAGACTTATCCATAGATACCCCACACGTATGGGTTTGATGAAAAAAATAAAAAAAAATAAAAATGAAGTTTTTATTTAATATTAAATTAATTATTTACCAAAAAAATCTCAATACAACAGATTGTAAGACAGGTCTTCTTCTATTTTCGTGTCTTTGTATTATATAGATTTTCCTTGAATAAACACTTTTTTATATTTAATACCTATGATTCATTGTGTAACTTATTTTTTCTCGACTATACTCTGTCCAGTTGATAATCTGTCCAGTTGCGAAACTGTTCAGCTGAGAATCTGTCCAGTTGCTCCGGAGGGGTTATTTCGGCTCAGGCGCAAAACGTCTCTTTCGCAAAATGTCCCCTGGTCGTAAAACGTCTCTTTCGCAAAATGTCTCTTTCGCAGAATGTCTCTTTCGCAAAATTTCGCGCCAGGGACTTAGAATAAAATTTTGATTTTCAAAACAAAAACAAAACAATAATTTTCTTCGTAAATGTCCATCGTTTTAAGGGAGGAAGGGAAACGAAACAAAGTCGACGGAGCCCCGCTACGCGGGGCTCCTATTTCTTTCTGCAGGGTCTAAAGTAACCTAACATGAAGGAGATGACCTATCCGTGTCGGGGTGCCCTAAGCTCCCGAGCTCGCTTCGCTCGCTCTTGGACTAATTTACATTTTTTTTTTTTGAATAATTTAAGTAAATGATTTTTTGTTTTGAAAATCAAAATTTTATTCTTAAGTCCCTGGCGCGACATTTTGCGAAAGAGACATTCTGCGAAAGAGACGTTTTACGAAAGAGATATTCTGCGAAAGAGACGTTTTACGACCAGAAGACATTTTGCGAAAGAGACGTTTTGCGCATGAGCAGTTATTTCTTGGCTATAAAAATAGTAAAGACGTCGGCAGTCGCCAACGACCTTGAGGGATCAAAACGCGCACTAGTTTTAAACCCGCGCGACCAAAAATTCAGTACCTAGTTTTTTATACTTTCCTTATTATTCTATGACTATACGCCCAGCATTCTATGACTATTTTGGAGCGATTGTAGTTTTTTTTATACGTTTTAGACATCACTTTACAAATTAATTACACTATGTTACACGAATAAAACTCAAAATTTTCTCAGATCAAATTATTAAGAAAATGGTCTAATGTAAATATATATTTTATTTCAAAAAACTATGACTAGCCGTACCTATAGACGTGATTCTTATTTAAAAATCAGCTACTGAGGGGTATCTGCGCCCTAATAGATAAGCCTCGCCAACCAAAGATTTTATTTTTATAGCGTGCTGCACAGTCAATTCTCATAGCCCGATAAAGCCGGACGCGACGCCACGAACAGGGTGAGATCAAACGGCTCCACTTTCTACTTTTCTATTATATTGAACTAGCTCTACACCGCGGCTTCGCTCCCGTGAACCAAACCACAGGGCCCGTTTTCGGGCTAAAAAAAACCCTGTCACTCAGGAATAATGTACCTACTTTCTACTGGTGAAAGAATTTTCAAAATCGGTTAAGTTGTTTTGAGTTTATCCATTACAAACAAACAAATCTTTCCTCTTTATAAAACTATACTAGATTCTGCCAGCGGCTTCGCCCGTGCGAAGGGCGAAAATTATCACGAGGGAACATATTCCTGGAATAAAAGTCTCCTTTATGCTATTTCTGACTATAATCTATCTTTGTGCCAAATTTCATACAGATCCGTCCAGCCGTTTGAGCGTGAAGAAGTAACAAACACACTCACAACATTTCGCCTTTATAATATTAGTGTGATTAGTGTAGATAACTAACGCTATATTTTATAGGTACTAGCAATTGCGTGCAACGATTGGTCCATAGTTAAAAATAGACCACCCCAACACGGGAAGATAGAGATTATTGATCTTTTGATGGTTACAAAGGACAAGTCAACAAGGACAAAGTCATTCTCCAGTAGATATGTCGTCGTAGCGCGATCATAATGATTTAGTGCAACCACAGATAATATTATTCTAGCATACAGATGCCTCATCCCATACAAACAAACTGTGCCGACGTAACTAGCGTTTTTCGTCTGATTATTTTTATAAGTAGTGTTAGCAGCGACTTGCGAGTAAAAGGGTTTTCTTGGTTCATGGCCATTTTTTTCTTTAAATACAATGATGATTTGTTTTATAGTATTTTTTTGTACGTTTTTACAGTTTCATTGTACCAAAATGTGTTAAAATACAATTTAAAAAATCGAGTGGCATGCCTCAGAAATTTAAAACTGCGCCATCTATTGGAATCCATTTTAAATGATCCGTTCAAATAATCTTTGAAATGTGAATTAAGAGCCCAAATATTTCATAATTTTTTGCTTAGGTCTCCTAAGCAAAAAATAACGTACAATTTTTATGATAAAATCTAGAAAATGTTAATTTTACACACAATGCAATAACAATTCGATACTCGCGCCATCTAGTGACATACCTATAATTGAACCAAATTTTCTTTGCGCACGGGGTCTCAGAGTCTCAGCGCTACTGAGACTGAGACCCCGTGGCGCAGTTCAAAGATTACTATGTGCTGCTACCAAGCTTAAACACCAACATACGAACGACATGAATACAAATCAGAGGAACCTACCTAAATTGGCTTAATTTGCACAATATGATATCATATTTTATTTCCATTTATGTCGTAAGTAGGACCCACTAGTTGTCTAAGCGAAATATCCGAAGTGAATCTACTAGATACAAGGTTATAAACACAAACATTTGGTATAAGAAATACAGACAATGTTCCAAACTAGCAGCTCTGTATCAAAAACCTTTCACAAGCTAAACAGGGAATAGAACAAACTCGAATGTTATAAAAGAACATTGTTTTTTTTATATTAAAATAGACAAAGGTGTGAAACAGGTCCACCCGCTCTCACCTACTCTTCACCTGCTGGTGAATAGTAGGGTGAGACCACTTTTGATAAGGTATTTAAGAACCATAAAGAATTGTGTGTCCAGCTAAAGGCATAAATCGGTTGGAAAAAACTTAACCTTCGTTTCGCTGATGACATCCTCCTCCTCCTCCGTGCGATTTCGGTGTGGTTCAAAATGTCTTGAAACGAACTTCTTGCCGCTGTCTTGCCGTACCATAATATTTCAGAGTGTTTAAGCCTAAATCAAAGGTCCCTTCTGTTACCGTCGAGCCGGATCCAAAACAAGTACTGGTTCGGGTGCTGGCGTTTTTTCAGAGGACCTAAACAGGACCCCCAGTGGTGTAGCTAACTGAGCCACGCCACTAGGGGCCCACAACACGGTGTTCCAGGCCGAATGCTTGGGCATGGAATTGGGAATGGAATGATTTACGAGTGTCACCAGCGCCTGAACCAGGTCAGTGTTCACAATAAAGTAAAAGTTACTTTTAAATGGATCAAGGGGCGCAGCGATTCCCGAGGGAACGATGCTGCGGGCTCTCACCCGAAGGGGTTCTAATATGGCACCGGTTGGACTGGAGCCAATCGTGCCATTATCTTTCGGGTACCTACCTACGCTGTCTGGTTAAAACACGCACCAAAGATCAACCTAATAAGCTATTGATTGACAGTAGCGAGTGTGCAGGCAGGCCAAGGAGGCACTGCGCTCCATCGACGGTCGTTTCACATAAAAGGCCCTACGACTAACTAAGCTACAGTTACGTGCAGTCACGGCCGTAACAACTGGACACGGGGCCTTTATTAACCACCTTTTTTTTTCATAGGAATTACGGACACCCCACTCTGCAGAGCATTCATGGTGGAATATGAGACATCAGCATACAGCCTAATTACGCAAGTGAATTCGGTTAGGTGAAAGGTTTGACCGCTTTTAATCGACCAATTACACTGCGATAAGAAAGACGCGATGTGGATTTCCGTCTATGTGATTGGCCGATTTTTCATACCCTTTCCTTGCCAAATTCATTACGCAATAAGGCTGCTGCTACTTAGCTGCCCTATAATCGCCAGTTACAAGGTCAAAAACTTCGGTGACCCAGGTACCCTACAGGAGATAGTCTGCAAAACCAAGGCGCTGTTGACCTTCCTCGAGGAGCTGGGGTGGATCGAATGAAAAGATTGAATCCCACTAGTACGCATAATACGCGCTTGGTCTTGGAGTTGCGGACACCAGTCCGTCGAAACTAAACTCTTACCGTCGAGCATGGGCGTACGTACCCAGGGTGGGGCAGATGGGGCGGCCTGCCCCACCCTTCACCCTGACTCGTAACTAAAAGTTTACTATTTAAGAGAAAACTACAAGATGGGTACAGCAATTTTCGATCACGCCAGCGAATCGCCCTTCTATTTGACATTTTTTTATTTTCTACATACCGGTTCAAGAGGCTGTTTATTATTGCCACCTGGGCCTGCAGTCTCGACATAGCTAACGATCGTTACGCTAGCTAACATTCGTTAACTCTTACCACAAAATAGTAAGTTTAAAGAAGGGCCACTCCCGCCGTTTGGAAAATTGACAGCTTAACTTGACAGATTCACTAGGGTTGTAGTGTTCGTGATATTAAATGGATATTTGATGCCCTGTCTACCCTCTAAGGCATGTAAGCATGATATGATGTATGTTTAGACTAATCTATGTATTTATGTTTGCAACCTACCCTTTTTTTTTAATTCGGAATCAATATAGTAGCAACCCTAGTGAATCTGTCAAGTTTAGCTGTCAATTTTCCAAACGGCGGGAGTGGCCCTTCTATATACCTACTTACTATTTTGTGGTAAGAGTTAACGAATGTTAGCTAGCGTAACGATCGTTAGCTATGTCGAGACTGCAGGCCCTGGGGTCCCGACAGACTTGGTCCGCCTAACTTTCTAAAAAATTTCGAGTTTTCTTTCTTTTTACCCACCCCTAAGCAGATGCTGGATACGCCCATGCCGTCGAACCTGCAATAAAATAAATAAGTGATAAGTATTGAAATTTAAAAATTGCCTTATCTAAGTTGCTATGATTTTATCAGAAATGTGTTATTTTGATATCATTCTCTATCAATGAGATTCCCACAAAAATATCATCATAAAATTTTAATTATTAAAAATGCTAGGAACATATTTACGAGTATTTACCTGATTAGGGTGTTAATTTTTACAAAATTGATATACAGCTCCTTGGCGGCAGTCTTGATGTGGTGTAAGTTGGCATACCAAGTTATGTCTTCGATCTTCTTCAGTCATCACAGCAGCTTCAGATGTCAGCAGATATTTGATGAAATTGGATCCTAAAAAAACACATTCATACATTAAAATAAATAAGACTGTTACTACACAAAACAATTGTAAAAACATTAATCAAATCAATAATGAATATTATTACCGTTACCATGAAAATTTTGAAGTCTTAACATGTAACTTACCTGTTACTCTTGAAAAGCAGGATTACCTGGGATACTTCTGGTGTCTTGATGGTTAAAATTTTAAACATGCGCAGTGCGTACCCGCTGGTCATGTTTACGATAGAAAATAAAATAACCTTCACTAGCACCATTTTATATAAATAAAGTAAAATGCCTTGTATGGACTTAATGAAATGAACACAAAAAATCGAACTTTGGAATATTTCTCTCAGAAATGTAACCTTCGATTGGTGGTTTTTTTTCTGGACAAACAATACTGCTGCTGCGTACACCAAGTAATCGTAAGTGGCGATGCTTGGAAGGCAGACTGTGGCGAAATCTTTTCTTTTACAACTTAATATTTTAATTCGTTATCAAAGTTTCTACAGCTGGCCTTCAGCAGCTGTAACATTGGGTTTACAGCAGCTGAAGGCCAACTGCAGTTTTTTTTTGAAAATCAATACATTTTGCGACTCGAAACAAATAAATAATACATTATATTTTAGATGTTTTTTTATTCTTACAAAATAAAGTACAGCATTAGTTTATATGATGCCGATTTTGTTGGCAACATCTAATGCGTCATAGTCCCTGGCGAGCCTTACGTACGCCTTCTTCTTGCCGTCGGGCCTGTAAAGAATTAATAAGTGATAAGTATACAAAATTCATGATTTATGCCGTAACTAAGTTACTATGATATTATCAGCAGTGTGTTATTTTGATATCATTCTCTATCAATGAGATTCCCACAAATATATCATCATACAATTTAGAATGACTAATGTTAATGGTGACTTTATTTACAAGTATTTACCTGATAAGAGTGTTAACTTTCGCAACATTGATATCATACAGCTTCTTCACAGCAGCCTTAATGTGGTGCTTGTTGGAACTAGTGTGAACAATGAATACCAAAGTATTGTTGTCCTCAATCTTCTTCATAGCGGCTTCAGATGTCAGCGGATACTTAATGATGTTGTAAGCATCCATACTGTAATATGAAAAATAATCGTACATTAAAATATTGTGATAATATGATGGCATGTAACAAAACTTTTACTTTGTGTGTAGTTGTGTAATAATGCAGATACAAAGTTAAAGTTTTGAAAGGTTAATAAAACTATCAAAGATTTATAAAAAAAAGTTACTTGAAATTACATCAAATTGATTACAATCTATAAGCTATATCTATGTGTTGCAACACATTACTTACCGATTCCTCTTGGGAAGTGATCTCCTGGGATACTTGGGTTGCCTCGGGGGTTCAAAGGTTTTAGGCCTGCGGAAGTGCACTGACGTGCGGATCTTGCGTACGCGCTTGCCATGTTCGCCTTTGACCACCTAGAATTAAAAAAAACCATCTTGAGCAGCAGTCTAGTTTGGATATACTTTATGAGGCATAAAATAGAATAGAATAGACTTTAAAAATAGAATCCCCTGATTAAGAATGCTGATAATTAAGTACATGTTTTAACTCAAAACACATGGCATGTGGTCATAATATAAAAACATGGCTCTGCAGTTGTTATGACAGTTACAATTTAACCCCATGATCGACCACTGGCTTTTTGTTATGGAAATGTCGTGCCAATATTGCTGTAGGATAACTAGTTCACACTCATATGTTAGTTCATGGCAAACCTAGAAATGTTATTAATCAACAATTTTAATAACAAAATTCAAGGCACAGCATATGACAGGCAATTGATTTCATACTATATCAGTATAAACAATTCTATATTTTAAAATTATAAAACACTACCTTCGCCTATTTAAAGTGTTTACAACTGCACAAGAGATCATTAGCCTTTCGCATGTTTAAGACATGGGTCCAAGCAAGACACAATGGCTTTTCTATTGTTTCGTAATTATGGGCACACAACCAGTTAAACCGAGTTTAACGGGATAAAAGTATCTATGGTGTTAATCCAGGTAATAAACTGTGTTCCAAATTTCGACCATTTAAAATATTAGTAGGATTACACAAATACTAAACTACTTGTAGGACAAACAGTACAAGTAAGTTTTGTACAAATTTTCCTAGATTTATAATGATGTATGACATGAGTTGATTAGACAATATAAACAAAAGTTATTATTTAATTAAATAAATACATACCTTTCTCTGTGCTTTCAGGGCCTTGGCAACCGGTTTCACCACCTGTTTCTTTTGTCCCTTGATGCCAGTCTTCTTAGGCTTGGGTGCGATTTTCAACTTAGCCGCTGCTGGTTTAGGCTTAGGTTTTGAAGCAGCTGCAGCTTTCTTTACTGAAGGCTTGGCGCTTGACTTGGTTTTCAGGGCAGCAGCCTTAGCAGAACCAGGTTTGGCAGTAGGCACAGATGCAGACTTCTTCTCTGCGGGCTTAGCAGCAGCTGCTGCTGGCTTGGCAGCTGGGGCTGCTGCCGGCTTGGCAGCAGCGGGTTTGGCCGCCGGAGCCGCTTTAGGGGCAGCCGCCTTTGGGGCGGGCGCTGGAGTCTTAGCCGTCGCCGGCTTAGCTGCAGCAGGAGCGCTAGCTGAAGAAGCAGCTGCTTTCGGTGCAGCTGCTGGAGTTTTAGCCGTAGCGGGCTTCTTTTCCGCAGGCTTGGATCCGGATGAACCTACAAGAAAATATAAAAATTAACACAACTACATAACCTCAATGTGTAATGCTTTCCTTCAAAGTAAAGGCATACACAAAAGTTCAAGGAATAATTGATTAATGAAAACAAGATTAGAAAGATGGATAAAGCCCAATTATATTGGAAAAAGGTTACCGAACAGCAACACAAAAGGCTAATAGTCCATAACAAGTACCGCGTGGCTCGGCCAAGTAAGTGTCACCATGATCGAACACGACGATTTGTTTTTACACTGAAGTTAAAGGTTTGCAATTCATCCAAAAAGCACCATTTGCTCCTAGTTTACAATTAATTCACAATTCACCGCTTTATTTCCACAAAAATAAATTACGTACCGGATTTCTCGGGTTGCTTCTTAGGAGGCATCGTGACAAAAAAGATGGAGGATCACTGCTTATGTTGCCAGATCACATCATATTTGAACATTCTTATTTTCACTCTGGTAACTTAAATTAATGCAATTCTATTTTTGTGAACACACAGAATGTCCAGTATACTGTATATTATCTTCTTCAAGGATAATTCTGGCATCAGCTCAGAAGGGCATAATAATTATGTAGATTAAGTGTTTTATATTTGACGGCTTTTTATGTATAAAAATAAAAAAAATGATTTTTTTATACAAAATATTGGTACCCAAAAATGTACATACAACATTGTAGCTGCATTTTATTCTCCAATGTTATAAAATTTCTAAATATATGTACATAAATAAAGTCGATGTAGGAGGACCCGTTTTGAGAATGAAAAATATAAAAAAAAAAAAACAAATGCTGTCCTAAATCGTGTATTTTTGTTTGGTACCTTTGCATGTATAAAGTTATTTCTTGGTTTTTTTATCAGGTTATTAGGTCTAAGATTAGGAGTTGGAGGAGCTCGTGGCTAAATAATAACAGCCGCACGGGTCGATCTTCAAGGATAAACCAGCAAGACTGGAAGCCGACCCCAACACAATTAGGAAAAAGGCTAGGCAGATGATGATTAGGTCTAAGATTAATTGTTAGTTTGTTCACGTAAATATTATTTGCAAAAAATGAACTAGGTGTGTATTTCTTAAAAAAAACATATGACCTATCGTAATTGGAAGGTCGACTTACCTAAGTCAAAAATGTAAAAAAAATGTCATGGTTGCTTTATAGAGTAATGACTAATTGCTTAAAATGTGCTTAGGCGAGGATTTTTTAAAATAATTGGTCATGGTTATCAAGAATAATATAAATAATATTTTGAGGAGAACCACCCTAGTAGTCGTGGAGACCAAGGGGCATAGACCTCGCATCTCGTGTTTGTGCTGGTGGCTTAATAAACAACTATCCGGGCAAGATTGAGAGCAAAGAGTTACATAATAATATATGGGAGATTGATAGCTACCGTTTTAACGTGGAAACATACTATTGAAACCCCACCCGACGCCTTCTGACGCATAGAAGTACTTATCCATCCAATACATTTAGTATGGTCAGAAACACATAGTCAACACCCCATGTGATCACACGCATTCCCACGCGTCAACACGCAGTCGGTTTGGATCAGCGTGTTGCCGGGAGAGGGGGAAAACACGCCACCCGACGCTTCACACACAGTGTGTTTCTAGTTAACATCCGACGCCACGCGTCAGTCAGTCGAGAGCATTCCTGGCATAAAGACATTTTTTTATGTTTTTAATTAAAATGTCGGATGAACAATTTATATAAATAGTAAAACGGTTCGCAGTATTATATGGTACGAGTTCAGGCCAATAAAGTGATCATAGTATTAGAAATAATACTAGAAACGAAGCTGATATATAATCCAAAATCTGACGTTATTTTTGAGTTTGAAATGTTTTTTTAATTGGAAGTCGGTTGTATTTTTTGTTAAAGTTTTAATTTTTCACTTTTTGTGTGGCACATTATGGTACGGCACAGTTAGTGGGCAATTTCTATAGTAATCTTACTTCTTGGATGTATGTTTGTCAATCCCGCCAGAACGGCTAAACGGATCTAGATGAAATATGGCAGACAGATGGGTTATAGTCAGGAATAGCACATAGGTTACTTTTTATCCCGGTATTTTGGTTCCATTGGATGCAGAAGCTAGTGTACAATAAATAGACATGCAATCCCGGGTGATTTGCTGTAATATTTTGAAGAGTTCCGTTGAATATCTCCGAATTCCTTCATCAGATTTCGTGTACATAAATTTCAAAAAAAAAAATCAATTTCGGTCATCAATTGACGGAGAAATCGGTTAAAAATTGCTGTTGGTGATTTGAAGACCCCGGACTACAAATAAAACCCCGCCCAGACGCATTCTTAACTAGGACAAATCTGGGGAAACCCGGCCGGATGGCAACCCTATACTAACAAAGCGTGTTGTAGCATCACGTGGGGTGTTGTATATGTGCACGGTACGCATCGGGTGTCGACACGTCGGGTGGCGTGGCGTCGGGTGGGATTTCAATAGTATGTTTCTACCTTTAATGCTCACCAGTTGGCGACATTGAATAGTAAGTTTCCTAAATATAGTTCGTTAGATCTATGTAGTAAAAGTTTCAATTAAAATTATTTGTATTCCATAAAAGTGCGATAAAACATAATTTTTGGGTATGCCGCAAACAAGAACACATAAAGACGGAACCACACTTACGTGGCGTGGCGTGTCGTGGCGCCGTTCGACGCAGTTGATTGGCTACAAAACTTGTTGCGTTATGACGTAGGCTGATACAGAGTCATTTGATTGCTGGATCTCACGCCACGACACCGGCCCAAAGCATTATCCAGGAAGCCCGACCAATTATTTCAATAGATTTATCCACGGAACAGAAAAAACTGTTCCGTGGATTTATCATATTGGTAATGTTTCAAATTGCCCGGGCATTATGAATAATGCCATCACTTTGGTCCTGTTTTGGTCCTTATCATAAACACGCCTTAACTATTTTTTGAATAGTTTTTATTATAATACCTACTCATATTGGGCATTTTACAAATTGCCCGGGCCGGGCATTATGAATAATGCCGTATTAATCACCTTGAAGATAAAATAATAGATAAAAGTTATACAAAATGTAACAATTCATTACAAACATAGTCAATTATGAGAGCAGTGGTGGCCCAGCGGTAACGGCCGTGACTTACGTGTAGGTCGTGAGTTCGAACCCAGCCAGGCGCTTTACTTTGTGTAGGGGTGTAAGGCAGGGTTGCATTCTGTCGCCCATTCTTTTTAATATTTATGGAGAGTACCAACATCCGTCTGGTAGATATCGCTGTCAGCGATAAGACCGCCTTTGTACCCATAAGTTTTTCTGGTAAATGTCTATAATTTTATGGTGTACAATAAAGTATATTCTATTCTATTCTCTATCATCAGACGAACTTGTGAAGACTGGGAGAGTGGGGTCACAATAGGTGGCACCAAATTAACTAACGTTATGCAGATGACGTGTACGTTACCCCAACAGGAAAGTGACTCCTAGAGAGATATGAGTGGAACGTATAATTCATGCGTAATCTGCTGTGAATGTGCGCCACTTAAAAAATAAGTGCATGTCGTCGTTTTTGAAAAAAGCGGAAAAATAGGTTCCTGCTAGGGTAACGTTGTTCCAGCAGGAAAATTCTAAACGAATGATCGGAATGAGAAATATTGTGCATGGGCAGAGAGCTTATATTTGTGCGCCGAAAATATAACTTGTGCGTCATCAGGTTTTAGAGATATTGCATTTCCTGCTGGAGTAACGTTTTGCAGAAACGTGTATCTGTAAAACCATTGTACGTGCGCCTGTAGAATAAACACACACGAGTAGCTCTTGATTTGTGCGTATTTGTGCCGGAATTAGATTTAAGAAAATATTTATAATTTTCAAGTAATTGCGCTTTTTCGAAAACCCGAAAAAAATTCGCAGTGCCTAAATGAGAAAACGTATAAGCTCGCTGAAACCGCATTATGTATGAATCCGTCGCTTTTTTGTAGTCATCCGAATTTAGTCGGATAACCAGCCTTTGTTTACATGTTTAGTTTTTTGTTTAAATCTACTTAATGCGAAACATTCTAAGCTGAATATTTTCACTATATATTTTTGACATAACGCACATACTTGTGGTTTATACCTACCTATCTTGGGTTGAGTCGGTTTCTTGTATTTTGCCGTCAAAGTTATGACACTGTCGTTTTGACTTTTAGCAATATTATTCGATAACGCAAGCATGTAAGCTTTTGAAACTTTTTATGGTTATTACAAGCGTCAAGATGGATTGAATACAGTTTTCAGCGAGCTTATACGTTTTCTTATTTAGGCGCTGCGAATTTTTTTCGGGTTTTCGAAAAAGCGCAATTACTTGAAAATTATAAATATTTTCTTAAATCTAATGCCGGCACAAATCAAGAGCTTCTCGTGTATGTTTATTCTACAAGCGCACGTACAATGGTTTTAGAGATACACGTTTCTGCAAAACGTTACCCAGCAGGAAATGCAATATCTCGAAAACCTGATGACGCACAAGTTTTATTTTTGGCGCACATTTTCGCACAAATATAAGCTCTCTGTCCATGCACAATATTTCTCATTCCGATCATTCGTTTAGAATTTTCCTGCTGGAACAACGTTACCCTAGCAGGAACCTATTTTTCCGCTTTTTTCAAAAACGACGACACGCACTTATTTTTTAATTGGCGCACATTCACAGCAGATTACGCACGAATTATACGTTCTACTCATATCTCTCTAGGAGTCACTTTCCTGTTGGGGTAACGTACTCGCAGATGACACCACTTCTAGCTTCGAATGAAACCGAGATAATAGACCTCCTTAACAAGATGAAATCAATCAGTTTGGAGCTAGGCCTGAGAATAAATCATACCAAATCCAAACTAATGGTGGTGGATCGCGCAAACCTTCTCCAATTTACAGGTGTTCTGGCGCTGGAAACGGTAACCGACTTCATCTCCTAGGTGCAACGTGCAAGTATCAGCAACACGGAGTATAGTGGGAAGGATTTAAGGAGGCGTATAGGGATGGCTAAAAATGCAATGTCCCAATTGCAGAAAATATGGAGAGACCGAAATATTTCACGTAAGACGAAAGTGAAATTGGTCAATTCCCTAGTGTTCTCAATTTTCAGTTACGGGGCCGAAACGTGGAGTTTAAAAGAAAGCTGACCATGACCGCATAGATTTATATAGCGTTTGAGATGTGGTGCTGGAGAAAGATGATGCAAATCCCTTGGACCGCCTTTCGCACCAACGACTCCATCCTCCGCGAACTGAATATAAAGATCAGACTGTCCACGATCTGCCTTCGTAGGATATTGGAGTTCTTTGGTCACATCGCCAGAAAGGATGGGAAAACCTAGAACAGCTGATGGTTACTGGCAAGATTAAAGGGAAACGTCCTAGAGGTCGCAGTCCAATAAGATGGTCAGACCAAATCCGCACATCGTTGAACACCAATCTGCACGATGCTCTCCACGACGCAAAAGACAGGCATAGATGGCGCAAATTAGTGAAGGAAAAGTTGCTTCCATGTTGACAGGGGAATCACGACACTCAGTAATGAGGAATACGACGCGAGGAGGGGGGTTTAATCGATAGGGGATTCATTTAAAAATAATACATCTTATAATACGTTACTATGCAGATTTATTCTATAATTATGTATTTACTTACATAGATCTGAAGGTATTCATTAAAGTTTAGCACAATAATGCCATGAAGCTAAAATTATAATACTAATTAAGAGGCACTATATTATTATTTATCTAACAAAATCTGTATACAACCTCAACAAATAAGAAGATAAATCAATTTAGCTCAAATCTCAAGCAAAATAATACATTTTATAATTTTTCTTTTACGGTAAGTGCAATACTTTATTAGAGGCAGGTATAATTTTTCAGTCCAAGTTCATCTACATGCCAGAAAATACCAATAGTGTTATCGTTTTGGAAGTATTGTGCTCGCCAAACTTCTGGGCCGCCCTGAAGTTGGCTTTCCGATGCGCAAGGGACGAAACGGTGCTGTTTTTGTATGAGATTTACTACTGCGCAGCCATTGTAGCCAGCTTCAGGGCGGCCAAGAAGTTTGGCCAGAACTATAGCTGCACAGTTTCGGAAGCCCTAGTTTTTTGATTATGATATGTTTTAGAATAAACAATTTTTAGGACTTGCACTTACCCCCTGGTTCTCAACAGGCCGTCGAAGAATAATCGCCGGTGACAATTTGCTTTGTGCTTGAAAATTTGTCACATTAATTCTACGTTAATTCAGTGGTGAGAAACCTGGCCATAGTCATCATATGTTGTTTTAATAAAAGATTGAACACATTCTTTTTTTTTAAATAATTAATTTAGCCATCAAATTGAATTTGTCAAGTTATTACTAACTGACATACTTATTAAGAATTACAAATTCCAAGTCCATTAATTATAATCACTTGGCACATGACTAGAGCTAGCAGCTGTTCGATGAAATGATCCAATGTTCAAGAGTGGCGTATTATAATTTGCATTAACTGAGCCTTGAACTGGTGATTGTAGATTACCCACAGGCTGAATGGGTCTTTTTCCTATAATTAAAGGGAAACATTCATCAGAAATACCAGATAGTGCTGTTTGTACACGTTTCATGCGGTTAGAACAATCCTCAAAGTGGTCAGTTATATATTTCAGCTCAGGTGCCATTGCAAGATTGTAGTGTGATTTTAGATTTTTGTCAATGATTTTTAAACCTTCTGTACTAGTGTATGTAACTTTTTCTCCACCATAAAAGAATATATCAATGTCGGTAGCGTTTTCCATTAGCTGACATTTAGCTAAAGAAGTGTACAATGTTATTTTAGGTGTTTTGGCTTTGACAAGTTCAACAAATCTTGAAGCATATAAATATTTTTTCCAATGTTTCTGTGGTAAATTATGATAAGTAAATACTTCATCAGGATTAGGATCATGGTCCATGTTCAGAGTACTGGTCTTATTATCAACTGTATATATTATAATTTTCATACCATCTTTAGATATTTTACATATTTCTGCTATTTGTTCTTCTCGATCTTTTCCTTTCTTTTTAATGAACTCTACAACTACCCCAGAAGATTCTATTTTCAGTATAGCGTTTCGTGTCCTGTGTGAAATTGTTGGCAATCTTTCGGCGCATAGTGGAGGAACACTCAACACATTAGAGTTGACTGAACAAGTTTTAGGCATATTTTCTTTGTTATCTTCTGAATTTATGTTTCCTTGAGTCAATTTACCTGGCATTTTAGATTTTAGGTCAATTTTTCTCATATTTTCCAGTAAAGATAGATTACTGTGGCATGGACTATCGCTTTTCTGAAACACATTGTTATGCTGATTTTTGAAATCTAGCAATTCTCCAGATGTTTTATCAATTCCTGTGCACAAATTGTAATTTCGATTGTTTGAACAAGTTGAATTAGAATTGACTTCTTGTGTGAATATATTGTATGACATAGGTCTGACATCTCTATTTTCGGAATTGTACTCTTTTATGGGTAATTCAAGGTCAGGTCTATCTTCAGGCCTAAATTTATTGCTGTGTTGGGTACTGTGTAGTGTTGTAAGGAACCCAGAATCTCGTGATATATCTTGCTTACAAGAACTTTGGGCATTACATAAAAAGGGATGCTCCAATATACCCTTCAATGTTATTCTCTTTGTGGGATCCTTACACAAAAGCTTCTGCAATAAGTCCTGGGCTTGCAAGGACAGTTCCAAAGGTATCTTGTAATCAGCATTGATAACTTTATTAAGAGTAGTCTTTACATGCTGAGTGTGAAATGGAGGGCTCCCTACTAATAAGGTATACAACATACACCCCAAACCCCAAACATCAGCTGGTAATCCATGGAATTCTCTCGAAGCTACCTCTGGGGATATATAGTTTGGTGTGCCACACATGGTAACATGTTTTTCATCTGGACCATTCAACTGCGTTGCTAAACCAAAATCAGCAATTTTAACATTTAAATCCTTTGTGAGCAATAAGTTGTTCAATGATAAATCTCGATGAATGATATTATGTGTATGAAGGTACAAAACTCCACTTAGCACTTGTCTTAATATGTCAGCAGCCGCCTTCTCAGATAATCCACGAGTTCCTAACTTAAAGTGTTTTGCTAGCTCACCATTGTGGGCTAGTTCCAAAACCAAATAAACGTAATGTGCATCTTCAAAAAACGTATACAATTCTAGGATAGCAGGATGCTTCAGGCGAGAGTGAATGGTGACTTCTTGTCTCACTCTGCCTATCATACCAGCACTTGCCATAAGTGCTTTGTCTATCATTTTGATAGCAACAAATAATCCTGTTTGTCGACATTTTGCTCTATAAACATGTGCAAATCCTCCTTTACCAAGATGTTCTAATATTTCATAATCCTCTATTTTTTCACCAAACATCCTTAGCATTTACAATATCCTAGTATCATGAATAAAACCATTTTTTCTATGTGAATCATGAATATCCATCTTCTTCATAGCATCCATTATTTTTTAGTATACTGAAAATAAGAATTAAAACTGTAAATAAAATTGCATGTAAGACAACAAACAAATTTTGCCTACTTGCATCAAAATGCTATGTTATGTTTACCTTATTTACAATCCATTTAGCATCCTCAAGGCTTTTTGAAATAATTTCTTTCACTCTTTCTGGATCAGGTTCAAATTTGTGTTGTTTGTAGCTCTGGAAAAAGAATGTGATGACAATACACTCGTAAAACATTTCGTAATGATGTACGTTATGAGTATTCTAGTGGACGGAACTAAGTATTTGAAGTAAATTGATAAGACGTATAATTAGCGTATTGATTAATCTAAATATGCGGGTTCATCAAATACAACACACTACAGCAATTATATTCAAGGTTTTACCAAAACATAGTAACTTACCTGTTTAACAGCGAATTTATAGTGTTTACAAGCGTCAGGGGGAAGCTTTTCACACCGTCTCAATAAATGTTTATAGAGTTGTAGAGATGTCATAACAATTTTTGAGTCATTAGCGAAACACCTTTTAATTATAAACATTTACTTAGTATCTAAAACACTTGCTCGAGTTTTTGTTCGTGTTTTAAATTCGTGATCACGTAACTTTGACATTGACTTCGCAAACGCATCTGCCATTAGTGCCATTGCTCTATCATAGACTAAAGAGTGAGAAATGCCATCTACTGTCTGTCACCTGCCTGTCATTCCTGTCATGCTATTGTCACGTCACGCACCAAAGAGTAAAATAATACGCACGCTCCGCTCAGTCGCTCACGCCATCTTCTCGATCGTTTCTAGCGAGATTCGAGACATTCGAGTCACAAAGTACTTCTATATATGTTCGTGACTACCGCCCGACCCCGACGCCAATCATTCCATATTTGGTAATTGATACCAATTAGTGGCTAGATATTAAATAAATCAAACAGCCGCACGGGTCGATCGAGGTTAACCAACGCTTGACGAGGTCAGTCCGTGGATGGGTGACCATTTCAACATTCCGAGTTTCCTCCGTGCCTCGGAAAGCACGTTATGGTCCCAGCTGTCAATTATTTTATCTTTGATAGTCGTTAACTCGGTACGGGTATTCAGAAGCTTGAGATCTGGTACTTAACTGAATCCGGTAAGACTGGAAGCCGACCCCAACATAAACAAATCGGAAAATAAAACATTTGGGAAAAAAGGCTACCAATGGATTGATACTAATTAGTACTCGAACAATGAAATTGTGGTAGGGGAGCCCACGATGCTATATTGGGATTTACTCGAGCGTCATAAAGACCTATTGGGTTGCAAAGCTTAGATGATAAGAAGAAAAAAATGGTATGTAAGTATACCTTTTCATCGGTGGGGGCAGCGGCTATAGATTTTCAAAATAGTAAAAAAAGAATTGTTGCATGGACATACTCGAGCGCGTCAGATATTGATGGCATCAATGTCCTGTATTTTTAATAATGTACGTATGTTAATCTGATCGTTTGCATGAGCGCGTCAGATTTTATATTTTTGCAATTATGGTACGGAACCCTTCGTGCGTGAGTCCGACGCGCACTTGGCCGGGTAATTAATTGATTAATTAGTCCTCATCTTCATCAGTAGAACCATCTTCCTCTTCTGGATCGATCAATCAATATATATATGTGTCAATCTTCTAATCAATCACTCATTCACTCAATCGTTCACCGTTGTCATTTAATTTTATCGTATTCGTTTCGCTTAGAGTACTAAATAATTTAATTTTGTTTCTATTTTTTTTTAATTTTTGAAAATACAGTTGTCTTTTGTTAAAGTAGATATAAGTACTGTGGGATCGAATAAAACCAGTTACTATAAATAAACGAATATTATTGACGTAAACTGTAAGAAATATTTTAGTCAAGTACAATGGTGACATAGATGACAGTCAACAACATTTTGCTTGCTATGGTAACATCTAAGGCTGGTGATAGATGTTATAGGAGTATCTATTCCTAACATCCACCTCTCTTTATAATGCCAGCCATCTTCTTAAGACTTACAATTCTAGGCCCATAAAGTGGTTTGGTGAGCATATCAGCAATCTGCCTTGTTGCTGGCACATGGCATATGGTAATGCTTCCATCTTGAACACATTCTCGTATAAAGAATGATCGTATCCTTATGTGTTTGGTCTTTTGGTGGAATTCTGGTGGATTCTTAGCCATCTTAATTGCTGATTCGTTATCAACACATAGGGATGCTGGACATTCACCAATGATTTCTTTCATAATCTTTCGAAGCCAAATAATTTCTCTAGCAGTTTCACTTGCTGCCACTATTTCTGCTTCGGTGGATGAAATCGCTACTGTGCTCTGGCGTTTACTATTCCAGGATATTAGACCTCCAGCATACATGCAAAGAATGCCTGAGGTAGACCTTCCAGTTTCAAGATCACCTCCATGGTCAGCGTCACTGTAACATTCTAAGATATGACTATTTCCTGGCTTATAAACGATGCCTTCATCTATAGTCCCTTTCAAGTAACGCATTATCCTCTTGATATTGATGATGTTCTCCCTTGTAGGTTTATCTAAATTTCGAGATACAACACTGACAGCAAAGGCTATGTCAGGCCTCGTGCTTGTCATCAAATAAGCTAGTGATCCAACAGCTTCACGGTACGGGAAGCTCATTGAAACTTCATTATCATCTCGAGCATTATTTGCTTTTAAAATTGGTGTTGGCACTGGCTTACATTTCTCCATGCCAAACCTTTGCAATATGCGAGCGATGTACGATTTCTGATGCAGTAAAATAGAACCATCAGAGTACCTTTCTATCTCCATTCCAAGAAAATAGCTTGCTGGTTTCTCTGTTATTTTGAAATGTGCCCTCATTTCTTCTAGGAAGCAGTTAGCTAGTTTCTCGCTTGAGTAAGCAATAAGACCATCATCAACGTACAGTGCGAGAACAATTTTCTCCTTGCCATTTTTTCTCACAAACAAACAAGGATCGGACTGGCTTTGCTTGAAACCTGTCTTTACGATATAGTCTGTGATGCATCTGTTCCAACAGAGTGGGGCTTGTTTTAATCCATACAGGCTTTTCTTTAATGTAAACACATACCTCTCTTCAGTATAACCTTCAGGTGGTTTCATGTATATTTCCTCGTCTAAAGTGCCATAAAGGAAGGCTGTGGACACGTCAAACTGTGCTAGTCTCAGCTTTTCTTTAGCAGCAACACTCAGAACAGCTCTTATTGTGCTACTCCTAGCAACAGGACTAAAAGTTTCATGAAAGTCTACATCTTTCTTCTGAGAATATCCTTTTATAACCAGTCGAGCCTTATATTTTTCAACAGATCCATCAGGATTAGTCTTTATTTTGAAAATCCATTTACATGGAATGGCTTTCCGACCTTTTGGTAGTTCGACTAGCTCCCACGTCTGGTTTTCTTTCAGCGAGTTCATTTCGCTTTCGATAGCCTTTTTCCATTCTTCTTTAGCCTTACATGACATTGCCTGTTTGAAGGTTTTCGGTTCGAACAAATTTTCAGCTTCTAATGCCATAATATAGTCATTGAACCGTACATGAGGTCTAAGATTTGCTCTATCTCTGAGAATCATCTGACTTCCTTCTCTTTCATGGTCGTCATCAGATAGATCAGGATCATCGGCTTCGTTACCTTCAGCGAGTTCTCCATTTTCTTCTTCAGAGATAACGGATTCAAACGTTGATTCATCTAGATCATCATCTATCTCATTATTGGCTTCGTGACGTGCCCTTGATGAAGTAGGTTCTTCAATTACTTCAGATCCGAACTCTGTAATATTCCGCTCTCCAATCTCTCTAGTATCGTTAGTTTCGAATTCATTATGCAGACTTGGAAAATTATGGAATAAGCTTTTCTGAAGAGTTTTCGGCTCTTCTGATTTAGGCTCAAACTCTTTAGATTTGCCCAGTAATGGTACTTCTTCGAATATCACGTCTCTGGATCTAATCAATTTGAGTGATTCCTTATTCCAGATTCTATAGCCTTCGTCTCCTTCATAACCAATAAGAATACCTTTTATAGCTTTCTGTTGCAGCTTCTTGCGGTTAGCTTTAGGAACATGGGCATAGCACGTGCAACCTAGGATTCTTAGATGTTTGATCGCTGGCTTCTTTCCGTACCACAGTTCATGAGGTGACTTGCATGGCACGCTAGTTGGCCCTGTGCGATTCAACACGTAGACTGTTGCGTTTACTATCTCTGCCCATAAGCCATCAGGTATCTTCTCATGTGCATGCATGATAGCCCGCGCGGCTTCTACCACCGTCCTATTTTCTCTTTCTACGCAACCTGCTTGCTCCGGGGTGTGGGGCATCGTGAACCTTTGCTTGATGCCGTTTTCGGTTAAGATATTTTTGAACTTTTCGCTGATAAATTCTCCACCATTATCGCTTAATACTTCTTTGATAACGTGTCCCGCAACTTTAGCTTCTTTTAAGAAAATATCAAGCTTTGAAGCTGCTTCAGACTTTTCTCGAAGAAAATAGATGCAACGATGGCGTGTAAAGTCATCCTTAAACAGGACATAATATCGTAACTTCGAAATTGAATATGGAAACGGTCCACAAATATCAGTATGGATTAGTTCTCCGGCTTTAGTGGCTCTAACCCTTGTACCAAATGATTGCCTGTGAGCCTTTCCATAAACGCATCCTTCGCAGATGTCAGATTGCGTATCCTTCACTTTTAACCCTAGCTCGTTTTCGATGACTTGACTAACGTGTCTTTTGTTTTGATGTGCTAGCCTTTCATGATAGACTTGTAATGGATTTGACAGTAGTTGATTGACTTCTCGATTTTTGGGCGCAACGCAGGTAAGCTCTAGCTTAAATAGTCCACCTTTAATCGCTCTAGTCCCAATTACTCTAATGCTTCCATTTACTTTCACCATGCATTGTTTAGGCGTAGACTCAAACGTACTCATGGATGAGTTATCGTGCACAGAAAGAACTGAGAATAAGTTTCTTTTGATTTTTGGAACATACCAAACGTCCTTCAATAGTACGTGTTCTACGTTTCCATTGACCTTGGCTTCAGCTCGAATGTTGCCCATTCCAATGGCTTCAATGGTTTGTCCATTCGCTGCAGTTACCGTATGTGAACTCTTAAAGTGTTCGAAGCTTTCAAAGAAGTCGCCTGAATTCGTAACATGGCTTGTCGCTCCGTTGTCAACGTACCAGTAATTTGTATCTATTGGCATTCCATCATCGCAAGCTAACACTGTCAGGTTAACATTTGAGGTTTTACTGTCATTTGACGGCTTTCGTGGACGTCCATCATTTATCCATTTTTGGCATTTTCGTACAAAGTGTCCAACTTCTCCACAATAATTGCATTTAAAAACTTTTTTCTTCTTCTGTGTCTTCACGATTAATACTTCTTCATTTTTCTCTGTCTCATCTTTAGTACTTAACGCTTTTTCATATGCACTAAGCTGCGAAGTTAAGTTCTCTACTGTCCGATCCTTTTTTGATATAAGGAGCCAACTTGACTTGAAAGCGAAATAATCTTTTGGTAAAGTTCCAAGTATTTTACAGATTAGTAATATCTCGGGCAAAGTCGCGTCAATTTGGCTGTTCAATTCATGCCAAATGTTTTTTAACGCAGATATATGCTTTCTTATGTCATGTTCAGAATCCTTTTTATAATCAAAGAATTTTAAACAGAGATCATAGCTTTTGTCTTCGCTACTTGCATTGTAGAGGCGATCTAGCTCATCCCATACTTCTTTAGCGCTTTTGTACCGCATGACTTGTTCAAGTATCTCATCCGTCATGTTTGACGTCATCAGAGTCAAAAGAATACAGTCAATTTTCCGGAATTCTTTTAAATCCGATTCGTATTTTATTTTTGCAGATTCATTTCTGACATCTACTGGTTCAACAGGTCTACAGATCTTCCCTTCCAAAATATCTTCAGCACCGGGAATTGCTCTACACACTGTATCGATCCTATACTTCCAATGCTTAAAGTTCGTTCCATCAAGGTGCATTATTTGTACCTTTGAGGCCTCTGCAATCGCCTTATCCATGGTGACGTTAGACCGGGTACAGATTTTTGCAAGAATTTTTCACAACTCTTTCCAAGAGGTAAACTTTCGCGCATCCACTACTTTTTTGTAACTCAATCAATTGAACCACTCTCTGCTACCATGTTAAAGTAGATATAAGTACTGTGGGATCGAATAAAACCAGTTACTATAAATAAACGAATATTATTGACGTAAACTGTAAGAAATATTTTAGTCAAGTACAATGGTGACATAGATGACAGTCAACAACATTTTGCTTGCTATGGTAACATCTAAGGCTGGTGATAGATGTTATAGGAGTATCTATTCCTAACATCTTTTTCTATTATTGTATTAAATTTGTGTACCAAAACGATTTATTTTTCCTCTCCTGCCCCACTGAAGTTAAACTGACGTTATTTACTGACTGATATTGACCTATGCTCTATGCGCATTAGGGGCCCTCGCAAGAGTACTCTATAACTTGAAGTATCGATAGTTTTGTTTCGATACTTTTATGAGTGCGTTTTTTTTTCGATACTACTCATGAGTACAGTATCGATACTTTGTATTCAATACCGTGTCCCTAGAATAATACATAGAGCAAGAGTGAGAGAGGAATAGAAACGCGGAGAGGGGAATAAACTTTATCGATCATTGAATTATTTACTTTAAAATAAAATAAAAATTAGCCACGCTTGAGAATGTCGAGATCACGTTTTTTTTTTACAACTTTGCATCCCTTTCCTTTCTTTACGTCAATCTCAAATTGTCAGATTAGTGGAATATACACTTTTTAGCATGTAATTAAGTCACCCTACCTTAATGTGACGTGCTCGATATTTCTGATGATCAATTTTTTTTACTAATCTGATCCTTTATCCTTGACGGGCGGCCTTATATATGGGGCTCATATTCGGTGGAGGTACTTAACCGGGTACAAGGTATCCCCTTATGTTATTCTGCCACGCTCGAGTAAATCCCTAAATCCGTTCTAGGGCTCCCCTACTATTGGTATTTTAGTAGTCTTCGAGAAAATCGACTTTGAAGGTGCTCCTGCGGTAGTCACGCTCCATTCAGCAAGACCACCATGAGCGCCATGGCACACCAAGCTTTTAGGCAGAGCAAGCTCACGAAACTGAACACCGACAATGACAGGATCGTATCCGCCAAACCGGAGCTTCTGAGGGAGATCGAGACATTCTATGGGCAGTTGTACACATCAATCAGCAAGCCCGTTGCGAGTCAGTAAACGACTCAAGAGCTAGATTGACCCGACACTATACCGAAGATATCTCGGACGTCAGCCTGTACCAGATTAGGATGTCTCTGAAACAGCTTAAAAACAACAAGGCGCCGGGTGATGACGGCATCACGGCTGAACTCCTGAAGGCGGGTGGAAAACCGGACCTGTTTGATTCCGTCATACTCGAAGGCAAAACGCCACAGGCATGGTGCAGGGATGAGGTGGTACTCTTCTTTAAAAAGGGCAACAATGCCCGGCTGAAGAACTATAGGCCCATCTCACTTCTTAGCCATGTCTACAAATTGTTTTCAAGAGTAATCACGAATCGTCTCGCGCGCAGGTTTGACGATTTCCAGCCTCCCGAACAAGCCGGATTCCGAAAAGGCTTTAGCACCGTAGACCACATACATACGCTGCGGCAGGTTATACAGAAGACCGAAGAGTATAACCTGTCTCTCTGTTTAGCGTTTGTGGACTACGAGAAAGCCTTCGATTCGATCGAGACTTGAGCTGTACTGCAGTCTCTCTAACGGTGCCAGATTACCTACCGTTACATTGAGGTGTTGAAGTGTTTGTACAAAAACGTCACCATGTCAGTCTGTCTTCAGGATCAGACCTCGAAACCAATCCTTCACCAGCGCGGCGTGAGACAGGGAGACGTTATATCTCTGAAACTGTTCACCGCTGCACTGGAAGATGTCTTCAAAGTTCTGGACTGGAGGGGGCTTGGCATCAACGTTAATGGCGAGTGCATGACTCACCTTCGGTTTGCCGACGACATTGTGGTCATGGCTGTGACCATGGAGAGCCTCAGTTGAAGCGAACACCCAACAAACACAAATTGAACACCCAATCTTTCGGAAGCTCTACTGAGGCTTCCGAAAGATTGGGTGTTCCTCTTTTTGTTATTTTGTGGCAACATTTAGTCAACTCGCTGTCACCGAATTCAGAGTCAGAGGACTCGTAAAAATGTAATCGACATGGCTAGACGTGATACGGTGTGGTCTTGCTAGGATTTCTTTGTTATCGCTAGATAATCCACCCATCGTTATTCGAAATTACGGTCGCCATTCGCGGGTGGTATTGGTCTTCGCCTGGAGATTGGTATTTGGGTATATTTCGCGCGCAGCTAGGTATTTTCGTGTCAGGAACGTGTCGGTGTCTGCTGGCAGCTGGAGTCCCGGGTCAGAACACGTTTGTTGTCCCTTCCACATTTATTATATGTATTTTCCCTCTAACCCCCCGACCACACGGGATTGACCAGGAGACCACCACTAGGACAAGGGTAAATGCAAAGTTTATGTACCTCTTTCCACCTGTTTGACAGGAACCAGTATCTCTAAAGAACAAACCCCTAGCTTTCCGTTGCTGCGAATCGCAGTGTCGCTGCTATAGACCTGATAGGGTCCAAGAGTCGCAACATTGCTATGGGCCCCAGTGTCTGTCTTCTCGTCAAATTTACCGCAGTATCTCAAGACAAAAGTCTATGACCAGTGTGTGTTGCCAGTGATCACCTATGGGACCGAGGCGTGGTCGCTCACAATGGGCCTTATCAGAAAGCTTTAGGTCACCCAAAGAGCAATGGAGAGGGCTATGTTCAGGATTTCCTTGCGTGATCACGTCAGAAATAATGATATCCGCAGGTGAACCAACGTTACCGATATAGCCCGAAGAATTGGCAAACTTAAGTGGCAGTGGGCAGGGCACATTGCTCGCAGAACGGATGGCCGATGGGGCCGAAAAGTTCTGGAATATCGACCGCGAACCGGAAGACGATACGTTGGAAGGACTCCCACTAGGTGGACCGATAACTTGGTTAAGGTTGCGGGAAGGCGCTGGATGCGAGACGCACGGGATCGCTCAATGTGGCGACGCCTGGGAGAGGCCTATTTCCTGCAATGGACGTCTTTTGGCTGAAATGATGACTATAAGCGCCGCAAAGGGGGCATGCTACAGCTATTCTAAGTATACAAATAATTACTACCCATAAATGTGATTTAACAACAACAACTCCAAATTGCCCCACTTGCAGCTCATCCTCGTCTCGTTTGCCCAGTTTCGCATTGAAGTCACCTATGACAACGGTGAAGTGAGTTTTGAAATCATGCATGGCTATAGAGATATCCTCATACATGGTCTCTACCAGTCTCTACCTCGTCGTCGGAGTGTGCCGAGGTCGGTGCGTAGGCCTGTATGACCTTCAGCGAATATCTCGAGGATATTCTGAGTATAAGGTACGCTACCCTGGTCGACACACTCTCGATCTTCACCACGTTTTTCACAAGGGACTTGTGGACGAAAAACCCGAAACCACCCTGAGACTGCCGGTCACCCTCTCGGAAATAGAGCAGGTTACCGGATTTGAGGATTATTGAGTCGTCCCCCTCTCTTCGGACTTCAGATAACCCTAAAATACTCCATCGCAACCTGCCTATCGTCTTTTTTCTTCCTCGAGTCCGGCTATCTTCGAAGGTCGGTCCGGAGTGTTCGCGTGTTGTATGTTGCCAGGGCCAGGCGTCGGTGTTTATTGGGGTAGCCGGGTTCACTCCGGGGATTCTTCGCACCCCTTGCCACGCCATCGCCTCGACCGCTACCGTAGTCGAGGGTAGACGTAGACGGGCTGCCGGGTACTCGGGGCCGTTTTTCCTTTGTGCTATTCATTTGGTTTGGGGGGCTTTGCCTTAATCACCAAGCTTGGCAGGCGGGTTGGCGATCGCAATTTGTTGTTGAAGAGCACAGAGAACGCTGCTGCCCATTCTCTGGTGTATCCCTTAGTCGCCTCTTACGACACCCATGGGAAGTTAAGGGATAGTGAGATTCTTTACGTCCGACACCATACGGAACTTGTAATTCAATAAATATAAAGATGTAAACTCATTTTTGTGAAGAATCCATGGGGTTATTTAGTTATAAATATTTTTCGCCTGCCATTAATCTCAAATATTGGCAATTATAAAACTTTTTTCGTCTTACCGATCAATCTCCTTCGTATAACAGAGGATCAGAGATCGCTTGGTCGTGGAGTTGCGGCAACCAGCCCGTTTTAACTCTTTTTTTTTTTTTTTTTTTTTTTTTTTTTAGCGTGGAGCAATGCTCATGCATACTGCGCTACCACGGGGAGATAGTGCAGTTTTGTGGGACTCTAACCCACTAAAACTCCACGGTGTCCTCCTGTGCCGCTTATGGCGGGAACACGGGAACGCGATAGCATACATCCGCGAACCCGCCGCGGCTGTCCGTCTCCGGACCCTCCTCTGGGGTTAACGTGACCACCCCGGGGACCAAACCAGCACTTGGGGACCAGACAACCCCGTGTATGGCACCCTTGGTCCCCCTGTGACGGGTCAGGACAGTGGCCCCGCCACCTACCACTTTTCGGCCGCAGGGGATAGGGAGAGTGGCCAGCGCTATACCGACACTCCTCCTCCCCTGCGGCCCCACCGCGTCCGCCATCAGACGGTGGCGACCCCGTGCAGGCCGCGGAGGGTAGGGCGAGCGGCGCACCGTAATACCTGCACTCCTCTCCCGCCGCGGCCTCCGAACCCTCAGCCGCGATGCCTTCCATACCACATCGCGGCCCGCCTCAGTTGCGATGTCGCCTAGGCAACACCGCAACCTACATGTTGGCCGCTACGTCGCACATACGGGTATTTTGCATTCCTAGCCGGGCGAAATTATTTGTGCGGTTTTTTCTGCTGTAAAGTAGGTAAGACTTACTAAAATGTACAGACGACCAATGGGGAGGGTTTTTGGAAATTGTTCTTCATTAAAGTTGTCAGACGATAAAAGGTAATTTTCCAAATAATCGACTTTTTCATCAAAAGTGTGTAATTCTTGTTGTTGCATTTTATTGAACAGGTATTGTCTAGTCACAACTTTGTAGTTAGAGACCCCTGGTAACCCTAGAACAATAAAAGAAAAACATTTCATAATTTGCTTGAAAATAACGGTTAATACTTTTTAGGTAACACCAACACAAACGCATAAGTTTCGTCGAAAGTAGCGTAAAGTAGCACTCAATTCGTAAAATATCTATAATATGACAGATTTTGTCATGCGTAACAATAAAAATCGTTATTCGGAAGTACTCGGAAGGATAACTATAATCACTTTGAAATTTAAAATTCAGGTAAAAATTGCTTAAAAAATCGAGATAGTTGTAAATTGATTTTGAACCTTACAAATACATGTAAACATTAGTAAATATTAATAAATAAAACTGTTCTTACCAGTATTATGATGATCCATAGTAGTTTTGGTTAAATAACTCACTATTAAAAAGCACTGAGGTCTCAAACGCAGTACGTTTTTAATGTAGCCAGTAACTGACGCGAGCGCATGCGACAACGATTAAGTTCCGACTGGCTTGCTAGCTGACGGCGCGGGCGCTCGAGCCCGAAAAGGGTCGCCTATTGTTCTGTATCTACCTGACTCGCTGACTAGTATTCATTTTTGCTTTTATGTTGTAATTTGTTTTTACCAATTTCACCCGGCTAGGAATGCAAAATACCCGTATGTGCGTCGTCGGCTTATCGGCAAAAGCCCTGACGAGCGGTCCCTCCTCGGGTTCCTCTTGGCTTCACCGTGGTTGTCTAATCCACGGCTACTGAGCCCCCCCGCCTCGACAATGCGGGAACCCACCGGGGGGGGGGGGGCGTTTTAACTCCTAACCTAACCCTGAAATTGGCGGAATTGTGTAAATTATACACCATTCAAACAAGAAGTGAAGTGAAGTGTAGTTTCTACCCTTAGAGCATTAAGTTTCTACCTATCTATGTCTGTTATTTCTAAAGACTTTGAAACCATCCAACCACTGTGAAAGGCAATAAAGCGATTAGATCAAAAAAAATAACAAAAAAAAATCGCGCCAACTGATGCAATGAGCAATAAAACGGAAGCCCTCATTTAATTCATACTGTGCTATTTACTTTCTAAACCGACTTTTTGGTGCTTTTAAGACAATTTATTGGACACATACGATCCTGTTGCGTCACATTAGGGTGGTGTCGTCGTGTGGAAGGTAAATTCGCAGTTCGCAGCGTTTTTATGATCTGTTATCTGATAAGAACGTAGACGTGTGCGTCTGCGAAATCTTCTCGTAAAGCGGCAGTGTGGCTCGTTCACACCTAACTTTTTGATAAATAGCTACAAAACCAAATTAACCTTACCTCAGATTGGAATCCATAAAAGTTACTTCCGTTCCAATCTTCTTTTTTCAATAACTATCCATTTGCATCGCGTCCTACTTTCAATGTGTGATTGTGTGTTCACTTATGAAAGTGCAATTCGAGTCATATTGCCACAAGACTATCTGCCGCATCTGCGACAATTAACGAAAATGTTTATGGATCTTTTTGCTCGACTGGGTTTTTATTATTTTCTATATCACATATTATTCACTTATCACAGAACGTGCAGAACATGCAGGTCCAGGTTTATAATAGTACATAAGAATTCCATGGATTGCTCTCACCAATTTTATTATCTGTGGCATGTCCTCACTCACTCATCCATCATCTTTTCTTTGAATAGAATAGAATTTACTAAAATAAAAATGGGCGAAGTTGTGATAGATTGTATTTGTTGCAATCAGTTATGAGTGTATTTAAAGTATCTAGTGATATATGCTACTAAGTTTTACCTTACATATATAGAATCATTTAGGGATTAGTGATATGATAAGTCAATAGGTATTCCTCTATATGTTTGTGATTGTATTACATACCTTGATAATGATTTGTTAACGCTAATGTGGTATGGCACTTGTTACAATTCGACGTTCTCCGAGTGTGCAAACACCTAGGAAAACGGTGAGTACTGGTTTCTATAATTTATTTCGTGTTTTGATGTTGTGTCAAATTGGCCAGACGTAAGGTAGATAATCTACGTTATATATTTCTCGAAGAATACAAATTACAACTTAGTTCACTATTCACTACATTCATTTAACACCCGTTCATATTTCTATTTACCACTAATCATAAGAGCTCTTTGTCTTGATAGTTTGTATCTCAATAACACCTTTTCTGAATCTATTGATGAACCTATCATCTTTCAATATTTAGTAGTATGTAACTGTGAACTGTTAAGTAGCCCTGTCATTTCTGGTGTTAGATTTAAATACATTAAGTCAATGTTCTCGAGAAAACAGTTTACATGGGTAAATAGATTCTTCTTTTGTTTAAGGATGAGACAGAAAAATCAAGTGATAATATTGAAGACGATGTTGGGGACCGTATCAGCAAGAGGTAGGTAATGTTATGTTATCAAAAATTCTTCTAATTGGCAACCATAACAGTTTGTCCTATAAATATAGAATTATAAATTGTACTAACTTAAGTACACAATGAATCATCTTGTATTTTGGGTAAGAGTATTTTTCATTGAGTGGCAAACAACCTTCAGACCCAATCTCTTTTTGTAAAACATACTACAACTCAGTGGCTAGATTAGTTACAGTTTCTTTGTTGGCTGCCTATTGTGGTGCCTATCATTCTACAAGATCTTGGATAAGTGCTAAAAACTGTTCTGTTAGTGTTGACTGTGTGCTATGATCCACATAGAGTACAGCACAAACACCATGACATTACTAGTGTAGAAGAATTAAGAGGATGTTAATGATTGCTTTTATAACTGCTGTCCTTACCTTCTTCTTCCCTACCCTTCATAATACCATATTTTTCATGTTTCTGATAATTTAGATTAATATGTTGCTAACATAAGAACAACCTGCTCGAATCTTTATTTTGTATGATACAAACCAAAGGTATAAGAGAGATCTAGCTCTCTTATACCTTTGGTTTGCCTAGAAGAGAGAAACAATATAGACTAAAAAAGAGAAAAGGAAGATCTGTCTGGATCATGCATGGAATATTTAAATGGCAAAATACATCTTTAGTAATCTTAGCAGTTTATGCTGAGATTACTTAAGATGTCACCACAAATTAGTCCTATTTATAAAAACTCAGTATTCACATAATTACCATCTGTTTGGCTAACCAGCTGGTTAACTCTTAACTATATGATAATATAATTAGATACTCAAGTCTATTCGGCCCAGTTTTTTTATCCATAGTTAACTCAACCAATGGTTAAATATGTTAACCAATGGTTTAATTTTTTTGTGAAATGTAGCCATGTTAGTGTAGCCGCGGGGAAAAGCTATTTTCATATAATATAGTAAAAATAATTATTAACTTTTAAGTTTACTACACCATGGTTTAGCAGTACTTAGAATACACCTTTCTACCAAATTCATTCAGTGCCTTAAGTTTCAGAATAAAAAAGCTGTGCAACATCTAGCTTGATGGATAGGTTGAAATTATATTGGGTTCTGCTTTTGTCATTCACTAAATCTTTGGTAGAAATTTTTGGGATCTTTAATTTGTAACTGTCTATGCGCTTTTTAAAGAAATTATTTATCTTAGTTTTATTTGTAAACAAGTAGCCTTTGCCAGCTGCTTCATGATCATCATCATCCTTTCAATGTTCCCACTACTGGGACACAGGCCTCCTGTCTATGAGAGGGAATGGGCCGTAATCCACCACGCGGGCCCAGTGCGGGTTGGTTGATGTCACATGTCTTCTAATTTTTACTTGCTTGGAATTGGAAAGTTTTCAATGTCCTAATTCAACCACAATCTACCCATGTGCTTGTCTAGATCTGTTCACCCATTAAGGTGTGATTGATAAACAAGAATACAAACAAACAGAATATAACAATAAAAAAGTAAGAAAATTTAAATCATGACTCATTGAGTTAGTATTGCATCCCATATCAACACCTCTTTTAAAAAAAAAAAAAGTTGTTTGATTTATAAGCAGTTTAATAGGTCCTTAGTTGACAGATGAAAACATATACTCAATTGAACCTAACTTTCAATGTGCTAGTATCTATCACTACTACTGCAGTTACATCTTCACAGCTGTTTAGGCTATTCAGAATGGTGCTCCCACACTGCTGTTTAAAATGATTACAAACATTTTCTAACACTACTACATTTACAAACAAATGTTAGGAATTGTTACATTCTGTTAGGAATTGTTAGATGTTCTAACTGGATGCAAGCACTTGTCACATTTGGTTAACTTTGTGTTTATTAACATAATCTAACATGAAAACATTTTCTTAACATTGTTATCAAATGTTTGTTTGGAAAATGATTACCAATTTTTGTAAAAAAATTAACAGCAGTGTGAGAGCATCTGAACTTTCCCTGATTTTCTTTGTCCGGTTTAGATGATGCCATCCTGTTCTTGCCCTGCATTGGGTCGCTTAAAGCACTGTTTTCATTCCACCATCTCCGGCAGTAATCCGACCAAGAGACTCACCGCCTCATAAGAGATCGTAGTGTCATCTTATCCATTTAATGTCCATCTCCATGTTGTGGTCTTCGCAGTACATATTTTGCAGGATGTCTAGGGTATCCGTAATTCCATATTTTACCCTGTAATGTAAGCATTACTTATTTAGACTTTATGACTTTTGGTACAAAGGATGACTAAATGGCTCAGACATTCTCTCCCTCTTAAAAATTGTTTCGTCGTCATACCTGATGTTCCAAAGGAACGGCCCTAGAACTAAACCCTGTGGGACATCGCATGACCTCGCTAGCCGATCCTTCTTGACCCGGATAAATGACTGTTCTATTAGTCCCATAAACACGCTTACCTAGAAAAAACCCATTTGCTTTTAAAGAAGACTCTCAGGTTGTACCTAGCTATAAGGAAATATAGACTCCGGCAAGCAGTTCCAGTCCTTTGCCGTACGCATAATAAAAGTATTCCCAAAATGTTTGGTGCGTATGTGGGGGGGATTTCCACCATGTACCGTTGACGCATCGCCGTACGTCTTGTAGTCTGATGTCAATTCCAACACACACACACCCCGAAACTTAACCGTTAAATAACAGACAGGCTTGCAACTCTTCGCCGATGTTCAAGGTTCTGGAGCCTAGTCTCGACAAGTATTTCATTGCCGATGAGCGTCTTGGCCCGTTTTACGGTCGACTCAAGTGCATCCAGCTGGTATTTAGCAGATCTGTCCCAGAGATGAGAGCAGTACTCCATGCATGATCGAATTTGCGCTTGATACAAGTTGAGCAACTATTCTGGCGTGAAAAACCGTCTCACCTTCGCAAAGATCCCAAACTTTTTGGTAGCCAGTTGAGCTTTTGTCTCAATGAAAGGACTAAAATTGAGGATCGATGTCAACGTAACGCCAAGAAGCTCAAGATGGTCCGTTATCGGCACGGTCACACCCAAGAATGAAGGAGCCGGATGGAATTGGCTCCTTTTAGCGGGAAAAAGACACGCCTGGGTCTTAGCTGTATAAAACCTGTCCAGATTGGCATCGCCCCGTTCGGAGACTGCCTTCAAGGACAGATTCAAGCGCCCAACCATTGCCCCCAGAGAGACTGGATTCGAGGAACAGTGCTGTAGTCCGCATACCCAAAGGTTTTGAGCAGATCGTTTATGTGCAGCAAGAACAATGTTGCTGAGAGTACCGACCCCTGAGGGACCCCGGCATTAATATCCAGTTGGTCAGACGAGCGGCCATCAATAAACCACTCTTATAGACCGGTCCCTCAGGAAGTCTGCAATCCACAGCACATACCACCGGGCAGACTGAATGAAGGAAGCTTACCAATAAGGCTTTTATGCAGACCCTTTGAGATGTCGAGGGAGATGGCAAGTGCCTCCCCGTGCCTCTGACACATCGCCAACACAACCTCGGCCTGGGCCTCTGCTTTCTTCGCCAGGCCTACTCTCCTCACGCGTACGATGGCATCCACTGTGGAGGACCCCGGGCGGTTACCTTACTGCGTTCAAATGACATTCATCGATCGTTAATGTCTCACTGAATGAATTGCATGAATAGAGGACCCCAACTGCCACTATGGGCTTTGGCAAATTAGGCGCGCTATGACCACATTGACCATCAAGCAATTTGTCAATTTTAAGTTAGATAGGTATGGTAATGAAGGAACGGAAAGGGCAAGGGAGCCAAGAATTCTGTTTTGGGTTGCATTGCATAAAAACAATATATTTCGCAATTTCCATTTTTATAATAAAAAATGCTAATATGTACAATATTAATTTGGTATACGGACATCATCACGATGGGAGTAATGTGACACCTTATTTTTCAACAAAGTGAGGTATAAAAATACTTTACTATATCCTTACTTTTAGCGCTTTTACGAAAATTAAGATTTCTCATCTCAGTACTTATGTACATAAGTACTGAGATGAGAAATTTTAATTTTCGTAAAAAATTGGTTCAAGTGTTTTCAGTGAATGTCCGTTTAACTTCATCAAAGCTACAAGTTAATTTGGTCAACATGTAACTGGCAATATGCTGTCTTACCTAGTTCATTTATAATATTTAAATTATTATGGCGTGACCTAAACTGATAGGATTATTAAAATTGTAAATAACGTCGTGCGGGTAACACTCCCGTATTTTGTCGATGTGTTAGCATTTAATAAAGAAGAATATTCCTATTTAACGGATATCCGTTTAAAGGTTACTAGGAGAAGGGACTGTTTGTAATTTTGCGAGTGCTTGAACTCACCTTTACGTAATTAAATATCAAGGACAAAAATCTGAAAGCAGATCTTAGTGTTTGAATTTGACCTTATTAAAATTGTTGAGTGTACGTTGGTCACTAGTAAAGCTATAATTATTATTACTTAATTATCTGTGGCTTGTTTTGTTTCTATATGTATAGTGATACTGATAATTTTGATATTCGTATAACAAATAAAACGGTTTAGGTACAGTATATACAATCCTTTACTGCGTTCAATTCGATTACCTACTTAAAGAAACATTTGATAAACACATTACCCTCCTTCGGCAGTCGGGTAAAAAGATCCTCCTCGCTATACGCAACAATTATGGTTCGCGTAGTATCGCGCACTGCGTGTGCGTGTTCCTTTCCCGTCGCCTCGTGTTCCTGTTCTGCGCCGTGTTTCTATATTTAAGCGGTAGTTTGTGCTCAGTTCAGAAGGAAGCTATGAGTGTTGTGACGTCGTCCATCGAGTGGGATCGTTGTTGCGTCGCGCACGCATTTTATTGTCGTACGGGATGTGTTGGATGGTGCACCGCGTACCGGGCTCCTGGCCATGGTTGGCTAAAATACGTAGACAAACTCTTAATGTACTTATCCTCCAAAAAATAATTGAAATATTATTTTCGTGCCGGTGCTATCTTGAGTGACATCAAAATTGTGTTCCTTTTGATTAGTTTCCTATTTGGATTTAAAAATGGTTGCATTCAGGTAATTATCAGCATGAACGGTGCCCTTGAAATTTCCATTTTTGCAGAGAACAAAATTCGTGTTGATTATGTTCCCATCGGGGACGTTGAGTAGAGAAGAAGTATCAGTATAAAATAATATTTCCTTTGTTTGTAATGTTGGCATATTTGATCCTTATAATAATAGAATTTATGTCATTATTACTGTGGAGGTAAACAGGAAAACGAAGGCTTAATTCCACATTTTAGAATGATTTGGTTATTATTATGATCTTTTCATCGACGGCAATTTTTTTTCAAATTAGGATGAAATATAGTAAATGGCGACAAAGGCCAAATGATTGATAGATTCGACGGTCGCGTCAATTATCCTCTAAACTTCTAAATCCTAATCAAATTAGGACGTAAAAACTACATGATTTATCCTGTAAATGGATCTCGCAACGTACTGGAACATATATGTTTAAGCTATTGAATCAGAAAAGACGCGGTAATACGTACAGGGTTTTCCGTTCAAATGTGATACTAAACTCCACGATAATATGTTTCACTAAGTTTTAAATTTTGCGCACTGACAAAACTCAACCGATCATGATCATTCTGTATACCCGTAATAATGTAATACCAGCCTGTTACTTTCCCACAATCAAGGTTAAGCAACGCTTGACGAGGTCGGTCCGTGGATGGGTGACCATTTCAACATACCGAGTATCCTCCGTGTTTCGAAAAGCACGTTAAGCCGTTGGTCCCGGCTGTCATTTGAAGATCTTTGCCAGTCGTTACGCGTAGTCAGAAGCTTGACATCTGACACCAGTCTTGCCAAGGAGTACCGTGATACATAGTTACTGGGTTGTGGAAGTCAGATAGGCAGTCGCTCCATGTTAAACACTAGTACTCAGCTGAATCCGTTAAGACTGGAAGCTGACCCCAATATAGTTGGGAAAAGGCTAGGCAGATTGATTGAACCACATCTATTTGGTTATTCTGCCATTTTGGCTAGTTATATCAAAGTCTTCACAGATGCTGGACAGAAGGGCTAGTTCTACTCTTTGTATCGGTTTCCGTAGGAACTTCTGCCAAAACAAGGTGATGTTCAACAGACATGTCATTGCCGAAACGGTTGTCGTCAACGAAAGTGCTCTAGAAATGATTGGTTTCAGAATAGTTTACCTTGGAGAAACCTTGCAGTTGGCAAACTTACTTCGAGACTACGCTAGGCCGCATTTGAACTAGACTATGATTTTCGTGCAGAACTTCCTACCAGTTATAAACTCGGTGAACGAGTGGCAAACTACTTCAAAAGAGAGATAGCCTTTCAACTCGGAGTTTATTTCAAGAGTCCAATGTTCGAAGTGGTTTAAGGAGATATGTATTTGATATTGTTAATCTCAATTCGCTGTAGAACCTATGGTCGGTGAGCCTGCGGTCGGGGCAGATCGCAAACGTATTTGAGCAAATCGGTCAAAAATTTGAAGTTCTAAAAATAACAGATAATCTAATGCTATCGTTACTTATTTGATTTTTAGAGGGTGTAACTGTAACTTCTATCCAAGAAAATTGACGGTTTATGGTATTCTACAGCGATTCTGTCTTTATCTCTCCAATGTTCGCAAAACGTTGGCATCGTTATCATTTTAATCTCCGGTCGGTCAGCCCCCAACACCAATCTAACAGACTTGCTTATCTTTTCACCACGACTGTCACTTTTTTCACAGCTCTTCCGAACGTTACAATAAGAACATGTATCGCAGTGCATAACTTGGTGCATGCAACAAGTCAATGTTGCCGACATATTTAATATTTCCTAGATAGCGATCAAATAAAGAAATATAATTATGTCATCATCATAAATAAGTATCGATGCACAATCTGAGTAATGCGACCAACTTAAGACGACGACTAACGCCAACGACCTTGAGGGAACAAAACGCGCCCTCGTTTCTCACCCGCGCGACCCAAAATTTAGTAGCTTTTTGTACTTTTCTTATTATTCTATGACTTTAAAAAAAAAAGCTTCTGATCAAAATGTAGATAATTAAATTGTCTTTGATATGGTATCAATTTAATTAAAATACGCCCAGAGGTTTTGTTGTGATTGTCGTGTTTTTGTCCGTTTTAGACATAACTTTACAAATTAATTACACTATGTTATACGAATAAAACTCAAAATTTGCTCAGATGAAATTATTAAGAAAATGGTCTAATATAACTTATAATTTTTACAATAAATTACGACTAGCCGTTTAGACAAGATTCTCATTTTAAAATCAGCTACTCAAGGGAATCGGCGCCTTAAAGGAATGGAGTAATGCGGGCATGGACATACTCAGTCCCAAATCATAATAAAAATATTAAATACTAATTACGAAACTCCTCCTCTTTGAAGAGCCAGCAAAAGAGGCCAAAGCCTTTTCGCCAACGTCCTTCTTTTCATTTCACATTCATATCATTACTCGTCATGGTCATTACCTACACTAGTGTTAATTCAAGTTTTTATGGCAAAAACCTCATTGAATTGAAAAAATAATCTCAACCTTAGATATGGTATCGTTAATTTGCGAAAATCATTTAAACACATGTACACATGAAAGTGCTAATCAGTAGATTAGCCGGTTTGTGATATTTTATACATGAAAATGGTTATCTATCTACCAGTGAACATTTAGCAGTTTGTCAAAATAGACAGGTGTTTTACAAAAACTCGGTGTTATGTTTAGTTCAGTGCCGGATTAAGCCAGCAAGTGCGGCGCCAGTAGCAAATTCTATATCATTTAGGTTGGTTTTAGGTTTTGTATATAATTTGTTGGTAACTATAGTCAGGTTTTTAGTTAGTAATCAAAATGTAGTTTGCAACTACTCCCGACATTCGTTCGTCGGCGCACAGGCGACGCCGACGCTTCGGGGATGCCTATGTCCAGTAGTGGACGTCTTTTGGCTGAAATGATGATGATATTAATCATAATAAGTTGAATTTATTTATTAAATATAGAAAGATGTAACTCCGATTCCAATTTCATTTGAATAGAGTAATATTGATTTTTAAAGTATGTCGAGATGCATACATTTCTTACAAGTGCATGATCTGAATGTATAGACGGTGAGCAATCTCCCTTTGGATATATTATTATTATAATAAAACACTTTTACCAAATATTATATCGATATAGCACTAGCCAAACTGTCTGTTCTGATTAATGTCTAAGTAATCTGCGAGTGGGAAGCAGCATTTCCCAAATATTGTTATCCCTATGCCTATGCTGTATCTGTTTATTATCCCATATTGAAGAAATAAAAGATGTTCTTTTCCTCGTGCTCCTCAATACTCAAGCTCACAAAAACAAAAGACTAAATAAATCATAGCACTTTTGTAAAAACCTGCTCGATTGATTTTCAGCATCTCTCTTCGGAAATAGATTTATTTTGTCCATTATACATATCAGCCGGGCGAGCATGGCCTCTGTGATAGGCTTGAGTCACGCATTTTATCACGGTTTTTGCTCCCAAACTGTGATAAAATGTGTGACTCAAGCCGGTAAACAGTAGGCTGTGCTCGCCCGCCTGCACTTCTAAGAGGCAAATGTACTTTAAGTTTACACAATGCAATCGTCTTAGTCGTTAATCTCTTTAAGTTCTGAGTTAAGCTACACGATTACTACTAACGACTATCTCAGGTACAAATCTATAGGTCCTCAGCGTCACCAAGATAATGTATGGACTGAAATGTGTTTATTTCGGTGTTTCTTCCACAGTAGGCGAAGTTTTTTTTTGGTGTGTGTTACCATTTATATAAGGAAAGAGAAAACATTTTTTATGAGGTTTAAACTTCATGTTTTCAGATTGACAGAAAGTAAAGGATCTAATCAGAACCACAGATAATATAATACTAGCATATCAGAACGAATAGTTAACACTATCACTTTTAGAAACAGAAAAATGCTGGCTTGAACACCTCGTAGTATGGCCATCCTGTGCAATAACTAGAATTAGAAAATTGAATTATAAAATTTACGCATTCATAGAACTTTGACTAATTCAGAGACCTGTGCTTTATTAACTTAAATATATTGTATGATCTGGAATAAAAGTTATTTAGAATACCAGACTATAGGCTACGCTAGACTCGCTAATCTAAGCTATTTTAAATGCACAATTACAGAATTCTAACTTTTATTTGTTAATTAAAATTATAGGGCAATTCTTTAAAACTGAAAGAAAGGCAAGGGGCGACCTGTAGTTGGCGTGATAGGCACTGAAGTCATTACGGACTTTCCGTTCTTTCTCCATGGATACCATGTGTTGATTGTGTTGTGTGTGTGTGACTTGTGGTCACTAACAAAAGACGCGGTGCGGCGCCGGCGCGTTCCGAATCGGGTACGGTTGCCGAAGCGCGCTGGGCGGCCGCAGCGTTCACGATCATGTCTACGTATAGTATGGGCGGGCAAACGCAACGTTTTGGCAACGCTCCGACGGCGCTATTTTTAATGAACCTTGAGAGAAACCGCCCTTGCCGCCTTAATGCAAGTCAACATTCAGTTTGTTGCTTACTATCCATCGTGGTCGTGAATCTATTTTTCTCTCTATTATTAGCGTCATAAAGTTCATCCTTCCATGTATAGTAATATAGACGCTGTTTCCCGTAGAGCTATTTTCGGATGACCTCATCATAATAAATTTTACGCTTGGTATAAATACTTACCTTTTTTGAAAGGCACTCGACGGGACTCGACCCGTATGAAGGTAAAATGTCAGTGCTGTTATTGCGCTATTTGTATCAATGTGTTATTTTTATCAGTCTATGACTCTTATGTTAAAGAACTGGAGACTAAGCAGAAACAAAAGAGATACCTACAATATAAAAATAACTACCGTTGACTAAACTATACCGAATTGCATGTTATATGCGTCGTTGGTGGTACATATTACATTATAACTAATCAGTTTTATTTACGGGTGCTCAAATATCTGGGCATTTAAATCTTAAAAATAATAAATAATGAGAATGAAGGCATCGGGGAGTCGAGTGAAGCCAGTCAGCCGCCAGCTCGTGCGGCGATGGCAGCGGCCCGCGCGATGCAGTGCACTGCCTGTGCCCGCGCCAGTGAAAGGGAGGTTAAATGCGCCGCCCGCAAAACGAATTGCAACAACTTTACTAAAAATGGCGTCATTCATATATTTCACGGTTGCATTATGTTTTAAAACTAATTACTATCAAGGTACGCGGTTTAATAACACGATAAACTAATGTTTAATTTAGTCGAAAACAATGTCAGTAATGTTGATTTTTGTGAATATTTATGTAATGTATTTCGGTTATTATTTTAAGGAACTTGAAATTGTTAGAAATTCAAGGCCCAATGTTGTTCAGCGAGTGTTGAATGCAATTACCTACTAGCGCGGCAGCGGCTGTAGTTGAGTCACGCGGATATTTAATTTAGTCAAGATCTTTTGATTGAATGGCTTTTTAGATGTTCAGTAACATACTAGTATCACTTGACAGTTCTAAACTAAACGAAATTTCACCTTGCCGAAGTCGGCTGCGACTCGTTGTTTCAGGTATTGTCTGTTGTTTATTTCCGGGGCTGAGCCAGCCTTCAGCCAGTGTCCTTAAAAAGATCGGCCCTCAGTTTCTTATCAGCTAGAGGTTTAACACTGTCACAGCTAAACTTTGGGCGTGTCTATCTCTGATAAGTAATTCTAGTAGTATCAAGCATATGTCTTTATAAAATTTACATTATATTGTTTCAGTCTCAATGAGTGCTACTTCGCAAACAAGGGTGCAGCAGTGGTGCTGGGCAGTGCAGAGCGCGGCTGTACGAACTCGTGGCGATCGCCGGCGCGCGCTCTCCCTCAGCCCGACATACAACATCACCTGCAGTCCATGTTCTACTTGCTGCGTCCCGAGGAAACGCTCAAAATGGTACTAGCATAGTATACTTACAAGGCTACGTTCGCACTCATACGACGCTTTCTGAACGCCTGGAACAAAATGTACTACCAGTTCTAAGAACTATAGCGTAAGATGTTTTATCCAAGGGCTAGGTAGGAATCTGGGCACAAAGTAAGCCACGTAAGTGTGTAAGTAGCCTTAAGCGCGTAGAGTTATCAAAACTAGGCTGTTTTAATGGAATTAATAAGTAAGAAAACATGGTTTGTTTATCGCTAGGCGGTGAAACTGGAGAGCGCTCACGCAGGTCGCACTCGGTACCTGGTAGTGGTGTGCCGCAGCAACGAGGCCGCGTTGCTCGGCATCGACTGCAATGAGCGCACCTCCGTCGGCCTCGTGCTGCGCGTGCTGGCCGACACCTCCATCAAGCTGGATGGCGATGGGTAGGTTGCTTTTTAAATTCATTTCATGGATTATCTTCACCTCCCAATAGCATGTATCATATTAATGTACATTTCTCACACCAACCAAAAATAAAGTCAACTCAAGTCAATATTCAATTTACTGACCGCAATAGCATGGAGCAGTTTTCCTCGGCTGTATACTTTTACTAAGCCCAGAACAATAACTAATTAGGGATTCATTGTCCACAGAGGATTCAGTGTATGTGTGTGCAATCAACAACACATATTCAAGCCGGTGTCCGTACAGGCCATGTGGTGAGTATGAGCGGAGCTACAGTTACATTTCATTGCAATAACAGAATAATTCATAGTATGTGACTTCGTTAGCTTATAGGCACGTCATAATACGATATGTAACAAATCTATAACAAAGAGATTGATTTCATGACAGTACTAAATCGACAATTATGTAAAATATCCATCGCTTGATTGAATATGGCTTACGGAGAGTAACTGTTTAGGATGTTATTTGTATTGGACAATGCTTGCAGGTCAGCACTCCAGACGCTACACCGCGCCAGTGCGCAGGCGCGCGAGCAGAACCACTTCGCGGGCGGCGCGTCGCACGCGTGGTGCTCGTTCTACGAGAGCCACGTGGACTCGGACCGCTCGTGCCTCAACGAGTGGCACGCCATGGACTGCATCGAGTCGCGCCGCCCGCCCTCCCCCGACTCGCTCAGGCTCAAGTGAGACCGCTACATTTTTTATTAACCCTCCGAAAAACTTAACTCAGAGTTAGTTACAAACGCACGGAACAAATATTTGTATGACCTACAGATAGTTGTTTCGGCTCTGGGTGTTGTGTATGTGAGTTTAGAAGGAATTCCTAGTATGGGGCAACGTATTTTTTTTAAAAAACGAATGAAAAGAAAGTAGTTGCTAACACAAGGTTACGGTTTGTCATACAATATTGTATGGCAAATTGTCCATTTAACCTCGTGTTAGCAACTGACTCTGAGTTTTTCGTGCAAGAGGGTCTTAATTACTAACCAAAGGAAATGGAGTTGGTATGTTAGTATTTTCACATGCGACTTCTAGGTATACACCGCCATCAGCGTAAGTATGAGTCAATGAACTTAAGTAATTATTAAAATACAAAAGTCGTCTTTGCGTAGCTTAACATTAATATGAGCTTCTGAATCAATTGAAATTACTACACAAATAAGTTTGTGTCTAAAATGCTTTTTGTGAATATGTATTTAATCGTGTTCTACCTAGACATAGTTTATTGGCCTAGAAAAGGATCGAACGCAAGCCAATGCGTTAATTAAAACACGTTACTAGCATGCAAAGATGAACCGTTACAGGGCTGCCATTTTTATTGTTACATTTATAACATACCTACTAGCTGTTCAATTCCCAAGTTTCTTTGCATTTGCATTTATCTGCATACAAAAAAAGCAATATTAGCAAAATATTCAAAAGATAACATTAACTATTTACATCATAATAAAATGTTCACCCTTGTAGGTACGATGTTCCGCAATAGCTTACAGAAGTTCCCTAGAAAAACGCTTGGCAGACAGTTAAATAAAACTTAGATGAGTTTCAACATTGTTAGTGTTAAAAACCACAGGGTGACAGACCGTAAAACACGAGCCCCATAACTTATGGTTATTCTTATTTCTTTAAAAATTTATAGGCCTCGAGAGAGAGATGAAACTGAACGCGTAATACGCTGCACATTGAAGGAGATCATGATGAGTGTGGACCTGGATGAGGTGACCAGTAAAGCTATCCGAGGGCGGCTGGAGGAGGAACTGGACATGGACCTCGCCGAGTACAAGTCCTTCATCGACCAGGAGATGCTGACCATACTCGGCCAGATGGACGCACCTACCGAGATATTCGACCACGTCTACCTCGGCTCCGAATGGAATGCGAGCAATCTTGAGGAATTGCAACGCAATGGGTATGTTGTCAAATTTTTTATAGAAAAGTTTCACCTTTACTAATAATAAGTAGAAGGACAGATGGCAGTTAAAACTTACGTTACTATGCATGCACTGTGGCAGAATAATTATCTTTTAATATGTGATAAGCAAATAAATCATACAAATCAGTTGTTTCCAGTATGTAACTAATGAATGGTTTTTATTTTAGGGTGCGGCACATATTGAATGTGACGAGAGAGATTGACAACTTCTTCCCTGGTATGTTCGACTATCTTAACATTAGAGTTTATGACGATGAGAAGACTGACCTTTTAAAACATTGGGATAACACCTACAAATATATAAACAAAGCAAGAAACGAAGGATCAAAAGTTCTCGTTCATTGCAAAATGGGCATCAGTAGATCAGCTTCAGTAGTGATCGCGTACGCTATGAAAGCGTTCAATTGGAATTTCGAAAAGGCTCTAAAACACGTTAAAGCTAAAAGGGGCTGCATTAAACCGAATACGAACTTTTTGAACCAACTCGAGACATACCAAGGTATACTCGATGCGATGAAAAACAAGGAGAAGTTACAGCGGTCCAAATCTGAAACTAATCTGAAATCTCCAAAAAATGCCTCAAAAGCCGAAAGCAAAGTGCTGGAGCCGACGCCGCTGGTGCTGGCGCTGACGGGCTCGTGCCCCGGCCGGCCGCGCTCCTGGTCGCCCGACTGCCGCGCCGCGCCGCCGCGGGCCGTGACGTCACTGTCGCTGGAGCAGCTGTGCGAGACGCGCCACAAGCTCATGCCGTGCGCCGGCGGCTCCTACAGCGTGTCGCCCAACCAGATCATGCGCCTCAAGGAGGAGGGGGCGCCCTCCGTCAAGCACATCGTCAACGAGATAGAGAACGCTGCCTCCACGGATCGAAAAGATTTTACTAGGAGATACCACAGGTTAATTTTTGGTAATCAAAATGAATCCCAGAACAGCAAAACTTTAGAGACACCTGCTAGTTTGATAAATCAACCTGAGGTACCGAACAAGCCGGTGCAAACCTCTCCGTCAAAAAATCTAATTCACAAATACCCCCAAACGAATTTCGAAGTCGACAAAATACACACGTGGGACCCGGGGGAGACTTCGTGGCCAAGAGGCGACGAGAACAGGACTGTTAGTAATAGTGATAATATAGTGAAAAGTGACAGTGGAATTATAGACGTGAAAACCAATAAAGTGACAACTAGTGACACTCTCGCGAATTCCGAGGAACGTTCGAACTTAGACAGCGACGAGAGAAGAGCCATCGACGACGACGCGCCGCCGCCGAGCAGACAAAGCTCGTGGAGCTCGTTCGACAGCGCAGTCGTGCTGGACCTGTCGCGCCACTCGTCCTGGGGCTCCTACGACACGCGCGCGCCCAAGTCGGCGCCCGTGCCGCGCGACGAGCGGCCGCGCAAGGACGACGACAAGAGCTCCGACCTCGGCATCATCACCGAGCACAGCGAGACGCGCGCGGGCGGCCGGCGGGCGGACAACGAGCGGAAGTTCAACGAAACGTGTGCCATACTGAAGGAGCTCGCCAGCGCCGCCGCGCGCATGGAGAGTGCGCGCGACCGCGGCGCCTCCACGTGGTCCGGCCGCCTGTCCGCGTCCGCGCCCGCCGACACGTGGCTGCGCGCCGGCCTGCGCCGCCGCCGGGCCGCCTGCGCCTCGCACGGCGACCTGCCGCGCGCCGCGCCGCCGCCCGAGCCCGAAGCCGCCGCCGCAGGGCTCGTCAGCAACCTCAAGAAGGAGTTCGAAGCCCGTTCCGAGACAGACTCTCTCCGCCGCACCGACTCGCGCCGCTCGGCGCCGGGCGAGGGTCGCGACCGGCCGCCGGCCTCGCCGCCTTCCGGCGAAGACCTGTCCGTGAAGGTGCTAGTGGATCGGTACGACCGGCCGGGCAGGGCGCGCTGCGAGTCGAGCTGCGACGCGCGGCGCGGCCGGCCCGCAGAGTCCTCCCACAAGAAGTGCAAGCTGACGTCGGACAGCGAGTCGCGCGCGCGCAGCTCGCTGTGCGGCGCAGTGCGCGGCGCGGCCGAGCGGCCCCCGCCCGCGCCCACGGTCGTGGCGCTGGCCCCGCTAGACTACGGTGAAGTGGTGGTATCAACTGTGATGTCGAAAGCTCAAACTAAAAAACAATTGCAACATGGGAAGACCCATCCGTTGACGAGGCTCAACTTGAATCGGTCGAATAATAGATGTTCAAATCCTGTATATAATACTATGTAGAAGTATTTATGTTTTTTATTTATTATGAATTCTTGCCAAACTCGATATTTTATCTTTCTAGAGTTTTATATACAATATTTACAAAATAAAATCACAGTGTATTTGTCTATCACCTAAAATTGTATAAACGGCTGTTTGTGAGTAGAAAAATGTTATAAAAGGGAGAATAAATTCAATACAACTGATGTACAACTTTTACGTCAGCGTTTCTTGTGCGAGACCTTACCCGATTAATAGAATAGAATATTATTATAGCAATCTTTATATTCATTTCAAATACAAACGTAATATCAAACATGCACTGCTTACATTTTGGCCATTTTTTCCTTGTTTGTAAAAAAATTGGGACCAAAGAAACCAAAATGGCTGAACAGAATAGATACTTTATAAATATTACACTTAACAAAAAAGTAACTAGTATTTGGATTATTCTTAACCATCAAAGCATATGTTTAAGGATACATTCGAAAAATTGATTTAAATATTTTTAACATTCAAGGACATATCACTGTTATGTCTGATACCAGCCAGTCAGCCAAAATCTACTGTTTGTAGTCTTTTTCCAGTAACAAATGTAACACGAGGAATATTTGGTACTTCACTTACTTTTTTGTAAGTTTCCTCAACTTTCTGTGGTTTTCTTCTAACTTTACCGAAATCAAATGCATAAATGCTGCCTGGATTATTTCGTATACTACATTCTGTCTGAAAACAATAAATATCATGTTAGCCATGTGTCTATACATTCTGTAAGTGTATTTTGTTTTTGCTAAATAAATAAAATGTGGGCGTCCAAGCAAAAAGGGTCCAGTTCTCGGCATTTAGCATAGACTACTATTATATACTAGGCATTAAGTTGCCGAGTTATACGCAGTTTTGTAAAGTTGCCTGTTGTTCATACAAACGCAAGTAAAGTTTCAAGTTCAAATGTCTGATAAAAAATGTGCCAGTTTTGAATATTTTTTTAACCTTTCAATTAATTATTCTAGATACTGGATCTAGTCTAACTCAATATCTCGCAACTGGACCCTTTATGCTTGGATGCCCACAATTATTCAAAAGTTACCATAGTTGTTGCAGAAAGTTTGAAAAATGGTTATTATCGGCAGAAATGTTTTTGAATACAAGCATAATTATTTATACGAACAACAAACACAATGTTATAATTACTAACGAGATAACAAAAGACGCGCGCACAATACAATACGTTTTGAAGTTGGGGAGCAATATGCTATTTAAATTTAGATTCTCTTAAAGAGCAAAAAGCCTTCACATCTCTTGAGAATAGAATTAAAAAAAACCCAATAGTTATGTTAGGGCAGTAAGTGGCAGTAAGCCTTGGAGGGAAAATACTACTATTACCCTACCGTCTTAACAGTGCTTTTACTAAAAGGAAGCATTTGTTTATTTTTTTCAAAAACATTCAAATATTTTTGAAAAGACCCTTGCTTCAGGTAATCAAACAAATTCAAATACAAAAAAAGATCACTGTTTTAATGACAGCCAGGCACTAAGAAAAAATATATTTCTGTACTTTATAACACTAGGTATGCGTGTTTCAATTTAAGAGGTTTGGTGTCTGACTGAGACGTAACGCACCGGATTATCTCAGGATGGATGAAATGGCGACAGGTCACTGGATAAACTTGCCGCACACGGATGCCCCTCAAGTTAAAGGGTAAAATCTACAAGTCCGTGATTAGACCTGTCATACTGTATGGATCAGAATGTAGGGCTGTGAAAAAGATGGATGAAAGGAGATTGCTCGCAGCAGAGATGAGAATGTTGAGATGGATGTGCGGCGTGACGAGATTGGATAAAGTGAGGAATGAGTATATTAATAAAATAAAAAAATAAGCAGAAAAGTTGAAGGGAAACCGTTTGTCCTGGTATGGTCATGTGATAAGGAGGAACGAAACGCACGTTACTAAAAGAGTTATGAATATAAATGTGGATCGATGGTGAGGAAGAGGAAGGCCAAAGAAAAGATGGATGGACTGTGTGAGGAGTGATATGAAGGAAAAGGTAGTTAGTAATAGCGTAACTGGGGACAGAACGGTATGGAAGAAGAAAACGTGTTGCGCCGACCCCAAGTAACATGTGATAAAGGCAGGAAGATGATAACTGATGTGGTGCCGTAGCGGTGCGGGCGTCGTACTGCGCACGACCTGTGGATTTTCCATACAATTAATGCACACTCTTTCTGCTGTCGTGCGTGCGCGGAATCGGCGACGCACTGCGCTCTTGGTGTACTTTTAAACTGCGCAGTACGACACCCGCACCGCTGCGGCACCACATCAGTCCGACACCAAACGTCTAAATTGAAAGAGGTATGTAGGTAGGTATTACAGGTGAAATTTAAAACACATTTTATTTTTCAAGTATTTACAAAAACAAATGTTATCTTTTGGTAAAAAATGTTAACATTATGTGCACTTTACTTAATTCGCCGGAGTTTATTCGCCTAAGTGCATTGACAATATATTTTTTTGTAAATATTAATCACCTGGGAGACAACCAATCACTGCACCGGTCTACAATCTATCTTATTTTGGTGTGACAGTTGAAATATTGTAAACACGACCCTCATAAGCCGATCTGGTGCCAGCTCACTTGAATGCCATTGAGTTAAAAATTAAATGGATGACCGATGTTGATGGTTTTTCTATAATTAATTAGTTCAAAAGCCAGCGAACCGAGCTCGGGAACATAGGGAACCCCGACACGGATAGGTTAGGTTCGCAGAGGACGACGGCAGCCGAAGTGAACGAGCGAACTAAGATCCCGTCATCTCCTTCATGTTAGGTTCCTTTAAGCCCTGCAGACAAAAATAGAAGACTGCCTTCGTCCTTATCCGTTCCTCCGTCGACTTACCTTATTTACGACTGTGCACCAAGGTGATTAATACCAGGCCCCTCAGAAAGTATTGCGAAAAAAAGTTTTTATATATGGGAGACTGGCCAGTTATAATGTTTTTCGAAAATATGATTATTTATAAGTAAAAATAAGTAAGTTCCAATTTCAAAATTTCCCTCCACATTTTTTGCGAGTTAATTCAAAGTATTGTGTCTCACTGAAATATGGATCTGCGCCGGGAACATTTTAGAGCTATGATTTTATACGATTTCAAGTGTCGCCTGAAACCGGATGAATCGTACGATAGACTTCAAATGGCATTCATGGATGAAGGCCCTTCCAAGGCAACCGTGTATCGTTGGTATAACGAATTCAAGCGCGGTCGACCAACTTTGGGGGATGACGAAAGAAGCGGTCGCCCTTTGACGGCTGTTACCGAAGAAAACGTGCTAGCAGTGAAAAATTTAATCCAAGACAATAGGCGAATTACATATCAGGAGATTCAACACATATTGAAGATTGGATCGGGAAGCGTTCACGAGATTCTACACAGCCATCTTCGCGTGAGGAGGATAGTATCACGCTGGGTGCCGCACAACCTCACCGATGCTCAGAAGCAGGCCCGGGTGGAATGGTGCCGTGATATGCTTAACAAATTTGAAGCAGGCTCGTCTCGGCGTGTTTACGACATCGTTACAGGTGATGAGTCCTGGATTTATCAATACGACCCAGAAACCAAGCGCCAGTCGACTGTTTGGGTGTTTCAAAATGAGCCAACGCCTACCAAAGTGAAGCGATCTAGAAGCGGGGGTAAGATTTTGATCGCTAGCTTTTTTAATTTGACTGGCCACTTGGTATCAATTCCCTTACGGGATCAAAGAAGCATTAATGCCGAATGGTATACTACCAAATGTTTGCCAGAAGTTTTCTCTGTTATAAGCAACAAGCGACCAAACACAGGGCTCCGCGGGCTACTGCTCCACCACGACAATGCACCTGCGCACACCGCACTCAAAACGAGGGACTTCCTGGACAGCACGCCAGTCAAACTCCTGGGTCACCCTCCTTACAGCCCTGATCTAGCACCGTGTGACTTCTTTTTATTCCCAAAAATAAAAAATCAGCTCAAAGGGATACAATTTTCGTCGCCGGAAGATGCGCTGGCTGCGTTCGAGCAGGCTGTAAACGAGGTGTCTGCGGCGGACTGGAAAAAGTGTTTTGAAAACTGGTTTAGGCGCATGAATCTTTGTATAGAGGCTGGTGGAAAGTACTTTGAAAAGATTTAATAAAAATATATGTACGTATAGAACAATTTTTTTTAGTTTCGCAAAACTTTCTGAGTGTCCCACGTATACACTAATGTATTGATAATGCACCACACATTCAAGCTGTACTTAAGAATGAATATACGTATAAATAATTGGTTAACTTACTGTTTTCATGTTTGTATCTACAACTCTTAGAATATTAGGTTCTGTTCCACCGCAAACAACCAAGCTAGTATGTGGCACTATTTTCCCGCAATATAATTTTGATTGAAAGTTGTCCGGTACAATCGTTTCGATTAATTTACATGATCCATAATCCCATAATTGGATAGTATCTTTCTCTTGCCATGAGCATGTTAGTATCTATAAAAAAGAGCAGGTTAGTGCCTGGAGTCAACAATGAACAACAGTCCCTATCGATCGACCAATCACATGCAAGATGAAAGGCGCGATGTGGATTTGCCGTCTATGGGGTCAAACCCTTTGCCTGACCGAATGCACGTACGCAATTAGGCTGCAGGTCTGCACGATGCATGCGCGACATCTCCTTCAGCCCTCTGCCAGCAATTTTTTGTTTTTATAATAACACAATAATAATGACGGAACATCCTATTACAATTTAATGGATACTCGTGTTATCATTCAAATAAGTAAGTAGAGCAAAATCCATGCTATGGTTCCCCTCAGCTGTTGAATACCACGACGTGGCTTTACCATTTTGTACGCTGGGCATACTCACTTGTCTTCCGGGCTTATCAAAATCAAGTCCTTCTCCGCATATGTGTACACCGCCAAAGTAACGGGTAGCGTATGGCTGTCGGTCATCCCAGCACATAACCATGTCGTCCCAACCTCCGGATATCATCTCATGCTGTGACCTGGGATTGAAGGCACAGGCAAATATTCTTGATGTGTGACCATCCACTGTATTTTTCGCGCCACTGTAAAATCAAATTTTTACTGTCAAATGGCAAAAACGGAACCTTTATAATTTCATCTTGTCCGTCCGGCCATTTGTCCGGAAGTTCCACAGCCATTTTATTACGAAACTTGACATTATATCTATTAAATCATCATCAATACATATATTAAATCTCTAAACAACGCTATTCGTACATCAAAAAAATGGGTTTAGAGAAAGCGCTTCATAAAACTGAGACGCTATGGTTCCATAAACTGCCGAGGAGCTGACTGCTGCAAGTCCAGGTGGGTCGGTACATAAAGTATCTTGACCTGACCCTGGACGGTCGGGGGGCTTCGTAGTGCATTTCGAGCGTTTCTGGTTCCCCGCGTTGGAAGGGCAATGGAATAGATTGCTGCCTAATCTTGGGCGAACTCGGGAAGAAGTTCGCCGCCTCTACGCGGGTGTCGGATTCGCGCAATCCGCCAAAGTGGCAATCGAATGGCTGAAAAGAGGAGAGCGCATCTCCAACAGGCTACTCAGTTACTCACAGGGCACGGTTGCTTCGGTGAGTACCTGAATAGGATTGGACGAGAGGCCACGGCAAATTGCCACCATTCCAGAGGCGACCTGGATTTTGAACAGCACACGGTCGAGGAGTGCCCTGTGTGGGCCTCTGAGCGGCAGGACATGGTCGCCAGGATTGGGCAACATGTCTCTGCCAGCAGTATTGAGGGCTAAGCTGGCAGAGACAGAAAACTGGAGAGAAATGGCCTCCTTTTGTGAGACCGTGATGGTCAGGAAGAGGCCGCCGATCGGGATCGTGAGACGGCTAATCCCGCTCGGAGAAGAAGGCGTCGTGGAGGCAACCGCCTCGACGCCTAAAACCACGGAACAGAAAAAACAGTGGAAATGCAAAGTAGGCGTGGCACGCGTGTCACTAATAGGCGCTTCCACGCAAACTTGATTCCAGTTGTGTTCTAACATCGCGTCGAGTTGCTAGTCTCGCGACAAATTTATATTGCCGTAACTATGCCGTTTCGTTCCATTTTGGAGTGCAAAAATTATAGTAGGAGAAAGAAACTTAAAAATGGAGGTGTTTCGTATCATCGGTTAGAATGATTTTATTTGTTTTCTAATAAGATATTAGTAAATTTCAATTTACTAATAATTTAATAGAATGTTAGTTAAAATCAACCTTACACGATTAACATATAGTTTATTTTGGATTGAACGTTTTCACTATTTCGTTCTCGAAAGTTCTTCGCTACTCAATTAGGGATGTAATCGTGTCGGGTATTGATTTTGTAGATAGATATCGATAAAAGAAAATAGGAACCTATATTTTCTTTTATATTAGGTGGATTAAATTTTTCCAATATAATTGGATGTATGTTGTATTACATACATAATTATTATTGCAATGATTATACCGGCTGCTTACCTACCACATCTACTCTACTACCTACCTACCTACCTACACACTAGGGTAGGCGAACAGTAATTCATTTTTATACATATATTATTTTATTTTTAAAAAATACCACGTCATTCATCCTACAGTTTTACTGATCTACAAAATAGTTTATTTTTTTCGAATTAAGATATCGGGTATCTATCGATATCGATAATGTAATTAAAAATACAATGGTACTTCCTTGATTGAGTAGCAGTTGATATCGATCTATCACACGAAAGTCAACCTTACGTAAAACGAAATAAAGTTTAAAATTGCAACCACTGAGAATACCGCCATCTATGGGTGGGTATTACTTGGCAATCGAATCTAGTTTGACTTTAGATTACAAAACATCGTAAATACTTTCTACACTCACGCAAAATAAATCCTATTTAAATAGAGTGAAGATTGTTTTCCAGATGTAGGATCTCTGACTTAAGCTAGTTTTAACTAAAATTATAACGACAAATCAAACGATCGGCTTATTTGTAGTGCATTATATGATTATCAGTTTATATGTGTGAGTTTGGCGACAACGGTTCCCATAGTAATTTTGCTGCATTGCACTTCCACTGTTTTTTCTGTTCCGTGCCTAAAACAGCGTAACCCCGTCTAATAATAATTAATTTCAAGTCTATATTATAAGCTGCAAGTGGGGCAATTTGGAGTTGGACGTCGGCACCACTGGGGTCACCTACTGGCCAGTTTTATGGAGAAGGAGGGCCTCTATATGATGAACTCCTTCTTCAGAAAGCGTGAGCACAGGAAGTGGACCTGGCAAAGCCCCGATTGTGCAACTAAAAATGAGATCGACTTCATTATGTCAACCAAGAAGCAAATGTTCAATGATGTCTCTGTGATCAATTCGGTGAAAACCGGCAGCCTAATTGTGTAAGTGTGCCGAATTTACTTACACAATTAGGCTGCGGGAGCGATCACCGCATGGTAAGAGGCACATTGAACATTTATATCAAGCTTAAAAGGTCTCGACTGATGAAGTCTTCGCTCCGTCCAGCACAGATCCGGATCCAAAACTCCCGAGAGCTTTCAGCTAGAACTCCAGAATCGATTCGAGTGCCTAGGGAGCTCCGTGGACGTATACAGCGATGGGTTCGTGGAAGTTGTCCATACGGTTGGGTCTAAGTTTTTCAAGGCCCGCCGTACAGATATAAACAAAAAGCTCTCTGATCCTACTCTCAAGCTCATGAAGGAGAGGCGTGAGATGATCCTGCAGTCTTCAGACGATGCGTTGAAATACCGGCAGCTCAATAGACGGATCTCAAAGTCCTTAAAAAGCGATCTCCGCCGCTTTAATACCGAGCGTATTAAAGACGCAATTGAGCGGAACAAGAGGTCCAAGGTCTTTGCAAGAGATCTATCTGTTGGGGAAGCCAGCTCACGAAACTGAAGACCGATAATGGCAGGATCGTGTCCGCCAAACCGAAGCTTCTGAGGGAGATCGAGACATTCTATGGGCAGTTTTACACGTCAACCAGTAAACCCGTCGCGAATCTAGCAAATGACCCTAGAGCTATATTGACCCGACACTATACCGAAGACGTTCCGGACGTCAGCCTGTATGAGATTAGGATGGCTCTGAAACAGCTTAAGAACAACAAGGCACCGGGTGATGACGGAATTACGGCCGAACTCCTGAAGGCGGGTGGAAAACCAGTACTTAAGGCCCTTCGGAAGTTGTTTGATTCCGTCATACTCGAGGGGAAAACGCCACAGACATGGTGCAGGGGTGTGGTGGTACTCCTTCAAGAAAGGTGACAATGCCCTACTGAAGAACTATAGGCCCATCTTACTTCTTAGCCATGTCTACAAGCTGTTTTCAACAGTCATCACGAATCGTCTTGCGCACAGGTTTGCCAGGTTGTCCAGCCTCCCAAACAAGGCGGATTCCGTAAAGGCTTCAGCACCGTAGACCACATACATACGCTGCGGCGGGTATACAGAAGACCGAAGTGTACAACCTCTCTGTTTAGCGTTTGTGGACTACGAGAAAGCCTTCGATTCAATCGAGACTTGGGCTGTACAGCAGTCCCTCCAACGCAACGGTGCCAAATTGACTACCGATACATCGAAGTGTTGAAGTGTTTACACAAAAACGCTACCATGTCAGTTCGACGTCAGGATCAGACCTCGGAACCCGTCCTTCTGCAGCGAGGTGTGAGACAGGGAGACGTCATCTCCGAAGCTGTTTACCGCTGCACTGAAGGATGTCTGCAAGGTTCTGGACTGGAGAGGGCTAGGCATCAACGTCAATGGCGAGTACATCACTCAGCTTCGGTTTGCCGACGATATAGTGGTTATGGTTGAGACCATGGAGGACCTCAGTACAATGCTCGATGATCTCAGTAGAGCTTCCGAAAGAGTGGGTCTTAGGATGAACATGGACAAAACCAAGTTGATGTTGAATGCCCATGTTATACCCACTCCTATCAAGGTCGGAGACTCTACACTCGAAGTTGTAGGCGACTATGTCTACCTGGGACAAATTATCCAATTGGGTAAGGCCAACTTCGAGAAAGAGGTCAACCGTCGAATCCGACTCGGCTGGGCAGCGTTCGGGAAGTTGCGCGGTATCTTGTCGTCCAACTTACCGCAGTGTCTCAAGACGAAAGTCTATGACCAGTGTGTTGCCAGTGATGACATATGGCTCTGAGACGTGGTCGATTACAATGGGCCTTAACAGAAAGTTTACAGTCACTCAAAGGGCAATGGAGAAGGCTATGCTCGGAGTTTCCTTGCATGATCGAATCAGAAATGTAGAGATCCGCAAGAGAACCAGGGTTACCGACATTGCTCGAAGAATTGCTAAACTTAAGTGGCAGTGCGCAGGGCACATTGTTCGCAGAACGGATGGCCGATGGGGCAGAGAGGTTCTGGAGTGGCGACCGCGAACCGAAAGACGTTGCGTTGGAAGGCCTCCCACCAAGTGGACCGATGACCTGGTGAAGGTTGCGAGAATCCGCTGGTTGCGAGACGCACGGGACCGGTCAATGTGGCGACGCTTGGGGGAGGCAGTGGACGTCTTTCGGCTGATATGATGATGATAAGGTAGAGTTTATTTAAAAATGAATAGAAGAACTAAAAAATACATCTATAAATATAATAAAATTGGAGTGTCTGTTTGTAATATTGCCGGTACATACACCAAAATATCATTTTTACAATTTTTGCCTGTCTGTTTGTTCCGGCTAATCTCTGAAATGGCTGGACCGATTTTAAAAAATCATTCACCTATGGAAAGCTACATTATGCCCGACTAGCATAGGCTATAATTTTGACGGGAGCGAAGCCGCGGGGGTCAGCTAGTATAATATATAATAATAATACATATATATATTTGATTTGAAGGAAAAAACTTAAATCATTAAACACCTTCTTAGGTCTTCTTGTAGGTAGACAATGACAATGTACCATGACAATTCTAGTGCGATTGCAAAAATACTTTATATTTGGCATCTAAGACTGTATTTTCGTAGGTAACCATCCGATTGCCAGGATCATTGCAAAACTCGCGCATCCACACATGCCGCCGGGTTTCAGACCGCCTTGCCGCTGAATGCAGCGAAACAAAATGTTACGTGTTTAATTTTTTGTGTTTAAGCCGCGGCTGAGATGCGGCAAATGCCGCCGGGCATGTGTGGATGCGCCATTAGACCTCATTAGACTCAGCCGCCATGATAACGGAGAAACCCTTGATTAATGTCAATAAAGAACGAGCTATAACTGTCGAGTTGAGGTTATGTATAATTTGGACGGGTTGGTTAACAGATCTGTATTTTTCTGTAAGTGTACATTGTATACGTTATCACGTACCTAGGTACATACGTCTGCCTATAACTCCATGTGATGTAGATTTGAAGTAGTTGTAAGCATTGAGATAATATGTACTACGTACTAGAGAAGCTATCCTAAGCAAAATACATGCTCCATTTTGTCAATTTTGACAAGAGTTTAAACTAAAAATTCGCTGCAGCGCTGAAACAATAATTAGTCGTCTAACAAAACAATATAAACATGCAGCGCTAGAGCGCTTCTAAGGTGTAGTTTTCTCGCGACCAAAAAGACGGAAGCGCCGTGATTTTCATGGCGCTTACGCGTTTCGTACAACGTTCTGCAACACCTTGTCATTCATATAGACTAATTTGCTAACTGACTACCGAAGCGACATAGCTTTATACCTAACAAGCTTCATTAGAATTTTCACTTTTTCAAAATTTTCCCATGGGGGTAGGCAGAAACTACAGAACACCTGCTACGATCCTTACATACTTCTTTTGCTTCACACACATTCATACATCTAGTCATACACACACGCCAATTCAAAATTTATTAATAGTTGAAATAACCGACTGTTAAAGTATAAGTCAATTGAGCTTACAATAAGTTAAAAAATATCAAATCGGAATAGGGAATTTTACAATTTGCTTGAAACACCAATCTTCTGTACTTTTTATTATAATAATAAACCTTAAATAATCAAAATGTAAATTAAGTCTTATTAAGTAATAATTGTTTTTCATCTTTCATTTTTATCTTTTTTCATTGAATAACCACAGTCAGTTCTTTTTATAAATATTTATTTATTTATTTAAACTTCATGTACAATGGTGATACATAGGCGGACTTAATGCAGCAAGGCATTCTCTACCAGTCAACCTTTGGGTTAAAAAGAACACAGCAGTGGTAGGAGTCAAAAAAATAAATGAACAATAATTAAAATTAGAATGAATGGATGGAATGGATTAATATATGTTAGATTATTATTTTCCTCTTTAAAAAGAAACGTCAGCTAATTCTACCTACACTTGTTACACAAATTGTCACATCTTAATTTTTAGTCTATATGAAAAATGTCACAACATGACGTCCACCAAATATTTTGTACAAATTATATTTTAAAATGATTATCTAGTTACTCACCGATGAAAAGTTATTCCTTTGCACTTCGCCGTATTAGTTGAATTATTAGTGCAATATCTTAAAACACACCATGGCATATTTAATGCATCTGAACGTTTTTTTCGTTTAAAAACAAAAAATTACTTGAGCTGTCAAGATCTAGCAAGCAAATGAGTGAAATGCGGCTAGAAAACCGCAATTGAACGGCACCCAGTAGTGATGTGTGATGACTTCTCTAGTGCGTAGTACATTATTACCTCAATGGTTGTAAGCATAAATAGTACTTATCTTGTCAAAATGTGAACCTGTCTAACATGAGAACTGTAGTAGCTTCCTACTACTTAGAAATTAGATCATGATGATGTGCCTAGTCGATTACTATGTTCACCTTCATAGCTCACCTGGCGTAAAAAGCTCGCTCTTGTGTTTGTGCTTCTTCGTCGTACATGTTCAATTTAGCATCGTCACCGTATGTAACAAATTTACTGTTACGTGGATGGTAAGTTAATCCCAAGGTCTGACGTTTTTCACGAATCGTGTATAAACACTGATCATATTTATATTTCCAGCATTTGATACACCCGTTAACATCTAAAGGTATTTCATATTTGCATTAATATAGGTAAATTAGGTAAACGTGTAAAATCAGGTCATAAAGAGTTTCAACTTACGCATTCATTTGCTTGGGGTGATTAAGTCCCTTGAATCCGACCTCGAGGCTTGCCAGAGAACATTTACCTACTAGTAATTAATCGTATGTGTGCAGGAATTTTACACCTGTGTAAATCGCTTATTTTTGGTAGGCAGAAAAAACCAGCATGGCAGCCAGCCACGTGTTTCGATACTAATTGGTTTCAACACAAATGATGTACACAAACACATATTACGTTGTTTAGGCATAGCATAATACTAAGCCACGGAGTTCCAAAGCGAAGAAAGAAAATTTGGTTCAAATAAATTACACTAGATGGCGTGATGAGCTTCGATTTGTTATCAAGTTTTGTGAAATATTATGATTTTCTAGAGACGATCATAAAAAAATGTATGTTCTTGTTTAATTAACCTAAGCACAAAATTAAAGCATATTTCAAAGATTATTTGAATAGATCATTTAAAATTGATTCCAATAGATGGCGCGGTTTTAAATTTCTGAGGCATCCACAAGATTTTAAATTTGTTTTGTAAGTGGTAATACAACAATCTCACCGCACTATTCCCAAACCACCGCAACTCCTGAAAGCCAGAATCAACAGTAGCGACCACCAGAAAAGCGCCGAGGCAATGAAGCTCGACGAAGACCCGGAGAATGAATTTAACTGTCTTGGATCCCGCAACGAAATGAATCAGAAAATAATAAATCGGAGGAGTAGGGAAAATTAAAATTGTTTTTTTACTTTTTTTTAACAATTAATACATTAATAATTTAGTAATACATTTTGGTACAATTAAACTGTAAAAACTTGCAAAATACTAGTCTGTCAAATCGTCGCTGTATTTAAAAGAAAAAGTATTCACGAACCGAATAAACCCTTTTACTTGCAAGTCGCTGCCAACACCATCTTTATCCAAGGAACAGAACCTAACGCGATCGATGTTCTTCGAAAAATAATCAGTTTAATCAGACAAAAAAAGCTAGTTACGTCAGCACGGTTTCTTTGTATGGAATGAGGGATCTGTATGCTAGTATTATATTATCTGTTACTATGATATGACTAAAAACCCATATGTGTTTAATATGGGGTAAATTAGCCAATAATATCCCCACTGCTGGGAAACAGGCTAGCAGCCTAATTGCGTAAGTAAATTTGGCAAGGCAAAAGTTTATCAATGTGTACGTTACTCCAACAGGAAAGTGACTCCTAGAGTGATATGAGTGGAACGTATTATTAGTGCGTAATCTGCTGTAGAGTCATTCGGGTCAAGAGCACGCACTTTGTTTTCTATGGCCTAAATTAACCATAAAAGATGTGATTTCAGAGTTGATTGCATACAGAGTTGGTCGTGATATTAATATATTTTTATTTTTTAAGTAAATTTACGTTCAAGATTAATTAGATTTTCTTCTACATATGTTTAAAGTAACATGTGCCGAACGCGTACTCTTGTCCCGTCACGCGGGTAAAATTACGCAAGCCTTAGGGTAAAATTACGCGTGCGGGGAAAACGTACGCATTTAAAGAAATCTAAATGGATGGTAAAATAAAATAAAGATTATGGAAAATCAACATTTATTAATCTTTAAGAAAATTATAATAGTAACTTAAGTATTTATCTGTTACTTAAAAATACTACTTTGGACATTAATTAAATAGTCTTAAATCGAGACTAGAGATCAAAATTACGTAAGTATAGTAGTATAATCATCATATAATTTATATTAATCATTACAAAAGTCGCATTGAAATATGCCGTTTTCATACGCAGTACAGGTCTCATGAAACCAGTCATTACAAATAATACATTGGATCCAATCTTCTGTCAGTGGAACTTTGTATTTCTCGCCACAAATCGGACAGTAAAAAGATTGTTCAATTCGCTTTCTTTTTAACTTCTGTGTTGATTTCTTTTTAAGTTTATTATTTATTCCAGATGGTCCAGCTTGAGGTTCTAAAGTCACCCTCTTATTAACTCTCTTGCTCATTTTCAATCGCTTCTCTTCTTCTAATTTTTGCTTTTCCTCCAACTGTGCCTTGTAAGGGCTTGAAGTTATAATTTCGGATCTCAAGCAAGCTCTAGTTCTTTTTTTTGTATCAGTCATTTTTGGGAGTGGGCTTAACTGAGCTACTGTTACAATTTTTGATGTCGAGGCAATAGCCTTGTTATTTAAAGAATCCACTCGTTTTTCTTTAATCTGTGTCTTTTCAGAACCTTGAGTAATAAGTATGCTTTCCTTGTTGGTCACAGATTCATCTGAGGGTATATTTTGAGAAATGATGGCATTAGAATCATCTTTTGAAGAGATAATTTGTTTTTCTGGGGTCAGATTTTCATTAAAATCATAAGCAACACATATGTTTTCCTTGTTAACCCCAGAGTTATCTTCAATGTCACTTCCTAAGGTAGTAGCATCTGAGTCAGCCGCTCGATTTGTGAATTCATCACAGATGGTAAATATAGTTGGGCTTACAGGTGATGAAACGTCTCTGCTTCGCTGCGTCTCTAATTGGTCTCTTGAAGTAACGTCATTATTATTTGGTGTAGTGAGCTTATTCAAATATTGGTCTGTTACTGACGAAGGAGCAAATTCTGTCTCATCAAACAGATCGTCTGCAAAAGGAAATATACCCGTTGCTCTGAAACCAGACTCAGCATTTCCTATTGTGGCAACATGTTTGAAGGCAGCGTTAAAGAGGCTAGCCACCTGAAACTGAGTTATGCCTCTGCCAGGGTGTTGATTCATCCACTTCTCACATTCTATAGCATACTTGGTTTTCAAGGGGCCATGAAGAGCCACATCCAGCGGTTGTAACTTGTGACTACCATGTGGTGGCAGAGTTAGCAATACGATGTGATGTTCTCGTGCGTAGTTAGTTCCTTCCAAACTGATATGTGATGAGTGGTTATCCATAATTAGTAATACTGGGTCTTCTTTTGATGGGTGGATGAAGTCCTTGAAATGACGAAGCCATTCGACAAACAGGCTTGTGTTTACATAACCACTATCCGACACCATACATACACTCTGTGTTGGACCACCATCTAGTAATTCAGCCCGTATCCTTTTGCGTGGATATATAAATGCTGGTGGTATATAATGTCCTGTAGCACTCATGCACATTATGGCAGTGATAGTAGTACCTCGCTCAGCAGACACAACTTTACCGACTACTTTCTTGCCTTTGACCGATACAACTTTAGGTGTTTTTTTTGGAACAGTACTCATTCCAGTTTCGTCCATATTATAAATTCTATTTGGCCGGAAGTTATAATTGTCATAAACTTCTTTGAGCGTAGTGTAAAATCGCTGAACTTGAGTTTTATTAAAACCAATTGCTCTGGCTAAGCTGATGGGCGCTGACTGTCGCAAACTTAGACAAATATTTCTTTTAATAAACCCTTCCACCCAATCTCGACCAGCCATCTTGCACGATGTATCGAAACGGTGTTCTATATTATTGGCCGTTGCAAACTCATATGCCAATCGTCGTAAATCATTAATAGTAATACCAAAAAACCTATCGTCCATATCTTGGCAATGAACTGCAAATTCTGCTTCTTGGTCTTTGGTAAATGTAGGTTTAAAACGACCCAAAGAGGTTGGCACATGGGTAGATTTCAGCCTCTTTCGCAAAGCACCTTCACTGATACCAACTTCTAGTGCAGCACGTCTCTGACTTTTCCCTTCTTGGATTAGTCTTTTAGCTCTATTTATTTGCTCATCTGAGATCAGGGTTCGTTGTGGTGCTTTCCTTACGTAGTTCCTCGGCATTTTGATGTGTTCTAAAAGAATAAAGCACTTTTAAATAACTTTTGCTATTTTTATTCAAATTGGGGTATAAGTACGCAATATGGGTAAAAGTACGCGTGCGTACTTTTAACCTCGCACTCTTACCCCAATCGACACAAATATTAAATGATCGGTCACAATACACAGGTCAATGCATTTTAGAGAATATGATACACTTACATAAATACTACGATAATCGAACAATAGAAATGAAATAGACTTACTGTCTTAGATCCAAGCATTTAACTTCCAGACACTTTTCCCCAGCACAAACATTGAAGGATTTTTTTGCAGTTTACGTATTCGGCGACCTGTGGCGACAAGTACACAGATTGCGCCGGCGCGAAACGTGGCTTCGCAACGGCGAATCGTGCGTCACTAAGTTCCGCGAAAACAGACCTCAGTCCCCCCTCCTCTGTCAGAGATCGAGCTACTGCGAACTTTTACCCACCGCGCGCTCTTACCCCGAATGACTCTAAATGTGCGCCACATAAAAATAAGTGCGTTTCGTCGTTTTTGAAAAAAACGGAAAATCCGTTCCTGCTGAGGTAACGTTGTTCCAGCAGGAAAATTCTAAACGAATGATCGGAATGAGAAATATTGTGCAATGAATATTGTTGAGTTTCCAAAATGCAAGGGAAGGAGTGTGCTTTGTGCAGATACTCAATTAGGGTGGCAGCCTAATTGGGTAAACAAATTCGGCAAGGCAAAAGGCTATGACCCGATCAATCGACCAATCACATGCGAGATGAAAGTCGCGCTGTGGATTTCCGCCTATGTGATTGGTCGATTCGTCTTTCTCTTTTATGGGGTATAACCCTTTGCCTTGCCGAATTCACTTACTTACGCAAATAGGCTGGGGGGGGCTTTTTGGGTGGTTAAAAAGTAATACATTTTAAGTATGACCAAGAAATAATTTAAAAACTACATTTGCCATCGACACACTAACAAGAAGATGAATGTGATAATTATCTTAATCTGCAATAATACTAACAGGATGACAACAACGTGTTAGTAATGGGATTCGCTTTGCTGACCGGCCGGTGTTTGATGGCAGTTACAGGCCCTGGATAAGCACGACATTCGTCGTCTACCAAACTGTGTATACAATTTCCAGTATTGCAACTAAACACTCTCATTGTACCGTCCGTGAAACCAGCTGCTATGTCATTGCAGTCTTCTGTATATTTACAGCACATAATATCCTTATCCGTATCTCTGAAACAACCTTTAGATTATTTAGGACAAGCAATCCTTCTTTTTTCCTTTCTTGTTTTAATGCCACTCAGATCAACTTCGAAATAAAGTTTTTTATCCGCTATCTGAATCTGGAATTTCTATAACCTACTTTGCATCTCAGGTCCATTTTTACCGACTAAAACAGCATGCATCCTGAGCCTGATCTCTCCCCGTTTGCATCGGATTACCGTCAACCGTGCTGTCGGGTTATGAGATTGACGGCACAATAGAAAGCGCATCATGATTTGCGCATGACGTTACCTCAATAGGAAAGTGGCTCCTTATAGTGATATGAGTGAAACGTATAATTAGTGCGTAATCTTCTATGAATGACACGCACAATTTTTTTATGTGGCGCACACATAAAAATTAGTGCGTGTCGTCGTTTTTGAAAAAAAAAAAGGAACATCGATTCCTGCTGGAGTAACGTTGTTCCAGCAGGAAAATTCTAAACGAATGCTCGGAGTGAGAAATATTGTGCATGGGCAGAGAGCTTATAGTTGTGCAAGAATGTGCACCGAAAATATAATTGGTAAAAGACGGAGGATTGGTAGGACTCATTCGAATTTGATCGGATAACCAGCCTTTGTTTTAATAATAGTAGTTAGCCTTTGTTTTATTTTGTTTAAATCTACTTAATGCGAAACATTCCAAGCTGAATATTTACACTATATATTTTTGACTAAACGCACTTACTTGTGGTTTACACTTACCTCACTTGGGTTGTCGGTTTCTTGTAATTTGCCGTCAAAGTTATGACACCCTCGTTTTGAATTTGTAGCAATATTTTTTGATAACGCAAGCATGTATGATTTTGATACTTTTTATGGTTATTACAAGCGTCAAGATGGACTGAATACAGTTTTCAGCGAACTTATACGTTTTCTCATTAAGGCGTGCCGATTTTTTTTCGGGTTTTAAAAAAAGCGCGACTTAAAATTATAAATAGGTATTTTCTTAAATCTAATTCCGGCACAAATACTCACGTATCAAGAGCTACTCGTGTATGTTTATTCTACAGGTGCACATGCACATACAATGGTTTTAGAGATACACGATTCTGCAAAACGTTACTCCAGCAGGAAATGCAATATCTCGATAACATGATGACGCACCAATTATATTTTCGGCGCACATTCTTGCACAACTATAAGCTCTCTGCCCATGCAAAATATTTCTCACTTCGATCATTGGTTTAGAATTTTCCTGCTGGAACAACGTTACTCCAGCAGGAATCCTTTTTTTTCCGATTTTCAAGAACGACGACACTTACAAATTTTTTGTGTCTCGCACATTCACAGCAGATTATGCACTAATTATGATTTCCACTCATATCACTCTAGGAGCCACTTTCCTGTTGGAGTAGCCTACACTTTGCGCATAACATCATTAACATCTCCGTCGAGGCGTCGATGGCTAGTCTTCGCCGAAATTGACCACCGTGCGTGGGCAAAATTCGGTAAGGCCCGGACCGGGGGCCATAATCTAAATAGGTACCTACTTACATGACTGAAAGGACGTTTATTTCTCCTTGGTAAATTTGATTCTGTTCAAGATCAAAAGTTCGTGTTTCTACAGCAGGAACGCTTGTGTGTACACTGACTATTTCTTTTTTATTACTTCTGATGTAAGTATTTAATATTGCACCACTTTTTCGTGCTGTTTTCAGACTTGAAGGAGCCATTGGACCAGCTACAGTTTTCCTCTGAGGATCCATCCAAATATTGAGTAGGTATGTGGTAATTACACAACAGAAGATTTTGAAATTCTTTGGATACGTTAGCAATTTTGATTAGGTACCTGTCATTATTCCTGAGATCCTGACCACAGAGTAAAATAGGAAGGCACACTTTAAGCTGGATACAAATTATCGGACGCGACTTACAGAAGCGCCTGACAGCCGCGACTTATATAGTATCTAGGTAATGGGTAATGAATGTACATTACATTGTGCAAACTATTGGACGTAAGTCGCGGACGTGACCTTGGGCATTCGGACGTCTGATAGAGATCTGGCAGCCGCGTCCCATACGACTGACAAAATACGACTGTGCACACATATCAGCCGCGGCTGTAAGTCGCGTCCGTCAGCCGCGTCCGATAATTTGTTCCCAGCTTTATTCTCGCCTTCTGGAAATATTCTTTCTGCCAAAATTAAATTCGGGATGACTTTAGAAATCACCCTTCTTTTCTTCTTATTTATTTTTGTTGTCGTATAGTAATATTTTATGTGCGCCTGCGACTTTGTTTAACTGTCTGTCTGTCACAGTCACAGAGTACCTACATTGAATACATATAAAAAAGTACCCTGTGAGGGTTGGATATTTCAGGAACCAGAATGAGTATGAACAATCGGCCAATCACATAGACAGAAATCCACATCGCGTCTTTCATCTCGCTTGTGATTGTTCATACCTACTCTTTGCCTTTTCCCTTGCTGAATTCACTTACGCAAGGCTGCAGTTTTGCTATCAACTTGAAATAGTGTTGAAAAGGGAAAAATTGTGATTGAAGATTGTGGTCAAGCGCGAGCCTGTAATATATATAAAAATAAAAAAATCGTCTTTGCCGGTTTTTTTTATCTCCTATATACCTTTTCTTTTTAGGGTTCCGTACCCAAAGGATAAAAACGGGACTCGTTGAGCTTTATTGTCTCAGCGCTTTATATTGGTAGAAACACAGCGCTAGTTTTTGGAGGCCGAGTCACCCACGTCCGTAGAAAAGTACCCCTTACATAGAAATATAATATTACCAATATCTATGACCCTTTACGATACCCCTATACGATACGATATAAGTTAGTGGCACTTTGTTGACACTAACTGGTGGTACTGGTAGGCTTCGGCCGAAGGCTTGCGACCACCCGCCGGGCAAAGACGTACCGCCATGCGGCCTACCCGTGTTCCGGTACGATGCTCGGTGTAGCCACTTCAGGAGATGGGTCGGAACCGCCATTCCATTGCAGGCAGACCCGCCTGACGCGCGCTGTTTTGGACGTATCGGAAGCCTGGTCGGGATCTGAGGAACGGTGCACCGCTGGCCGACCGCAAGTCTTTGGGGGTCCTAGTAGTGTGCCAGCCCCACACGAAAGGCTGCCGAAAAATCACGGAATGCACAATCGTGCTGGTCGGTGACTAGAAGGGAGGGCCTGCTGATGGGTATTCACGGGGGGACTCTGGCATCCCTGCAGTCTCCAGACTAGTCTCCCAGTGATGGCGTCCTTTCAGTGCGTGTCTGTAGGTTAGCAGCGTGGAACCGCATCTCACTTCCTTCTCCTCACATTACTTCAGACGCAAAAATCGGAAAAGAGAAAAAAGGTCAAAGTTAAAACAGCGACTGCACGCCCTCCCACTCAAAGTGCACCTCACTAACATCAGAAGTCTGCACTCCAACCTCATAGCAGTCCATCATCACATGGAGACTGATAAGCCGGCTCTCTTTTTCCTTTCGGAGACGCAAACCAGCAGCCGAATTGCGTAAATGAATTCGGCAAAGGAAAGAGTTTGGATCCTTCAAAGAGTATGAATCATTTTCTTTAACTTTTTCGGTATTGCGAAACTAATTTGGAAAGAGTACCTACGATCATCATCCGTTGAGTTGAAGTTCATCTACAGACTGGACAAGGGAACGTCAAAAACATAACTTGTAAGTAGTTAAGTGCATCCAGCTGGTACTTGGCAGATCCGTCCCAGCGATGATAGCACCATGCAAGATCGAACTTGTGCTTGATACAAATTGAGCAACTGTTCTGGCGTGAAGTACCGCCGCGTCTCACCTTCGCAAGGATCCCCAATTTTTTAGGCAGCCAGCTGAGCTTTTGCTTCAATGAATGGCTAATGGAAAAAATTTAGCGTCGATGTCAACGTAATGCCAAGAAGCTCAAGATGGTCCGTTGTAGACGCAGACACACCTCTGAAAGGAACCGGGTGGAAGCGGCTCCATTTAGCGGAAAAATTACACGACTGGGTCTTGCAGCATTGAAACTGTCCAAATTGGCGTCGCCCAACAACAACACCAAGCACCCAACTATGGCCTTGCGGATAGAGCGGATCTGAGGCCCGGCAGCGCGCTCATCGGACACGTATCTATCAGCAACAGTGCTGTCGTTCGCATACCCAAAGGTTTCAGCAGATCGTTTATGTGTAGCAAGAACAATGCTGCTGAGAGTACCGACCTCTGAGGGACCCCGGCATTAATATCCAGTTAGTCTGTCGAGCGGCCATCAATAACCACTCGGATGGACTCAGGAAGTCTGCAATCCAATCGCACAGACCACTGGGCAGACCGAATGAAGGAAGATTAGGTACCAATAAGGCTTTCATGCCAGACCCTGTCAAAAACCTTCGAGATGTCGAGGGAGACGGCAACGCTTCCTCGTGCCTCTCGATGGCCTCATTCCAGATGAGAATGGCATAAAGATTCCCATTCCCCATTTGACCGATTTTGGCGGCAGCCATATTGGCGGTCACTGAGGATGTCGTTAGCTTGTAGGTATGCCAGGATAGCTTAAAGTTGAGCACACACTTTATCGAAATGGGTAGTTTGCTGGGTCAGCCCGACTGTCCTTCTAGGGCACATGCTGAACGTTAGCTTGCTTCCATGCATTAGGCACTTTTTCCGTCTCATACGAAAGGCGTAACAGGCGTATCAGGATCGGAGATAGTTCAAACGCACAGCAGCCTTATTGCGTAATGAATTCAGAAAGAGAAAAGGGCAAAGAGTATGAAAAATCTACCAATCACATGCGAGATGAAAGACGCGATGTGGCTTTCCGTCTATCTGATTTGTCGATTTTTCATACTCTTTGCCTTATAGCTCTTTCCGAATTCATTACGCAATAAGGATGCACTCCTTCGGCAGTCGGGTAAAAAGAACGCATCCCATCCCAATCTGCTGACTTGTACCGCTAAACGTATTAAGTAATAACGTATCCGTTAGGGTTCTTGAAGATATTATTGACTCAATTGCTCCTGTCCTAACAGGCATATTCAATCAATGTTTGGACAGTGGCACGTTTCCTGACTTAAAGAAACACAGCAAAGTAGTACCAATTTTCAAATCAGGTTGTAAGAGTGATCCCTCTAATTATATAGGGTAGAGTGGTAGCCAATGAACCACCAAAAATTTGAAGAGCTCTAGCTCAGTGGTTATTGCAGTCAAAGAAAATATTTTTATCTCACCACGTAGGTAATTTAATACGCTACCATATTGCATTCAAAATATTGGAAAATATTTCCTATTGCCTGATTAATACAGGTTTTTTTAAAACAAGGTAAATGGTTCATAGTGTACCAGCAAGGGTACACGATGAACCGGGGGGGTGGGACTAAATGAACCAGGTGGTACACAATGAATCAAAGTAATAGATAAACCGATTATTGTTTGTTTAAGTTGATTTTAAATAACAAATGATACTGTGATCATCCAACCGCTAGGTGCGGCTAACCCAAGTGTCCCTGGGGGTGCCCCATACGTCATGTGTGCCTTATAGTTTTCTTGGAAACATCATAGCTGGTGGTAATGCCTGGCCAATCGCATTTACAATACAGCAAGTTGTAACCAAGATTCCACGTGCCCCACATGTAGTCACATGTGGGGAACGTGGAATCTTGGTTACAGACACTGCGTCCATTAGCTGCCAGAACTTTATGGGGTCGTTGCACAGTTGTGGTAGAGGTTTCGTCAAGATTATGTATTCGACTTCTAGCAAAAGATGGAAAGCGACTTAAAACTTCTTTCAGGTTGTCGTAAATTGTTTCTACGTTCTTTTGATTAAATGTTGTAGCTTTTGCCATACTACAAGCCTCCAGTTTTTTCAATGACAATTCAGATTGTCTTGGCCTAAATCCCCTCATCCAATCTCGGCCTGCCATGTCATGGACTTTCCACGATGGCGGCTTTTAAATTTTATTAATAACTGCCATTTGGTAGGTAATTCTGCGACAGTCTTTAGAAGTTAGGTCATAGAATGTATGTGCACAATCAAATAAAAACTTCTTGATGCAGTCTTCTTGTCCATCATTAAAGTTTGTTCGATCAAATTGCCGCATTACGGGCTCCATGACGGATTTTTGCGGTATTTTTTAATGTATCTTCGCAGTGTTGGATAGGGAGAATGGCTGCTTCATCAGCCCCGACAAATGTTTGTCTATTCCTATTTGAATAGCTGCTGCTGTGTGATAAACCTTTTTACGGGTTTGCCCTAATGTGTTTCGGCCCATGCTGAAATAAAGAAGTAGTACTTAATGATACTCACATCAACAATCAGAGGTTGACTGGAATAATACTCCCCACCTGTTTCTATGTGAAAAATCCATAACTACATAATAGCATAAGGTAAAGCAATTAGATGTAGTACACAATGAACCGTGGTTCATTGCTCACCCAATCTAAGTGACTCACTGCGTACCCATCCCCTCTTAGGAAATTTCAGGTAATGTTTTACACAATAACTGTTGAGAAGTAATTCCAAAAAGTAGTCTCATACAAGCGCAAGGACCCACATTACACATACAATTCACTCATAGTTTAATAAGAGTTAAAATAATAAAGTAATTACAAAAATAAACTAACGATTTTTTCGTCCTTTTTGATAAACAAAACACAAGGACGAGGCGCACATATGCGTTTGTGGCGTCTGGTTGCCGGCGACTAGATCAAACTGCATGGCAAGGCAAGCAAGTCGTTATACGTTTTTTGCACGAGCTAGCAACATCACGTATTGCCTGTAGGTAGTATGGTTCATACGGTACACGCGGTTCATTGGCTACCACTCTACCCTACCTATATCCGTGCTTCCAGCATTGAATAAAATCTATAAAAAAAAAACATGCTGGATCAGATGTTGTCTCACTTCAATTCAAATGGGATCCTGCATAGTCAGCAGTTTGGTATCACGAAAGGTAGGTCGATAACGGACGCGGGAGTAAAACTCATCAGTCACATTTTGGAATCTTGGGAGAAGTCCCAGGATGCCATTGGCATTTTCTGTGATCTCTCAAAAGCGTTCGACTGCGTCGACCACAACACACTGATCTGTAAATTACACCACTACGGAATTCGAGGACAAGCTGCTGATCTTGTGCTTTCATATTTATCAAACAGACAGCAAAAAGTGAATGTTAATGGGGTGATGTCCTCCGGGTCTCTAGTCAAGATGGGCGTGCCCCAAGGTTCAATTCTCGGCCCTTTCCTTTTTCTTGATTACATTAATGATCTCCCTTTTATGATGGCTAAATTATCGGATATAATTCTATTTGCTGATGATACTTCGGTAATTTTTAAAATAGATAGGAAAGATACGGATGTCTTACATGTCAACGAAAGTCTTATTATTCTCACAAAATAGTTCGCAACTAACAATCTTTTACTGAATGCGCCAAAAACTAAATGTCCTATGTTCTCTTTACCAAATGTACCACAACGTGACCTAACTTTAAATCTTGACGGGAAAAGTATTGAAGTTATAGCTGAAACTGTATTCTTAGGGATTACTATCGATTCAAAACTGCAGTGGGGCGCGCACATTAGAACTCTTTCGGGTAGGTTAAGTTCAGCTGCATATGAAGTAAGGAAAATAAGGCAGTTAACCGATGTAGCCACAGCTAGGTTAGTATATTATGCTTATTTCCACAGTATTAGGTCTTATGGCATTCTGCTGTGGGGATCAGCAGCAGATGTTGACTCAATTTTCATCTTACAAAAGAGGGCAATCCGCGTGATCTATAAAATGGGTCCTCGCGAGTCCCTTAGAGAAAAAATTAAAGAAATCGATATACTGACTCTACCTTCACTTTATATTTTGGAATGTATTTTGTACGTCCGCAAAAATTGAGGGCTTTTCAAAACTAGAAGCGACTTACATAATTTAAATACACGCAGTAAGCACGAAATTGTAATACCCAAATTCAGATTAACAAAAACTAGCAAGTCTTTTCATACAAACAGTATAGGTACGCTTTTATAACAAGTTGCCAAAGTCAGTTATAGAACTGACCGATGGAAAGTTCAAAAACTACATCAAACGTGTCCTTGTTAAAAAAGCATATTATAAAATCAAGGACTACTTTGAAGATAAAAATTTTGGCTTTAGCTCCTTCTGCGCATGCGGCTTCCCTGGTAACTCATAAACGGCACAAATATGTGGATGTCTCTAACTATTCTCAATCTCATTAATTCTTTGTTTTTTTACCTTCTTTTAATTATTCTTTTTACAATGGTTTTCAATCATCTTCATAGCCCTTTGCTAAGAATAGTTACAGCACTGATAAGAATATTTGTGCCACATGTTAGATTTAGTCTTTTTTTTTTATTTTACTTTTGTATAGATTCCTTTACCGATTGTTTTGTTAATGTGTGAACATTGTAGGCCTTCTAGATGCTTGTTAACATTTGTTAACTTTTTAACTCGTTTTATTTTCTTTTGTGTAAATAATATGTAATCTTTATTTTTATTTTTCTTACGACTTATTGTCGGGCCTACGTAGTCCCCACATATCTAAGTACTAATGCTGTAACAAGGAAATATTGTAAAACCAAACCATTTTTTTAAAAGAGTAACCATGGAGTTTCTTGCCGGTTCTTCTCCATAGGAAACGACCAATCCGAACCGTGCACCTTTTGTCGACGTTTTTTATGTGCCCATGTAGGCCTATATGAAATAAAAAAAATGATTTTGAAGTTTAAACCCACCGAGCGCCTCTTGGGCTGGGATCGGGTGGGGAGGGGCCGGATACAGACCTCTCCAGACAATGGTCGTACTCGTAACTACCCAAAGGTGAAGCTACCAACACCGAGTAGCGGTCTGCAACTGTTGTCAGCAGAAGGTCCAAGCAATGGGCTCTGTGCAAATCAACAACCGGCACCTCGTTGCTCCCTGGAGCAGCTGGGTGAGATTTAATGCAATCGTGTACGTTACCCCAACAGGAAAGTGACTCCTAGAGAGATATGAGTGGAACATATAATTCGTGCGTAATCTGCTGTGAATGTGCGCTACATAAAAAATAAGTGCGTGACGTCGTTTTTGAAACAAACGGAAAAAACTATTCCTGCTGGGGTAACGTTGTTCCAGCAGGAAAATCCTAAACGAATGATCGGAATGAGAAATATTATGCATGGGCAGAGAGCCTATATTTGTGCATAAATGTGCGTCGAAAATATAACTGGTGCGTCATCATGTTTTCGAGATATTGCATTTCCTGCTGGGAAACGTTTCGCAAAATCGTGTATCTCTGAAATCATTGTACGTGCGCCTGTAGAATAAATATACACGAGTAGCTCTTGATTTGTGCTTATTTGTGCCGGATTTAGATTTAAGAAAATATTTATAATTTTCAAGTAATTGCGTTTTTTCGAAAACCTGAAAATTATTCGCAGCGCCTAAATGAGAAAACGTATAAGCTCGCTGAAAACTGTATCCAGTCCATCTTGACGCTTGTAATAACCATTAAAAGTTTCAAAAGCATACATGCTTGCGTTATCGAATAATATTGCTAAAAGTCAAAACGAGGGTGTCATAACTTTGACGGCAGAATACAAGAAACTGACTAAACCCAAGATAGGTAGGTGTAAACCGCAAGTATGTGCGTTTAGTCAAAAATATATAGTGAAAATATTCAGCTTGGAATATTTCGCAATAAGTAGATTAAAACAAAAAACTAAACATATAAACAATGGCTGGTTATCCGACCACATTCAAATGACTACTTCTTAATTGGACGTATTAAACCTCAGCTGTTGTCCGTACAGTCGCGTTCAAACGTTTGTTGGTATGTCTTAATTTTGGAGGCTAAATAAATACATACATACAATAAACTCACGCCTTTTTCCCATGGGGGTAGGCAGAAACTACAGAACGCCACCTGCTACGATCCTTACATACTTCTTTTGCTCTGCACGCTGTTGTGAACGGCGAGTCGAGCTTCCGGAGACATCGACTTGCTGGTCACATCTGTATGTTTAGCACCATTCACTTTATTCCCTGCATTCACTCTCCTTTCCACATCCTCTTCAATCTTTCCATCCCTTGTGAACATACTTCCCAGATATACAAACTCGTTCACTTGCTCCACACTCTTATCATTTGTTTTCACTTCACACTTCGATACATCGTCTTCTCTTTCAAACACCATTACCTTAGTCTTGTTTACATTTATACTCATCCCTTTTAACTTAAAAGCTTCATTCATCACAGTCACTGAGTCACCATGTCTTGCAACTGTTCTGCTGGCGATGCAAGTAGCACTTGATCATCTGCATAGAGAAGGCATTTGACAGGCAACTCATTCATCCTCAATCCGCACTCATGCCCTTTTAAACCTATCAGACAACTATCCATGTATAAGTTGAACAGCCACGGTGACGCTACACAGCCCTCTCTAACACCCCTTGAAATGGAAAACCAGTTCGTATACGCCCCATTAATCCTAACACAAGCACTGGAATCCCTATATAGAGATTTCAGTGCCCGTACCAAGTGCCAGTCCACACCTTTCCCGGATAGCGTCGACCATAGTTCATCCCTCCACACACTGTCATAGGCCTTCTCCAAGTCCACGAAAGCACAATAGACATTTTTGTGCTTAGCCAGATGTTTTTCAGCTATGCTCCTCAAGGAGAAGATCCGATCCATACAGCCCATTCCCTCTCTAAATCCTGCTTGCAGGTCCCATAATTGTTCATCCGTCACTTTTACCACTCTATTTATTAAAACTTTCGCATATAATTTGCCGACAACACTCAAAATACTAATGCCGCGGTAGTTTTTACACTCCTGCTGTGGGCCTTTTCCCTTATATTAAAATTAATTAAATTAAATTAAAATTAATTTTTTAAATCCATTCCTATTTCATTCTTATTCTTTTGCTCTTCGTCTGAGTTTGGGTCTAGACAACTTGCCTCTGCCCAGTTACCCACTTCTTGCACACTATCCTGACAACTAAATAAACTTTCAAAATATCCCTTCCAGCGTTCCAAGACCTTACATTCTTCACTCAGTAAGCACTCATCTTCTGCTCTTATTCCATTCATGCTCGATGTTTTAGTCACTCCCCGAGCCAATCTTACCTGTTTCCAGAACAGCTTAACATTTGCCCTAAAGTTATCGGAGAACTTCCTGTTATATTTTTCTTCCTTTTCATCCTTCTTCATTTTTACCACCTCTTTGACTTTCGCTTTAATTTGCTTGTACGTTACTTTCACTCTTGCCAGATCATCCGTCACGTTTGTTGCCTCATTCATTCTATTTTGGGCCTTACAGGCTAACACATTAAGCCAAGCCTCTTTCTTCTTCTTCACCACCTCTTTTACTTCATCATCTACCCAAGTATCATTCGTTCTACTACCACGTTTCCTCTTCGCAATACCACATAACTTTGCGGCTACGTTCACCATACTACTTTTCACTATTTCCCACACATCCTCTAAACTGAAATCATTCATATCATCAAATATCTTATCCGTCTTCTGTTTTACTTGCCTCTTATATTCCTCATTTACTTTAGTTCTTGTAATCTTTTTACATTTATTCTTTCTAACGCGGTCACAGGAACTTGAACTCGATGACGCCAATGCTTGAACAGACCAGCCATCCGACACATAACCAGATAGTGATCGGTCCCCACATTAGCACCCCGATAGGCTCTTGTATCTGCAACTATGCTCTTCAATCTTTCATCTACAATAACAAAATCAATCATACTTCTACTGTCTTGCCTTTCCCACGTATACCTATAGATCTTTCTATGATCAAACATAGTGTTCATTACACACAGGCCCTTCTCTACACATACTTCTAGTAAATTCCTCCCATTCTCATTCACTCTATTGACCCCGAATGCCCCTAATACTCATTCGAACCCATTCCTCTTCACACCAACCCAACTATTACTGTCGCCGAGCATAACAATCTTCTCGTTAGACCTACATTCATTCACTATATCTCCTAGACTTCCCCAGAATTATTCTCTCTCAGAAAGTGAGCATCCCATATCGGGTGCATACACGCACAAAATAAAAATAGGGTGTAGGCCCACCTTAATTCTCACCTAAAGAATCCTAGGGCTCACACAAGCGTAATCTTTTACACACCTCATCATCCGCTCTGAGAGGATAACCCCCACACCCTGACAGGCCCTCTGTGTCTCTTGAACACCGGATCAGATAGCGGTCAGGGACCCGTGTTTAGACATATCCACTCCCTTTCTTTTTGTCTCATTCACACATAACACATCAATCCTTTTGTCCTTCACTATTTCACATACTTCATCCATCTTATCTATCATCCCTCCATGCACATTCAGCGCAGCTAAGCGACACTCCGCAGATCGCTTTTCGCCCCATGAGAACAATTGACGTGGTGTGTGGCGAGCATCACCACCGTCTCCGAGTAAAATTAGTTAGCCTCATTTTGTTCCCACGAATAGCAAGGGAAACTATGTACACGCTCTACAGAGCCCCGCTTGTAGAGGTAAGGCTGGATAGTGCCTGCGGGCGCCTGGTCCCAGACAGCAGGCACGCTTGCGACTTAGGCTCTCCCCTAGCCATGCAGCTCTCGGCACGGCGACCTTAGCTTGGGGGTGAGATGTTCGCACCGCACAGAAGGAAACAGAAGTGTCCTCTAGCATTTATTCCCTTAGTCGCCTTTTACGACACCCACGGGATGAGATGGGGTGGTGTAATTCTACGGCCCAGACACCATACGGGGCACGAGGCTAAATACAAAATACATTAAATGCACCTTGTGACCATAACAAATGAAAGAGGTTGTTATTGTAGAAATTATTATTTTTATACTCTTAATTTTGTTTTTTAAAGTAATTATGGCATCAAATCACAGATCAAATTACAAACCTATTAATATTAGAACACATAGTTCAATCAAATTAGTTGTACCGTGTGTACAAATATTATTTAAAATCACAGATCAGTTTTTTTATTTACATAAGTACTTAGTCTTAGTAATGGGGTACGGTTTTTAATGTTTGGGTACGTAACCTTAAAAACTCAATGCTAATCTAGCCTACGGCTCAGATCAAATAAAAGGTCAAGATGGAACGTTGCAAACAACAAAGTGACGCTGGTTCTAACTATGCCTTGCCGTACAAATACACAATTACACGCACTCACTTAGGGCTTGTACACAAAACTGCGATGCGACGTCGCATCGTAAAAATCTGTGAGCTTGTTGCTGTTTACTGCTTAGCTGTTTTCTGTGTTAGGAATTCGCTTCGCAGGTTTGTGTACAAGCACTTACAACGAAATTACGCCTTAGCTTCTCATTCGAGCTCACAGATAAAATAATAAAGCTCAACTGAAAAGCTAAGGGGTAGTTTCGTTGTACGTGTGTGCGTGTAATTGTGTATTTATACGGCAAGGTATAGTTTGAACCGGCTTCACTTTGTTGTTTGCAACGTTCCAGCTTGACTTTTTATTTGATCTAAGACCTACGGTTTAAATCAATGTATGTACCTACGTTGTTTTTTTTTACTGTTGTGTTAATTGGCTTTTTATTTATAAACTGTATCTGTAGGTTATTTTTTGTAGAAGGTATTCATCGCACTTAGCTCGAACTTCTTTTTTTAAAACAGGCGCCATCAAATTTTTGGTCTCTCAAGTACTTTTTCCTACTAATATTATAAAGGCAAATGTCTGGATGTGTCCACAAAATACTGAATGTATTTTAATGAAATTTGAAATATAGAAGATAGGCTATACCTTGGCACTAATTTTTCTAATGTACTTACTTAATTAAGTGCAAGTCACGGAAACAGCTAGTAGAATACGTATAATCCAATAACAAGTTATTTTTTTTTTTACTTTTCAACCTCAGTGTACTCAGGCACAACACGCTACAACCGGTTCGTGAGTAAAGTTAAGAAGGTCATAGTTATGTATATCGTCCGTCGCTTTTTTGTAGTCATTCGAATTTGGTCGGATAACCAGCCTTTGTTTACATGTTTAGTTTTTTGTTTAAATCTACTTAATGCGAAACATTCCAAGCTGAATATTTTCACTATATATTTTTGACTAAACGCATATACTTGTGGTTTACACCTATCTTGGGTTGAGTCGGTTTCTTGTATTTTGCCGTCAAAGTTATGACACTCTCGTTTTGACTTTTAGCAATATTATTCGATATAGCAAGCATGTATGCTTTTGAAACTTTTTATGGTTATTTCAAGCGTCAAGATGGACTGAATACAGTTTTCAGCGAGCTTATACGTTTTCTCATTTAGGCGCTGCGAATTTTTTTCGGGTTTTCAAAAAAGCGCATTTACTTGAAAATTATAAATATTTTCTTAAATCTAATTCCGGCACAAATACGCACAAATCAAGAGCTACTCGTGTATATTTATTCTACAGGCGCACGTACAATGGTTTTAGAGATACACGATTCTGCAAAACGTTACCCCAGCAGGAAATGCAATATCTCGAAAACCTGATGACGCACCAGTTATATTTTCAGCGCACATTTTTGCACAAATATAAGCTCTCTGCCCATGCACAATATTTCTCATTCCGATCATTCGTTTAGAATTTTCCTGCTGGAAAAATGTTACCCCAGCAGGAATCTATTTTTCAGTTTTTTTCAAAAACGGCGTCACGCACTTATTTTATATGTGGCGCACATTCACAGCAGATTACACACGAATCATACGTTCCACTCATATCTCTCTATGAGTCACTTTCCGGTTGGGGTAACGTACACAACGCAATCACAAGCTTTCTCGTCTCTCGCCCAGCATGATCAGTGCAGTTGCTTAGGGGTCTCGTCGATGTCCATGTTTGTGTGAGTGTGCCGTTTCGAACGTTTGTAGGTAGTTTCCGTACTGTTCGTCCTAGGCTTGTCGAAAAAATATGGATACATCGACATTTTTGATTTGATGTAATTTTTTTTTAGCCGATATATTTTCATCCGATACAAAATATTCAATATCGAAAAACGTATCTTAAACAATATTTTTTTTCAATTTGAATTTCATCATCATCTGCCTAGCCTTTTTCCCAATAATTGTTGGTGTCGGCTTCCAGTCTTACCGGATTCAGCTGAGTACCAGTGTTTTACATGGAGCGACTGCATATTTGACCTCCACAACCCAGTAACTGGGTAACACGATACCTCTTGGTAAGACTGGAAGCTTATTTATATCTTTTTTTAATTTTTTAGCAAAATATTTGACAGAATTCAAAGCCGTATAAGATAAGAACGTACGGAAAATTACTGTATTGTCTTTGACTAGAATGTTATGTTTGCGTTGTGTGTCATCTTCTAATATTTTTAGAAGATTGCTATTTAGGTGTTCGATAATTTCAAATTTTGCCTATTCAAAAGTAATAACGGCAAAAAAAAAAATGTTTTTAATAAGATTCTCTAAATTATAATAATTTACATTTTGTATAAAAATTACGGCTCAATCTCAGAATACCAGATTCTCATTAAATCAGATTCCGAACAGTCGAAATCAAAATATTTATTGAGACCAGACGGAATGGCCATAATGCCTTGGAAGGTGGGTAGGCCTTTGGTGTGGGACGCAACATGTGTCGACACCCTTGCGCCATCCCATCTTCTTAGCACGGTGGGCTGTGCTGGTGCGGCCGCTGCCAGTGCAGAAAACCTCAAACGTCGTAAATATAACAACCTTATTGGAAGTTATATTATTTTATACTCTTACTGGAAGTTAACTATATGTTAAGATAAATTATATTATATTACTAGCTGACCCGGCAAACTTTGTTTTGCCATAAAAACACTGAACATTTATCTACCCTACCTTACACTACCTACCCTACCCGACCCTACACTACCCTACCCTACACTACCCTACCCTACACTACCCTACCCTACCCTACACTACCCTACCCTACCCTACACTACCCTACCCTACACTACCCTACCCTACACTACCCTACCCTACACTACCCTACCCGACACTACCCTACCCTACACTAACCTACCCTACACTACCCTAACCTACACTACCCTACACTACACTACCCTACCCTACACTACCCTACCCTACCCTACACTACCCTACACTACCCTACCCTACACTACCCTACCCTACACTACACTACCCTACACTACCCTAACCTACACTACCCTACCCTACCCTACCGTACCCTACCCTACACTACCCTACCCTAAACTACCCTACACTACCCTACCCTACACTACCCTACCCTACACTACCCTACCCTACACTACCCTACCCTACCCTACACTACACTACCCTACCCTACACTACCCTACCCTACACTACCCTACCCTACACTACCCTACCCTACCCTACACTACCCTACCCTACACTACCCTACAGTACCCTACCCTACACTACCCTACACTACCCTACCCTACCCTACCCTACCCTACCCTACACTACCCTACCCTACACTACCCTACCCTACCCTCTACCCTACACAAAGCAAAAATAGCATATACAATAGCAATAAATTACAAATTGACTACGTTTTAGTTTAGAAAACTTTTGTATGGGAAAAAGAAAAGGGCTGTTTTTATTTTTTCCCGGCAATTATTAGAATTTTTCTCCCCGTAAAAACCATCTTTGAACTTCAACGAACATTTAAAAAAAAGAATTGGCCAAATTGGTCCAGGCGTTGTTGAGTTATGCGCTTACCAACACATTTTGCGATTCATTTTTATATTATAGATTTACCTATTTTTGTTTATTAACATTGTTAAGACGTCTAAAAAGTGTTCTCCTTATTTATTCACATTCAAGTATTTTAATATTATTTAATAATTAAATAAAATGGATCAAAGTGATATAAAAATTATAGTACCTATGTCAGAAAGGCAAACCAGCGTTACTGCACGCAGGGTTCAGGTACGACTTCTGTTTAAAGAACAAGTCTGGACAACAAATTGGCGTTGTTTCCGACAAAAGGAATGTAATACCTCGATACTTTTGGATGTCAATAACAAAATAATAAGGGATGGGAGGCATACATGTAAACCAAACCGTATTAGAAATATCATAGAAGGCTGCATGGACGATTGTAACAAGTACAATTTCAAAATTTAAAAACCCCCGACACATTTATCTTGCGAAAACACCCCGATTCAAACAGTAAAACGTCCATAACTTTTTAACGGCTGAACCGATTTTATTCAAACATAGCTAAGAACAATCTCGACAAAATTACTGTAATACCTACAATACATAATTACTATTATTGCTGTAATACAAGCCGTGAAAGAAGTATATCCGGATGTGAAAATCAAAGGGTGTTATTACCATTTTTGGAAAGCTGTCGAAAGGATGAGCTATTAGTTAAAATTTAGTGAATCCGATAAAGGTCTCGAAATAACACATCTTTTCTCACAGTTAGCATTGCTTCCTCCAGTAATAGGTAATTCCGCTTTATGTGAAATGGCATCAGCCAATGAGATTTCATCAATTTTTTTTTACGAATTTGAGTTTATTTTAGTTTGTTTCTGTTGTTCACGATTTATTGTTATTTTTTGTGCGAATAATTAGGTATCTGTAATTTGATTATTTCTTCTGAAATTTTTTTCATTTAACTGTAGGTACTTCTGGTATTTTGCGAATCTGGTATTTTGAGAATCTGGTATATTGAGAATCTGGTATATTGAGAATCTGGTATATTGAGAATCTGGTATTCTGAGATTGAGCCAAAATTACTACTACCTACCTACTAATGAGCCAGACTGAACTCAATAAATTATTATTTTAAAACCAAAAATCTCTGAAAAGTTGGACCGATATTTTTTCCTCGATATATCGAGGTCGATATTGATATTTTAATAAATATCGATATATTTGTTCACTTCCGAAATCCCTAGTTTGTCCATATTTATACTGTGCTGTGCCTGGCGGTGGCGTGACGTCGCCCGTCAAGTCAATCCATCGAGATTCGAGAGCCGGTAAGTTCCACAGAGAAACTTATACACAGATTACTGATATGTAGCTAGCTAAACTTATATACACGGACAGTGAGTTCTAAGGCACGGCATGGCGCCCGTAGTAAATTGCCGTTCAGCAGATCATTGTAGGTACATCTTTGAATGGCGGCCAGCAGGCCGACTGAACCCGGAACTTTCATATTATATACCTAAAAAAGTGGTGGTAACACTCGGCGGGACCGCCGCTTTAATCTTTGACCTACCCTCCCCCGAATATAATCCTGCCGTCGCCCATGCAAGGTAGTAATTAAACAAAATTGCAACGCTAAATAAATTTTATTTCATGTCAATAGGTTTTTCACACTCAAATTATAATGTACAGCTTATACTTAATAACATCGAATCTGTCTAGCATTAGTAGAATTTTAATATCACGGAAGAGCAAATAACAAGGATGTGCATGTTCATCAATTAAATTACAGGTGCATAAATTGTCTGTTATCAAATTACGAAGGTAAAAATTTATAAGTATATTGTAAATTATGTTATTCCAATTACTGTTTCAGCGTCATGGCTGAAGGCGTTTAAAAATATTATTTTGTTAAGCCGCCAGCACCCAGTTATGAATAGTGTGACTGAGGATTTATTACCTGGATTTGTTATATTTACTCAATAAAAGTTTGAGTAAAAAGAATAAACGTCGCGTCCCTGACCCTCGGCTTCATAGGATGGACGGTGCTTCTAAATTGAGAAGGGCATCGATTTTAATAAATAATGTGGGTCTATAAAACAGGTAAAACAAGAATGAGCCGGATTTAATTAAGATTTTTTTTTTTTTTCATTTCATGTATTTTTACATACTCCCCACTAAGCCGGCGCGAGACCTTATAAGGCGTCTGTTTAAATGTTTTCTATTGTGTTTGTAATTAGTGTAATTACGCCGAATGAAGCACATTAAACTGCTTTAATTTTAAAATAATTATACTACCCACATTTCCCCGGAAGCTGAAGGCAGGCTGCCAACTGGCTAGAGCTTTCAATCCGGGATAATTTAGAATGTAATATGATCGATATTATGAGGCGGATAAAAGTCAGTGGTCGAATACTCGCAACAAGGTGGCCGGTGCTGCCCGCCGGTGACTTAGTAGACAGATATGGATTATACAAAATAATTTATTCTTATATTATCTGCTCTATAGAATAACAATATTTTCGCAATTTAGTTTAAGTCTCTGCCCTAAATACGCCGTTGGGTAGGTACTGATTTTAGATTATATATTTACTAATAATTATGAAAAAGACAATGCAATATGATACTGCAAACTTAACATCACTTGACAATATTCATCTGTTTAACAATAAAGTTTCATTCTTCGATAAGTAATGCTTCGTAAGAATATAATTATATTATGGATAGGTTCAACCTTGATAAATCACATAGGGCGCCAACGAAACCACGCAAATCACGTCGTCACACAACGATACTACAAATAAACCATTACTCACACTGTCTCCAACACCAGAACACTCATTACAATAAATAGACAATTATACTACTTTACAAGGAATTTCATTGCAATCAATTCGCATACTTATAATCTTAAATTCTCGCACATGTATCTTGCAAGAGCCATGACGCGAAGCACCTCAAAAATATGTAACTAATATATTAGTCCCTTGCTGGCTATTGATATAAGTTGACTCTAGCGCTTTATAGGTAGGTATAATTATTTCACAATCAGTATCTACAGTTTCGTTTATTGTAGATTTAAGCTAATGTTTATCCCATCAATACGAAGCAAAGTTGGTAGACACTAAAGATTAAACAAAGTAGGTATGGTTTTATTAACTTGGTGTTGGTTTACCTATGTTTAAATCAGAATATTTTTTTTACTTAATTGGTGAAACTTGTCTATTACGGCGAAGCCTTGTCTTTACAAGTTTTAAATTCATTATTGAAATAAAATTTCCCTGCGTTTTTGTTAGTAGGTATCTATGCTGGCATTTTTTGTTACAATGAAGATTATTATTTTTAAAAAAAACACTAACATTTAATGCCGTACATTTAACAGGTTATTAGATAAAACAATATTCCGTTTCTAGTACGTCACGCGATAATAACGGCATTTGTAAATCTGCTCATTTTTAAACTTTTATAACGGCTACACTCTTGTTTCGGTTACTTATTGTCTAACGCACCTATTATGATCTCATTTTATATTTTTTTAAACGCGTCTACACTAAAATATAGAATTAAGTACCCAAATAATTTTATTGCACAGAATGATTCCGAAAATTATTTATATAGATATTATATTATTTATTGCAGTATGTGGACAACGGATAAAGCGAAAGGAGTAAGTAAATAATCTAGTATGAAAATTATCTTGCGAAACAGACTCGCAATACCAAAATAAGCAAACCAACGTGCTGTTGCAGCAAGCACAGTATTGACATTTGAACAACTAGTGCGCTTTGGTGAGTCTTGTTTTTACAAACTTTTATTTTCTAAGACTGTTGAGTTGAGTAGGTGCACAATTTCTTGCACAGAATTGCACACCGCACATTGTATAAAGTCATCATTTTACTGCTTTCGTTATCTATTTAGATCCAATAATTAATTTAGGTGTTGAGTGTGTCCTTTAAAATCTGTTAAATATTTATTATGTAAATGAAAGAATTAATAACTTAATTTTAAGAAAAAATGTGAAGGATGGTTTTAAGTGCGAAGATGGTTTGATCAATTTATAATTTCGTGTCCAGTAAAGAGTAATTTAACTACTTGTACATTAATTTCTTAACAAATACGATTAGATTTTTAGTTCGTAGTTTAAAAAAATGTGTATGATTTTGTGAAATTTTGAAATTTAATCATCAGATTAGTAACGTGAGACCCGGGTAAAAGCTGAAACTTATGTAGTAGTGTTTTTTCATAATTTGCTTGATTGAAACTAAGTAGTTACCTACTTCTTTACTGGATGAAGAGTGTTTAACGCGTAGGTACATTAGAAGTTTTTAAAGAAATTCAAATTTCCCTAATACCAGCTTTTATCAAATAACGAATAAGTTTTTATATATTTTTAAGCTTTCAATGAATAGTTTAGAAAGTGTGGTTAAAATTAATTAGCAAACCAATTAGTCCAATGTATTAATTGACACCGATTTATTTGTTACCGACTTTTGGGTCTGTGCATGTGCACACGAAAACAGGTAGATACAGTACGATCTACGTATTACTAAATAGGTGACGTGCACATTATATTTGACCAATGCAGGTGGACCAAGGATTTAACATTGTGAAAACATCATCATCCATATTGCAATACAAAATTATCATTTACGTTAAGTTTGTATCTAAGGGTCAAAATCGGAAGCACCCCGTGCAAAACGTGTCAATGGTGCTATATTTAACAGGTCAGCTTTAATACCTTTGATCGCTCAAATTAAATAAGTTGGTAAGGTGTATGTAATAATAATACAGGGAAATTCATGGTAGGATGTTACCTATTCTTTGTTTATCATTAAAAATTATGCAAAAAGTTATTTCTACTATTGTGTAAATAACTATGCCACATATCGATAAAAATTGACTCATTGGGATAAGATGTTGTCTCCGAAAAATATTCGTTTAAATGTAATTTGTTGTATTAGACTTAACACACATTAACAATGCTTAATCTACCACCAACAATCGACATGCATTTAAATTAAAACCAAACAACAAATGGCCAAACCAAATAAGTTAATAAAATAAACAAAGTCAAGCGAAAACATACACAAGAAAACAATACCAATACCTATAAGTAGTTACCTATCGACAATATTTTCGGAATATTATTATAGGTGCGTAATAAATTAAACACTGTCACTTACGAAAAGATATTAAAATTTTCAATGCATCGAGGAAGTGGAAGAGTTTTATAAAATGGTTAAGTAATACAAAATATTGTAACGTTTACATCTAACGCTCGTATCACCGTTTCAGTTAGGTACGGACACGATAACACATTTGCCACGGATACTTTTATTCGTAATACTTTCTTTGTGAGTTTAGTAGGAAGTAACAATATTCAATACACGTGTGCAATTATTATTGCATGATTGAAAAAAAAACTTAGCAAATGTTAACAGCTTGCTCTTTGAATATCTTGATTGTAACGAAATAAAGGAAATTAATGTTGAAGTCTGAAACGTTCAGGATTGGCTTGGAGCGGTTGCGGCAGAAGGGGAACATCATGAGAAATCATTGCATGCCCAAAACCAAATAGTCAAGAACGTGTGGCAAAAGTATTGGGTTGGGCCAGCGGCTGGCGTAGGTACGGCCTCGGGGTGGACGGGAGACATTATAGACTGATTATGTTCCATTTTAAGCGTTAATGTCAGAATTAATAATAAACTCGAAGTTTATCAAATCTAAATTAACATTACAAATAATCGTACTCGTCAACATTTTCACGGTCACACTGTGGAAGTACGATACTGGATTAGGTGCGTTTTTATTACTGTAATCCTACTCTCCATTGCAATATCTAGTAGAAAATACGGCTTTCGAAATAGCTTAATGGACATTTTTTTTTTTTGCAAATGTTCTCTTTTGTGATCGTATGTAATCGTAATTTCACATTTGCTTAGTATGTATTTACTACTCTGAAAATATAGGAAATCTAACTGTTCGACATTTTTGCCGTCTTGCGATTAGGTTGTAAAAATAATAATAGGTGTATTATCTAAGCAATGAACAATGATAAATTAATAGCAAGGAGAGCAATATTTTAAGCTGCAGGTTTCAGATTAATCAAGGCTATGATATAAGATTGATATAAAATCAAACTTAAATCTCAAAAAAAATACATTTCATTAAGATGTATTTTCAGCACTAGCTCAAAGGAATAAGTATTCAAATACAAAAACACAAACGAACGACCAGTAGATATGATAATTATGCATCTACTCAAGAGCAAGGTTATACACTTTTCCTTCGACACTATCTGGCTGATGTAGAAAATAATAATATCTTTTCCGTAACATGATTAACTATTTATCTGTTACTAATATAGATGTACATCAAATGAAGTAAATACAATATAGCATAAAACTACCATACATATAATTTTATACAAGAATAAAATGTAATGCAAGTGGAATTAGATAGTCTGTATTTTTTTACTAGGTACAAGTTCTTTTTGTACTTAATAGTTTGGGTAACGACATGCGACACTACTAATATTGCTATTATGTGTTTATACCTACTTACAAAATGTATTTGATTGAAATAACTGAGAACATGAAAAGGGGTAATTGTATTCATAATTATTAATTTTGGGATTAAACCTTGATCGTGTAATATGTTATCTAAAAAAATTCTTACATTTTTGTTCGCGCAACTCGACAAAAATAATCCATATTCGTTTTGATAATTACGCGCATTGTGCTTAGCTTGCGAAACTTCACAGAAGTGATGGATCTTTGAGTTTTGAAAATATTTTTTTCCTTTAAAATGTCTTATGTTGAGGGTTTTAGACATCACACGAAGCGTATCTACCTGATTTAATTTGGCAATGTATAGGTAGTGGTCGGTTGTTGAATATTTTTTTGTTACTTTTTTATATTATATTTAAATAAAATTTAAAACGGCTACATCATTTTTGTGATTTAATGGATTTTACATAAATATGAGTGAACAATGCCCCCTATTCAGTCGGTTATTTTTATTACACCTTGTATAAGGCAAGTATCGTCAACTGACGAAACCCTTTTCTAAGGTACGTTGATGCATGAGCGGTATCCAATTGATGCAGTTGTCTGTACATTGTAACAGTTTTATATTGCTCAAGGAGTAGTAAGCAAATGGTGTCCTAAACGTTCACTTTAGACTCTATAGATGATAATTCACCCAATTTCCATGTTTCGACACAAAGTACATGAGGCACTTAGGCGTAGGGTTTAAAAAAGTCTATTATTGATTTCGAATCCTCCAATTTGTATACTACTCCATAATTTAAGAATTGTCAAATCAACATATTGTAAGTTGTAAAATAATTTGAAAATAAATATATCTTTGTCCTATAATTTGTATTGAGTAATGTTTAACACTAAAGGCCAGTACCATCATTCAAATATTTTATCCTACCGGGAATACTTAGAAATTACTGCTAACTCTTTTGTTAACCATCTCTACTAAATTAAATTGTTATCATAGTAATTACGTTGTGTGAACCATCCATAGTTATAACTTAATTACAAGATTGGTTTGACTCCATTTAGTAAGTAAGTTTTTGAGGTATATAAATTAGTCCCACCCAACTGTAAAAAACCATTCCCTTGCTTAGAGACAGCTGTAAGTGCTAAGATTCACCGGATTTAGTTTTGGTCAAAATGCTGTTATCGATTTTTCGGCAGCAATGAAATTTAATAACGTATGTTTAATCTCCTTGGAGACTCCTAATAGATGTCGTTATTTCATCTCATTTAGGTATATCCAGTCTTGCAATTTGTACAAACATCCTTCCAATTTTTCTAAATGTTATTTACATTGTCTATTGGATCAGTGCTCTACAGCTAAGTCTATGTATACCCATTCAGTAAACAATCCCACATTGCTTAGTAACAAAAATATTCTAACTATTTATTTCGTCAAAAATAGACATCTGTCTACAATTTTCATACCCACATCCACTTGAGGAAACATACACAATAAATTTATAATAATCAACATTATTTGTTAAACAATGATAACAATCAATAGATTTCTATTTTTTACTATACAATGTATGAACTCTCAACAGTCTGCTGTTAAATCATATCATTAACTATTAATGTACAAAAGCACAGTATACTTATTTCTATTACAGTCATAATAGCACGAAGTTGCGTTAGATCCAATCCAAAGATAATCCGATTTATTGCGACATAAATTTAGTTAAACATAATATAATATTATTATTAATTTTCCACTGCATTCTTTGCAAATTGTATCTAGACAGATTTATTAAAGTTTCGTAAAAATGTATGTCAATATCGTTTAAAATGATGATGTTCTTAAATTAGTAAATAACTATGCAGTGATGATAAAATATTTTAAAATTCATTATTTTTAAACAAAGAATTAAACAATACATAATTTGATGGTTTCTGCTCTTTTCGCCTTTAAGCTTTTGCCAAATATTAATTAAGTATAAAAAAATCTTAATAATCATGACAGCTTGAATTCTTTGTAATGGTAACTTGATTTTTTTTTAAAGGCCTGTTTATTAGGTCCTTTATCGAAATATAACCCTTATTCATAGAAAACTACAGAATAATCATAACATAATAGAATAAATATATTTCATGGGCTACAAAGTGAAGTATTCCATGAAACAACACTCTAATGAAAATATTTTTTAAATCCAGATTCAAAAACACATTATGAAACTTTTCCAAATGTCATTTTTTATTAAAAAATTGTTTCCATTCAATTAAATGATTTTTTTGTAAAAAAAAAACAACAACAGCCTGAACCTGATCCATAGAAAAATATAAAATCCTGGAAATACATGGACTGTCAGTATAGCAAATTAACAACTAAACCTTCAACTGTCAATAAGCAGACACAATAGAAATTACCATTGTTTTAATCCGATTCGGATGAATGGACAGATGACCGGCCAATTAATTATCCAATGTTTTCCATGATTTAATATTTCGTTAAACCGTGTTTTTCGTCAAAACCTCTTCAATCAACAACAGTTTTTTGAAATTTGAGTTAAAAAACAGCAATGTTTATACTGAGCGATACTGTTGCCTTAACCATTCTTTAAATGAAGTGAATTTAAAAAAAAAAACTGTTATTTGTAAATCCATTGTGCTGCGTGTTTCATAATCTGGATTTAATTAGGTATTACTGTAAAAGCTTGATTTAAATATTTGGCATGTGGCAGCATTTATAGTTACAGCTTGCAAGCCAGAACCATCCCGTAACTACTTACTGATTCCTTACTGAGGCATGCGGAGATGTCACTTAAAATTGTCAAGCATCAAGTTTTATTGACCAGCTTGTCCAAACAAGATATGTCAACTAATTCAAATGATTGACATTTATATTTGCCACTAAAAGTTATGATTGATTCATTTTAATCAACAACTCAATCAATCAGAACATAGATACTTTTACGATGTTAGTATATGAAAAAAATATAACATGATTGTCTAAGAATTATAGTTCAGGCTTCTACAGTAATAGCGTTCAATTGAAATAACTATTGCACTGATTTTGACTAAAATAAAAAGAAATAATTAAAAATCATAATTATTGATTAAAAGTTGGTTAGTTATCATTCAATTGACAAAGTAAAAAGCACAACAAGAATTATTTCACTATCAATAAATATGTATGCAAATATAACGATTTAATTTATGTAGTGTGTAATGTACGATTCATGATACTGTAATCTACATGATTTATAATAGAATTATATAAGTATGAATAAAATCAACGAAACACAAGTAACTCCACAATAAATAAATAACATCAGTAGCAAATTATGTATGTAAACCACTCTCTTTACCATTAGTACAACCCTTTTGTATAGTGTAGATAAAACAAATGACAAAATTATCTAATTGTTGCTACAATCACAGAAATTATTGTGAGCTTTCAACCAGATGATGAATCAAACAGAGTGGCCTTGGGACTGGTGTCTTTGTCCCCACTGACTAGAGGGTCCCTGTGCAGAGTTACCTTGTTGCATCCAAGAGAGGAAATTGGGTGGAGCTGGTGGAGCAGAGGAAGCTGGGCCAGCAAAGGCACCCTGCTCAGATCCACCGGACGGTATGTTGTTGATGAGACCCCAGCCAGCTGCTTGATTTAATGCAGCTGCTACTAGAGCCTGGTTCACTGGTAATCCACCCATTCCAAGCGGCATGCTGCCGCCTTGAGCTTGCCCACCCCCTCCGGCAACTGCATTTTGACCATGTTGTCCTGATAAACTCAAAGCTTGCATGTTAACCATATCCATGTTACGGCTGCTCCATGAGTTATTGTTTGAAGCGTTGTGTGGGTGACCATCTTCATAACTCCGACCTGGCATATTGCGCTGATTGGAACCACTTTTGTTTTGTTTGGGTGAGGCATTGGATACATTCACAGATACACCTTTAATTATGTGATCCTGTCCACAAAGGCTTTGTGCAACCTCAGGATCCAAAAACGTTATAAAGCTGAAAGCTCTAAATGGTTTAGGAATAAACACATCAGTTACTTCTCCAAATTGAGAGAAGTATTCTCTCAAGTCATTGGCTGTTAATTCTTCTGTACAACGACCAACAAACACTTTACAGGGCATAGATGCAACTGAACCTTCCTTAGAGTTAGGTATCCGAACATCACACCATCTTCCATCAATCATGTGCCGCTGAGCCAGCACTCTCATCTGAGAGGTATAAGAAGCAAAACGAATGAAGGCAAAACCTTTCGACATTCCGGTTTTAGGATCTCTTTTTAATTGCGCCATTAAAACTTCACCAAATTTCTCGAAATATTCTCGTACAGTTTGCTCTGTGGCCTTCCAAGGCAATCCCAACACAATCAAGTCAGAGCATAGGTTGTCGTTTCGCTTATTCTTAGTCGCAGCAGATTCAGAGTTTTCGCCCGATTTACGCTTAGATTCTTTAGGAAAGCTACATATGTATAAATGATTGCCCCATCCTTCTGGGGGTGGGTACAATCTGCCATCTCTTAATCTGATACCCCTGATGTTTTTTGTTTCGGGGTGACGATATTTTAGGCCACAACAGCCCGGAAATTGCGCCGAAACAGTAGTTAACATCAACGTACCATCATCTTCGATTGGTAATTCTATGGGTTCTTCATTTTCGTCTTCAGCCACGGGCAAGTACTCGAAGGACATTATTTCTTATTCATGAACAGTATTGTTAAAAATTGATAAAAATAAACACAGATATTATACTTAACACTATACAAATGTACAATTTTTATGTCATTTAAATAAATAAAATTAATTAACGTCACCTACGGGTTATGAACCCATTGCAATTTGCAGGTTGAAAACATAGTTCGACAAATAAATTTTGATCTATTGTAGAGGTGGAATCAAAGGGAATTTGTAGAGTTACAAGTGTCAAATAATGGTAGTCATGCTATAGTAATAGACAACTTTCTAAAATTGACGTTTTACATCACTTAAATGTTGCCGTTTCATTAAATCAAAGATAAAAATATGTTACGTGATTTCTTCGTGAAATAAATGAAAGTCTGTTTAAATTTTATTTTACCACTATTGTCTATTATAAAATTACTATTTTTCTAGCGAATTTATTAAAAGCTCACTATAGCTTATAAAATGCTCTGTGGCACTATTGATGCACTTCATATGCATAATATGCTGGCTCACTTAATTGTCCCATACAATTGCCGCCACCAAAAATCACTGGTTGTTTGCTGTGCCTCATTTTCAAGCTCCCAAATTCCCAATACTTCACACTCTGGCCGTACTTAAGCGCTAATTACACTTCACGTTATTCAGGTCCCCAAAATAGCGACCGTAACATTTAATGCAAGGCTCTGAATACCGTGTAGTGTAATATGCGCTTATTTATCTCTCGGATTCTTAGCAAGCAAACGATTTGTTTGTGAGTGACTGGAAAAAGATTTTATTGGTATAACAGAAAAACTTGAGAGGGTACCTTTTTCTCTAAGTTCACTTCAAAATAGCAAAATAATTAATATAGCAGCGGCATAAATGTGTTATAACAGCAATATAAAGGCTGGGTCTATATGTTCACTCTCTTACGTTCCTTTTTTGATCTTAACTGTAACCGTTAAATCTGGTAGAGTCTGGCAAACGAAAGTAGACTGAAAAAGCGCGGCAAATTTAAAAAATCTAAATTAATAATAAATAATTCTAAAGTATCAAATTAGGTTATTCCAAGAATTTCATACTATACTCGGAATTTTAATTCGATTCCCGATTTGACAATTTCAGTGTTGCAACGTTATGACAAGTACTAAATAGTGACGTTGCGAAATTATTCGATATGGAAATGGAATATTTCTGGATCGATTCTTCTCGTTTATAATTTTACTCTCGTAAACTAAGTATATCAGGCAATTAAATATTTCTGAACCGATAATTTAGTTTTGACGATTAATTAACGATTTGAGACTTTTCTTTTATAATTGTGTGTGAAATAAATAAAAAAATGTGATCATGAAGGAACATGACAAATAAAACAGATAGATGTATTATGGTAATAATTTATTTTATAAATTGTCGCCGTCATCGCTATCGCTATCGCTGTCACTTTCTGTAACATTTATTATAAATGTGTCTGTGATATTGTCAATTAACATATCTAGCCTACTCATTTTTTCCTCTTCTTTGACAACATGGGATACGCATTTAGACCATTCGGTAGCCGTAATTTTTTGAATGATATTTTTTTTAATTTAATGTAATTTTTTAACTTGGCTGAGGATCCATTTTGATGAAAAACCAAAACAAATAGATTCACTCAAAGTTCACAAAAAACTATAAACGTAACAACAAACACAACGTAACAACACTTTAACAAAAACCCAACAAAATATCAAAATATCGATTCGCAATGAAATAAGATATTCGTGCAGTCAGACTGGGAGAATGAAGCCGAAAGACACGATAAACAAAATGGCGATAGCTGCACGAGCGCGCACGGGTTGCCAATACTGAAAACTATCTATGCTCTTTTATTATAAGTTTTGTTTTTAATATAAAAAAGATTATTAACTTTTTATAAAATAGAGCAGCGATTACTAATTATTAAATAATTATTATGAAAAATTATGTATTTATTTAAATAAAAATCAATAATTTAGTCTTTAATTGGCACACTGATGGCACACACACTGATGGCACACACACTGATTGTTTATCGATTTTTGTGTTCATCACTACACTATTATATGTGGTATCATTATTTCACAAAATGACAGTAGCTAATGTCAAATCTGGAATCGAATTAAAATTCTGACTTTAGTTTTGGGGTTGCTATGCCGAGATTTTTTAAATTTGCCGCGCTTTTTCAGTCTACTTTCGTTTGCCAGACTCTATGTTTAAATTGCTTGTGCTTGACTTGCTCCAGAAAAATATGATAACATTTTTTAGTCTGTGACCATATCTGTGTCTGTGACACATAAAAGTCTGTAATTTAATCTATGGAACATAAAATCCGGGGTTGACTGTTGGAAAATTATAAAATAAATAAATGCAGAAATTCGTCAGAAAAATAGTGAATGAATTGATGTGCTCTTTTCAACACATAACTTACAAAATTTGATATTGTTTTAAATACATAGTTTAAGGTGAATCTTTTTTTCAGTCTCTGAAATAATAAGCATTCATTTTATTAACAAAGTGGTAATTCTAACATAACCTAAATGTGTTAACAGCAAAAGATTATTTGATTTAGTTAATATGTTATAGTTTAAAAATCTTTATTAATATGATGTTATCATAAATGTTTAATGCATTAAAACAAGATTGCTATGGATGATGACTTTAAAGAATACAGAAGAAATAAACCACAGCAAAAGTTTTATAAACCAGGTAGTGGACCATTAAGACGATCAAGTTATGGTTTGGATGCAAAAATGGATACAAACGACATAGACGGAGGTTCTAAAAGCCGAAACCAAAACTACTACGGATCTCAAAATTCTATTGCTGACGATTTAAACGACACTTACAAAGGGACGAATATGCGTCACAAAAAGCCTGAGCAACAGCTTTACGTGCCTAGGTCAGGAGATTCTTGTTCTGACAATGGTAGACAATCTAAAGTACCAATGAGGTGTGATAATTCTAGTCAGTACGTCAATAGAAGAATGTCTGATAATCCAGAAAGACAGGGTTCAGGGTCTTATTCTAGAGGTGCCTCTAAAAGGGACAGAAATTTTGCGGATTATCATCACAAGGATGGTACAAACAATGATATTAATTATAATAGACAATATAGGCAAGCATCAGAAACACGGTCCATTTCACCAACACACATGCAGGATCAAAACTCTATTGACAGAAATAGAGATAGCAGAAGTATGGATACATCAGCAGGGCGACACATGTCGTCTTCCGGTGGTAAGCCACCATCTGGTCGACGAAACTCTTCAGGTTATACATCAGATTCCTCAAGACCCAAATACACGGTAAATTTAGATAATATACCTCCAAGATTTAGAAAGAAATTTTTAGAACAATCAGGCCATCACAGTTTTGATAGTGCTGACCAAATACGCAGAGATAAATATTCTTCAAATCAGTCTGTACAGCCAACATACAACCAGGATACTTATTATAACATGACAAACTGGTCCCAAACATTGCCATCAAGAGGAAGAGGCAGATTAAGAGATAATGAAGGCTTTGACAGAGAAAAATTTATAAGTACATATTTGAAAAACTATGATGTTCATAATTCTAGAAAATCTACTCCTAGTAGTTCATACTTGAATTTGTATGATGCCAATTCATCAGAAAACAAACATAATGTGAATCAGAAAGTTAATACTGGACCAAGCAGTACTGAAAGTCAGGAATTTCATGATGGTAAGCAGTAGCTATTATTGAAGATTCTTGTCATAATTTTGAACATGAAATAAGAATTTCTAACTGCTTCTGCAATTTTCTTAGTATTATTTTTTGTAACTATTATTTTTATATTTAATTATAAAAATATTATAAAAAAGAAATAATTACTTAGTCTAAAAATGAATATAATTGCAATATATAATTATAGATACATAGAATATAATTTATTGGACAACAATTGCACAATTTGTCCATTCTGTGAAACTGTTAAGAGAGGTCACTAACTGAAATAACAATTTTTTATGTAAATCTTGCCTAGTAATAGAATAAAACATCTTTCTTGGTATGGTTTGGTATGTAAGTTCTAAAACTTAACACTTGCACCATACTTACCTACTAATGTGTTGGCTAAAATGAACAAGGTGCAATCTATTCTCTTACTAACTTAATATTTTATGCTTTTTTGTAATTACTATGTGGCAGAGTTATCTCCTTCCTCTATTATTATAAAACATGTTAAATTGTATGTTTGTTTGTATGTGTAATTTCTGGAAGTATGGATCAATTCAGAATCGGGATCAAGCAACAGGATAAAAGGAAGTAAATGAAACAAAAGTTATTCTATTTACTCTGTCAGTTAGATTATCCACACATGTATTCTAGTTTACAAACCTAAACCACAAAAAAGTTCAGAAGATGTCCTTATGACAACATTTCATAGTAAAAAGTTTACCAACACATGATGTCACATGAAATTACAATGCACTGACATAATTTTTTCTGTATGTGACAAAAGAAAAATATTTTTTATGTATATTATAAGACTCCACTGTCCGTCTGTCTGTCTGTCACCAAGCTGTATCTCATGAACCGTGATAGCTAGACAGTTGAAATTTTCACAGATGATGTAGTTCTGTTGCCGCTAAAACAAAAAATTCTAAAAACAATAAAATAAATATTTAAATGGGGCTCCCATACAACAAACATGATTTTTTTTCGTGTGGGAGTCCTATTCGCACTAGGCCGGATTTTTAGTCATTATCCATGTAGTAGTAACAAGTATTATTAAATGATATAATGATAGTTATATTATATTATAAGATATGTTATTATTCTTAGTCAATAGATGAAAAATATTATTGTTTGCCCCTTGTAATTGAACTTTGAACACTTACAATGAAATTGAAATGAAATTTTCAATTATGTATGCAAGCAAAAAATGTGTTATATGTGTAGGTACCCAGATTATTGCAAAAATTGTTAGTTCATAATAAATTGTGTGAGACTGTTTACTCTTTTTCTGAAAAAGGCATGGATACAGTGGAAATTATTGTTTTTGCTTTTGAACTTATTGGATGAAAACATATCAAGATATTATCATCTTGCAAGATTTATTAAAATCTCAGTGTTTGCAATAATATGGTGTCATATGCATATGCACATGCAAAAAACATATTTAATGCATTTTATAAGTTGTTATTGTATTTGTTTTTTTTAGCATCGCAGAATGGTACAAGCAGTATGGCTAACACTATATCAAGTAGCCAGTTGGAGCAACAAAAACAAGAGACAGACAATGAGCATGACAGCGAGACAGCTTCTCAGATCTCTGCAACTTTATTGGACATCTCTAATTTGGTAAATATCAAACTGAAATCATTTATTTCAATTAGATTAGGTGAGGTAGTGGTCAAGTTCGAGCCTAGGTACTTTCGTGTGGAACCCATACGAAAGTACAGTCGCCGTCTGTTATATCCGTGCAAAAACACGTTATCATCATCATCACATCAGCCGAAAGACGTCCACTCCTGGACATAGGACTACCCCAAGCGCCCCGTGCATCTCGCATCCAGTGGACTTGCACCACCCTCACCAGGTCATCTATTCACCTTATGGGAGGCCTTCCAACGCAGTCTTGCGGTTCGCGGTCGCCGCTCTAGAACTTTTCGGCCCCAACGGCCATCCGTTCTGCGAGCAATGTGCCCTGCCCACTGCCACTTAAGTTTGGCAATTCTTCGGGCTATGTCGGCAGCCCTTGTTCTCTTGCGGATCTCTACATTTCTGATTCGATTACGCAAGGAAACTCCGAGCATAAACCTCTCCATTGCCCTTTGGGTGACTATTCGCTTTCTGATGAGGCACATTGTGAGCGACCACGTCTTCGAGCCCATAGGTCATCACTGGCAACACGCACTGCTTATAAACTTTCGTCTTAAGACACTGTGGTAAGTTGGACGAGAAGATACCGCGCATCTGCCCGAACGCTGCCCAGCCGAGTCGGATTTTACGGTTGACCTCTTTCTCGAAGTTGGCCCTACCCAACTGGATCGTTTGTCCCAGGTAATCGTCCACAACTTCGAGTGTAGAGTCTCCGACCTTGATAGGAGTAGGTGCAACATGGGCATTAAAAATCACCTTGGTTTTGTTCATGTTCATCTTAAGACCCACTCTTTAAGCTCTACTGAGGTCATCGAGCATTGTGCTGAGGCCCTATAGGTAGGTTCTGAGGTCTGATCCTGAAATCGAACTGACATGGTTGCGTATTTGTACAAACATTTCAACACTTCGATGTGACTTAAGATCCTATGGCCCCTAGCTGGGGCAGAGGGCTTCCACAGTAGTCCTCCATTGAGACAGCACCGGTCTTGAGCTTCGCGCTTCAACTCGCTCTACGTCATTCCGATACTCTTAGCTTCAGCCAATACGGTGCGTCGCCAGGTTTGACGAGGACGGCCTCGCTTCCTTTTTCCTCGAGGATTCCAATCTAAGGCCTGTTCAGGAATATGATCGGAATCCCTCCGGAGCGTGTGACCAATCCAACACCATTTACGCCGCTTGATCTGGCGGTTGATCGGGGTCTCGTGTCATCTCTCCAACAGCTCTACATTAGAGATTATCTCGGGCCAGTAAATTCCAAGGATGCGACGAAGACATCGGTTGCCGAAGACCTGGATTTAGCGTGAGATGTCCTTTGTTACCTTCCATGTTTCGCAGCCGTAGAGCAGCACGGATTTGACATTGGACACGAAGATTTTGAGTTTAAAACTTCGGGTCAGTTTCCGTGATTGTCACACAGGTCTCAGCTGTGCGAAGGTAGCTCGCGCTTTGGTGATCCGTGAATCTTTAGCTTCTCCAGTCTCTAACACGACGCTCCCAAGGTACGTGAATTTGTTGACGTGTTCCACAACCACTGTGCCGATTAATATCGGTGAAGAATTGAAGTCGGTCCGGTTTCTTATTACTGCTTGTTTCAGAAATCTATGGTTGTCGGGCAAGCGAGTGATTAGCCCACTCTGCCTTAATCCGATAGCGGGGCTGCCGCTTTTGTGCCTTCGGATGTGCTCGGTTTAGTCGATGTACAGGCAGTCTTATTTGGCACCGTTGGAGAGACTGCAGTAAAGTCGCAAGTCTCGATCGAATCGAAGGCTTTCTCTTAGTCCACAACGGCTAGGCAGAGAGGCAGGTTGTACTCTTCGGTCTTCTGTATAATCTGCCGCAGCTTCTGTATGTGGTTTATGGTGTTGAAGCCTTTACAGAATCGATTCAAGAGGTTGGAAATCGTCAAAACTGTGCGCGAAACGATTCTTGAAAACAGCTTGTAGACATGGCTAAGAAGTGAGATGGGCCTATAGTTCTTCAGCAGGGCATCGAGAAGACCTCCATCATACCTGTGGCGTTTTCCCCACGAGTATCACGGCATCAAACAGCTTCTGAAGGGCCTTAAGTACTGGTTTTCCACCCGCCTTCAGGAATACGGCCGTAATTCCGTCTTCACCCGGTGCCTTGTTCTTAAGCTTTTTAAGAGTCATCCCAGTAAGCGATAGGCTTACTGGTTGACGTTTACAACTGCCCATAGAATTTCTAGACCACAATTTTTTTTTTTTTAAATATCAAAAAATCCGACTGCAAAGGTGTAAACAAGAAGAAAATCTTGCTGTGCAGTCGGAGATACATATTCGATAGCTGGCTGACCAAAATTATAAATATTTACAACTTTTAAGTTATAGTTTTTTTTTCGAAAGTCTTTTTAAAAACATATAAATGGTATATATTTTTGTAATCACCTCTAAAAACCCTTTATTTGATTCCCCAATCGATGGGTATCGAAGGTAAAAAAAATTGCAGCCCCTACAATATGGCGCCCAAAATCCGCCATGTTTGTTTTTTTTAACGGCACTTATCTAAGCACACTTGGGCGGCCGAGACCTATCTAACGATGCCTTAATTATGAAAAACCGTCTCGTGGTTTGAAAGATACGAGGTAATAAAGAATATTACAAACATACATAGATACAAGATATGCGCGAAAACCAATAAAAAAAAAATTTTTTTCCTCGCCCTCCTTTAGCTGTATGGAGCTCTCATTAAAACTAAGAAAAATTTTTTTTTGACAATTTGCATGGCTTTTAACAAGATGCTTATACTGTGAACATTTTATTTAAGAGATATTATAAGATTTGCTTATGCTTATGCTCTAACCATTTGGCCGCAAAACCCGTGTGACAGACGACGGACAGACAGACGGACACGAGTGACAGAAATAGGGTTCCGTTTGAACCCTTCGGGTACGAAACCCTAAAAATAAAATTCTTTCTTTCTGTATGTCAATGTCTCCTATACAGAAGAAATTGAAAATAAAGAAATTATTCGGATTCGTAAACGAAAACTTCGACTAATTATAATTTAAATAATGAGATCAGATTTCAATCACTTTAGTAACAAAAATTGTTTATACTTTCTTAACTATTTAAATTTTTAAATTAGTAAAAGCTCTAATTTAGTTAAGCGACTTTAAGATGTATGTTGAATCAATCAAATTGTGAGTTTCTCAATTGCGCGGTCAGAAGAAGTCGGCATCGGAACCACTGTATAAATATACAAACAGTATGGAAACTACCTACAAAGTTCCGACACTGTATAAGTATGGACGAACAGTACGGAAATTACACGGTGCGCATGTTTGTGTGAGTGTGCCGTTTCGAGCGTTTGTGGGTAGTTTCCGTACTGTTCGTCCATATTTATACTGTGTCGGAACTGAACAAATATGATATTATGTTGAATGCGTTATCGTGTGTGTGTGTACCTACTGAAGATCGTCGTCGATGTTTAAGTCGCGCGATGTTGCCGTACTGTGCAATTATACCTAAAACTATGCTAAACCTGTTTATCATATATCATGTTTATTCAGTTACACATATTAACACTTATTAACACATATAAAAGGTTCCAGTTTGATTCGTTTACATTATTGTATCTGTTACATTTAAAAATGTTTTTCTTTTAAAACTGTTTAAACAAACGGTGTTAAAAACACTTATTACGGTTACAGTTTTAGTCCCTGCCTCGCACTCTGGCCGCGCTTAATGGTCTCTTGGATTATAATTCAACAAACGATCTGTTGCAGATGAATGGACGAAGATTTTATTGGCATGTCAGAAGTACTGTGAGAGGGATTTATGAAATTGTTGTTATCCTTCTTTTATTTATTACGTTTATTTTAAATTGCGTTTTTTAATGAGATTTAATTGTCTCTTTTTAGGGTTCTGTACCCAAAGAGTAAAAACGGGTTCCTATTTCTAACACTCCAGGGCCCGTATGTCTGTCTGTCACCAGGCTGTATCTCATGAACCATGATAGCTAGACAGTTAAAATTTTCACAGATGATGTAGTTCTGTTGCCGCTATAACAACAAATACTAAAAACAGAATAAAATGAATATTCAAGTGGGGCTCCCATACAACAAACGTGTTTTTTTTGCCGTTTTGAGCGATAATGGTACGGAACCATTATCGCTCAAGACTCGCACTTGGCCGGTTTTTTAAATTTAGTTACTCTAATTGGTTTCCACCTTTTGTAATTAAATAAATAAAAATAATTGATTCTAGTCATGTACAACATATCCCAAATATGTTGGGCTTTTAGTAAGTTCAAGGAAAGTTACTTGTTCCCAGACCAAGTCATATTTCTTGAAAATAACGTTTTCTTAATATTATTGATTAATTGATTGATACAGCACTCTGTATCAATCAATTAATCAAAGCTTTAAATGTGTCAAAAAATACGATATAAGATAAGATCGACGAGATAAGATCTTGATTAATGAATAACTGAAAAACTGACACATTTTTCTTTGATGCTCTGTTAGAACTTTTCTTATTAAGTAGGAATGTATGTGTAATAACTACTTCAGCTATAGCTTTAAGTAGGTTGAACAACCAGATTGATGTTTTTTTTAGGATTGGACAGAAGAAGTAGAAAAGAACATAAAACTGGATGATGTGTGCGATACTTCTACCAGTTTCTCACAACCATTGAAGAAATCTGTTCAGGATGACATTAAGCCTGAAATTCGAGAATCGAAACGTAGCGGCAGACCTCGCCGTAAAGATCGAAGGTAATTAATAAAAATATAATAACTTATTCTAGCTGATAAACGTTGTCCTGTCGAGACTTTTTAGTTCATAAAAACATCCAAAGAAAAAGCACTTTGTTTTGAATTTTCATACTTCCCGCGTATCTTTTCCGTTTTTGTCCGCATAAACCATATTCTGATGAAATATTCTTAAACAAAAATCAGTCTTGATTAAGTGATGCGCATATATTTCATTTGCATTTTATTTTTATTGATATAGAATTGACAGCTTGATTTATTAATTTTAAGTCTAGACAAAGAAGTCCATAATGTTGTTGTTTTCCATCGACTCAAGAAGAAGAAAAAGATTGTAATGATTTATATAATTGATTTCTAATTGCAGGAGTTCCAGTAGGGGGCTAAGAAATAATGAGAAGAAATCAGAACGCCCCAGAAAAGACAGTACAGCAAGCATTCAGCATGAACCAGAGAGACCTAGGAAGGACAGTAATGTTAGCATGCAGCACGAAATTATACACTCGGGACTGAAGCAAAGGGAGCGGGAGAGGCGAGACAGCCACAGGAGTAATCGATCTTCTACTATCGGAAACAGCAGAGACGATTTAGACCGCTGGAGGTCCTTACGTTCTTACAGTAGAGAACAAAGTACTGAAGGGTTAGTAACGTGTTACCTTTTTAGGGCTCCGTAACCAAAGGGTAAAAACGGGACCCTATTACTAAGACTCCACGATCCGTCTGTCCGTCTGTCTGTCTGTTTGTCCGTCTGTCACCAGGCTGTATCTCATGAACCGTGATACATCATCCGTGAAAATTTCAAATGTCTAGCTGACAGGTTTAATTTTCACAGATGATTTATTTCTGTTGCTGCTATAACAACAAATACTAAAAACAGAATAAAATAAATATTTAAGTGGGGCTCCCATACAACAAACATGTTTTTTTTTGCGATAATGGTACGGAACCCTTCGTGCACGAGTCCGACTCACACTTGGCCAGTTTTTTTGCTTTATTTATAATATTATTTAATAAAGTTTTTTTTTTTTTTTTGTAAAGGCTTTGTATAAAAGGTTTTTAAGAAAGTCTTGCTTTTGCTAATCTTTTTACTACAAAGCAGTATTTTGGTGCACCTGCCGAATATATCTTTTTTAATTGTTATTTTACCATGTTTTAATATGAAAACAAGAAATGTATGATGCTATAATAATGAAGTTGCCTTATAGTTGTTCTACGTCTTTATTTCAGAAGAATAGTTTCACAATGCAACAGCCGGGACACATCGGCCAGTCGCGCCCTTAGTCCGCGGGATACCGATGGTTTTCGCATCCCATCTGCCATGTCCAAATCTGCTGCATGGCTATCATCTACAAATCAGGTAAACCAATCATTTAATCTGGCAGATTTTATTTTAATTGCTGTTTTATTTTTTTATTTGAGTCTTGTTAATAAATTATTTATTTACTAGCGACCTGCCATTAAAAGATAGACATATGCTATCGCGGCATTTACTGTAGACCTATAAATAAAAGAGGAACAATTTCACCATACATTGTTTTATTATGTCTCAAAGGGTTTAGGCAGCGTTTTCGGTGAAAGCTCCCAGTTTTCAACAATTATCGTCTTATTTCAACCTTCCTCATGAACTCTGTTTATTGGTGAAAACCGAATGAAAGTCCGTTCAGTAGTTTTTGAATGTATCGCGAACATACAGACAGACGCGCTGGGGACTTAGTTTCATAATATGTATTAATTATCAGAAAATTACATTGAATAAACAGTAATGGTTTTTCCTAAAACTGATTACTTGTTTCTTTGATTAATTAGCTATACCATAGTTTAAGGTTTTAGATACTCATTGAATAATTCGCCTGTTTAAAATAATAGCAAAGTAAGTATCTGTAGCATTGCGTTTGCTCTAGAATTTTAAGTATGTAATTGTTGGTGTGACTGTACACAGTACTGACATGACGAGCGATTCGTGCAGTGCATTTCAGCAAACCATTGATTATGCAGGTTAGTGATTTTTCGAAAATCAACTGCCATTTTTCACTGTCTTCCGTATGAGAAATGACAATTCACACGACATAAGGCAAAGGAAGATCAAAAATAGCAATAAATTCTATTTGGTATTATGTAATAATATTAGGTCACCCCAATGATATTCAAATAAACAGATACGTTATATACTTACAAAACAATTGAAAAAGTGTTCCGCGCAGCAGCGACAGCACACATACACAGTTTTCATTCATCTGACATTTCACTACAAGTCGAAAGGGATGGCTTGATAAAACCAACAAGAAAAAAAGAGACAGCTAGTGTTTGTCACATGCGTGTGAATGTAAAAAAACTTTATTCTGGCCACCAATGTTTTTTTCTTTTTCTAACCTCCAAATATCAGAATATTAGGAAAAAAAATTGAAATAAATTAGTAAATTGAGGTGTATTGCGTACTTACATTATGGTATGAGATCCCTTCTGTTTTATTTACCTTGGTATCATAATTGGTACACTTTCTAAATACACACGATGGCATTTTTAGGGTTCCGTAGTCAAATGGCAAAAAACGGAACCCTTATAGATTCGTCATGTCTGTCTGTCCGTCCGTATGTCACAGCCACTTTTTTCCGAAACTATAAGAACTATGCTGTTGAAACTTGGTAAGTAGATGTATTCTGTGAACCGCATTAAGAATTTTACACAAAAATAGAAAAAAATCAATAAATTTTGGAGGTTCCCATACTTGAAACTGAAATTAAAAAAAAAATATCTATGGATAGGTCTTCAAAAATGATATTGAGGTTTCTAATATATTTTTTTTCTAAACTGAATAGTTTGCGCGTGAGACACTTCCAAAGTGGTAAAATGTGTGTTCCCCCCTGTAACTTAAATAAGAGAGATTCTAGAATAAGAGAGTCCGATTCGCACTTGGCCGGTTTTTTTTTTATTTTGTTTTTGTTTCAACAAAGCCTATCGCTCTTCGCCATGCGTGACAAACTAAAGACATTGTGTCCTATTCGAGTCTTCACAATGCGCGTGCTTATAACATATCTGTTTATTTGAATACTAGCTGACCCGGCAAACTTTGTTTTGCCATAAAAACACCAAACATTTATCTACCCTACCTACCCTACCCTACACTACGCTACCCTACCCGACCCTACATTACCCTACCCTACACTACCCGACACTACCCTACCCTACCCTACACTACCTTCCCTACCCTACGCTACACTACCCTACCCTACAATACCCTACACTACCCTACAATACCCTACACTACCCTACACTACCCTACACTACCCTACACTACCCTACACTACCCTACACTACCCTACACTACCATACACTACCCTACACTACCATACACTACCCTACACTAACCTACACTACCCTAAACTACCCTACACTACCCTACACTACCCTACACTACCCTACACTACCCTACACTACCCTACACTACCCTACACTACCCTACACTACCCTACACTACCCTACACTACCCTACACTACCCTACACTACCCTACACTACCCTACACTACCCTACACTACCCTACACTACCCTACACTACCCTACACTACCCTACACTACCCTACACTACCCTACACTACCCTACACTACCCTACACTACCCTACACTACCCTACACCACCCTACACTACCCTACACTACCCTACACTACCCAACACTACCCTACACTACCCTACACTACCCTACACTATACTACCCTACCCTACCCTACACTACCGTACCCTACACTACCCTACCCTACCCTACCCTACACTACCCTACCCTACACTACCCTACCCTACCCTACACTACCCTACCATACACTACCCTACCCTACACAAAGCAAAAATAGCTTATACAATAGCAATAAAGCTCAAATTGACTCTACGTTTTAGTTTGAAAACTTTTGTATGGGAAAAAGAAAAGGGCTGTTTTTATTTTTTTCCGGCAATAATTAGAATTTTTCTCCCCGTAAAAACCATCTTTGAACTTCAACGAACATTTAAAAAAAAGAATTGGCCAAATTGGTCCAGTCGTTGTTGAGTTATGCGCTTACCAACACATTTTGCGATTCATTTTTATATTATAGATAATTGGTTCACCCCAAGAGCAGTGGTGGCCCAGTGGTAGCGGCCGCGACTTACAAGTTGTAGGTCGTGGGTTCGAACCCAAAAACGATGAAGGAAAACATCGTGAGGAAACCGGCATGTCCTAGAACCAAAAATTAGAAGACATGTGACATTTACCATCCCGCACTAAGTCCGCGTGGTAGATTTCCGGCCCATGCCCTCTAACAGAGAGGAGACCTGTGTCCTATCAGGGGGAACATTAAAAGGCTGATGATACCATAGTTTAAGATTTTAGATACTCATTTAATAATTCGCTTGTTTAAAATAATACCACTATGAAGTATGTATCTGTAGCATTGCGTTTGCTCTAGAAGAAAAGCAACAGTTCGTGGGCCAACGGTCGCACGTCGAGCATCGAGCGCGGGCGGCAGTCCCCGGCGCCGAGCCAGGCCAGCGTCGCCAGCGCCAGCACCGCCGCCGCGCCCGACGCGGGCCCGGGCCGGCGCTCTCGCAAGCGCTCGGGCCGACGCTCGGAGAACAGAGGTTTGTTGATTGAATAAATTGCGATATGTGGGTGTACTTTAATCCGGTGTAACTCTTCGGGATATACAGTTGTTACACTTTATATTCTCAAAACTCTACAGTATAAACATGCATGTTTTAGTCGCCTATCAGTCACGTCAACTTTAGGGACGTGACAGATAGGCGACTAAAACACAGACGTGATTAAGTGTGTATTGGTGTTCAGGCACAGCAATGTCTTCCTTATACTGCCCCATTTCACAAATATAATATCGTTCGTTTATTTATAAATTAAGGCACAATTTATAAAAAAAAAAACATCAAAATATAAAAAAAAAACACAGTTACTTATTTCCCTAAAGTAGTTTGCCGGTGTTTCAGGATTCAGGCTAGAAAATGCTTAAAACTAAAAAAAAACATATAAATTAACAATCTTTATCTGCTATAGAGATGCTAACTTGCTAAGTATGTACATGTTTCTGTAGAGTAATGTAATTTATAGATACTTAATTTTCTATTTATGCTATTGTACAGAAATGGACCTTAACAGACGACATGAAGCTCGTAAATCATATAAAACCGAATAATTTCTCTCTTCATGGCGTGGCATATTCCCATAAAATCTTCACAGTTATTAATGTGCAATATTTGGGCGTCTTTAGCGATTTGTCAAAGACATTCGATTGAGTTCTTCATTAAAAAATAATAAGAAAACTACCTCATTGGGAAGCAGAAACTTTTTAATTCATACCTGTATAATAGGAATTCTCGTTAACAGAAAAATAACTCTCGTATAATAAGTAACAATGGGAGTCCCCCAGGGCTCAATTCTTGGTCCTTTCTTGTATGTTTTATATTAGTGACTTTCTTTATAACTGGTTACTGATGTCATCTGGTAGTTAGTACACTAGTTAAATGTTAAGGATTTACTTCTTCACGAAAGAAAAACCTAATGCATATACTTCGTAGCCAAATTCGAGTTCTTAGTCTTAATTAATTGAAATCATTTATAAAGCGAATGTCAGAAAGATTATAATTATTATGAAGATAAAAAGGCATGCTGCTTCAATTTTCATTGTCATTACAGAAAAACAGATAAATAATTATTATGTTTTACCATTGACTATAGAGCGACGCCGCGGACGAAACGCCGACTTGCAAAATGCGCAACAACCGCAGCATCAGCAACACGCGCAGCATCAGCAACATGCCCAACATCAACAAAATGCCCAACATCAACAACATGCGCAGCATCAACAACATGCCCAACATCAACAACATGCGCAGCATCAGCAACATGCCCAACATCAACAAAATGCGCAGCATCAACAACATGCTCAACATCAGCAACATGCGCAGCACCAACAACATGCGCAGCACCAACAACATGCGCAGCACCAACAACATGCGCAGCACCAACAACATGCGCAGCATCAACAACATGCGCAGCATCAACAACACTCGCACAATTCGCAGCACGCGCCATCAACTGCGCCGGCACCACAATCGTCCTCACACGGTCCCAGCTCAGGAACTCTCAACTGGAGAGAGGAAATTCTAGAGTCCAAGAAGTTTAACTCTCATGACAAGTAAGTTTATTTACAGTGATACATATTTCAGTTATTAACTTATCCAGTTTTGTAATACTTTCTTTTTTGTGTTGTAGAAATCCAGATAATTCTAACTCACGCAACAAACATACTGCAGACTCGTCCACGTCGCAGCCCGGGATAATTATGTTGCCACAGGCTTCGATAACAAACATGCAGAAAGATTTGGGGTAAGTGTCGTTGTTGATGTTGCAGCAGTAATAGGCAATGGACGACTGTGGTTTTAATTTATATACTCTTTTCTTTCAGGAGAGGAGGTTCAGTGGAGACTCAAAAAATATTATTTGATCATCAGAATCCATCCAAACCTATAATTGTACAAACTAGTCCAAATAAAATAGACATAAGAATGGAGAGAGGTAAGCACAAATTGTATTGTTTTACTAGTATTTACCAAAAACAACTTATGCATGAGTTTTTCCACTTGCCCTCTGTGGATTCTTTAACTCTAGAGCTGGAGCATGTGCTAGAGTGGTGGGTCAGAGTTTTTGACTGCAGTGAGGTTTCATTTCTAACATAAATTAAACAACTTAAGCACAACCAATACAATAAAGCACATACTTCACAATGGGGGCTAACGAATGTGAATTCGCCGCTACTATGTCAAACTCTACTGTTTGTGTTGTGAGTGGGCGGGTTTTTTCCTAATTATATTATTGTTGTGAATATTTTGCGATACCTCAGACTAGTTATGGCAAATATGAGTTACGGGTTAATGAATGTCAGTGATTTAACCCCTTGTAAGCCGTAATTAACTAAAACAATTAAAAAGCCTTTGTGTCTCGCGTAGATCTGCGTTCGCGATCCGCGGCATATGAGTGGTTAAGGTATTAACGGCAAATCCTAATCGCCATTAATTCGACTAAACGTTCTGATTGGTAGTTTCTCAGCGGTCTCAACCAATCAGAACGCTTTATATGTATAAATTGAGTTTAGTTGAACTTAACGCGATTAGTTTCATTGGTGAAATTGGCCATTGCATTGGCATTGGTTTTCACGCCCATAGAGGTACGTAACAAACTTTGACTGCTATACTTCTGGACCATAGTCAACGTTCCAAGTTTAAACTGACGTTAATTAGTTCATCCTCATTGTTTTTTTCTCGTGTTTACGATTGGAAGTACCCTCATGAACCAATGACAACACAATACCTGTAATGTAGGCAATGTTCGTGCTAGCTGCGGTCATAAAATGTCGTAATGCGACGCTACTCATACGAATTATGCCCGCGACTCTAACGAGCCTTTCCGAGTACTTATAGCAAGTTTGCCCGGTAGGCATGAAAGAGAATTCGTCTCGCGGAAGCGCTGGTTACGAGGCTAACGACGCGGCTCGCGCCGTCCGACACCGCGCGCTGCTGCAAGAGGTGGACCGTCTCGACGTCATCCTACAGACGCACATCCTGAGGGGGCCGCTCGGGCTCGCGCAACATTGGCCCGATGTCACCGAAACAAGGTACCACATTTTTATCCAAGTTTTAACGACTCCATGAAAATAAGCATTATGGTTAATTTTATGATCTTGCAACTTTGTTTTCGTAATGTTTCGGTCGTTTGCGAAGGTCCATTGATCTAGAGTGATTATTTACCCTGTCTATCAAGCTAGTTTGAGGGAATAGCTTTTTGTTGATTAAATTCCTGGTTTATGGATAAATAATTATTAAAATAATTCTAACACTTTCTTTTATTTTCAGGGCCTTGTTACAAAAAGCGCTACACCGACTCCTCATGTCAGATCTAAAGTACTGTCAAGCTGATAATATTGAACATCATTTTTGGAAAATTTTATACTATAACTTCATAGAACCTTTAAGAAAAAGTTTTACTCAAATCACGCCAGAGGACAAGCCAGAAATAGTGAAATTGATCAATTTGATAATCGAAGAAGGAAACATATTTTTTGAAAACCTTGTTCAAATGTTGGAGAAAACTTATAAGTTTAATGTTGATGATTACATAAATGATAATCATGTGTTGCCTCCCAAGGGTCTTGGATACGTGGGTTTGGCATTAATATCAGTTCAAAAAATTTATGTGTTCTTGGGGGATTTAGCACGGTATAAGGAACAAGTGAATGAGACAAATAATTATTCTAAGAGTAAATTTTGGTACACGAAAGCTCAACAAATCAATCCTAAGAATGGCCGACCATATAATCAGTTAGCTATATTAGCAATATATGCGGTAAGTGTTGAGTTTGATTGCTTAGTTGTTAATTTAATACTAGTAATTTTCATAATAAATACAATTTTATTTACAGAGAAGAAAATTAGATGCTGTTTACTACTACATGAGAAGTTTAATGTCGTCCAATCCGTTTCATTCAGCACGAGAAAGTTTACTTTCACTTTTTGACGAAAATAGGAAAAAGGTTTGTTCTTAGCAATTTATATTCTGCCAGCGGCTTCGACCGCGTGAAAAGTGTTTTGTAATCCCAAAGGAAAGTGATGTCCCTTATATGGTTGATATAAGTCTGAAATAGTCAAGTCAGAGGCCTGTGGCTTAATTAACTCTGACACTAGAGGTGGCCACATCCTCACACGAAAAAGATCCCAAGGGAACATTATACCGGGATGAAAATTAAAAGCCTATGTGCTTCCCCAGAATATAATCTACCTCTGTGACAAATTTCATCCAGATAGGTTCAGCCGTTCTAGCGTTATTGAGTAACTAACATGGTTACGTATGATAAAATCTAAAGTCATGCTAATTATTTTCGATATAGCTACGGTTGATTCACATATGTTCATAACACATATTGGTCGACTGAACTACTGTTTTACTTACTTATTTTTTATAAAATTAAAATTGATCGCACTATCGAACGATTAATCCAATGATTTTTTTAGATATTCGATATTTCAACTATGTATGAAATACCTAATGAACGACTCACCTAGTTTATTAATATTGCGCGCTGGATTGAATTCTAAAGTGGTGGGTAGTTACAATGTCAATGGACGACTCGCCTACAGTTGCTTCTGCATCGTCTCCAGCGCTGCGGGAAATGCAACCCCTTCGCCCTTACGTAACAAAGGATAGGCACCCATACAGTGGGCAGGGGTTGCTCTCCCTTCGTGTCTCCGGCTTTTATGTAAACTCTAGGGGTAGCAGCCTAAAGACTTAGTAAAGTCGGGGTGCTCGATTCGGTTTTGGAACAGATTCGACTGACAGATCACCCTTATTTTGCCTACAAATATTGACCACAGATAAATCAACAGCAGCTGAATAGTCCGTTACTTCAATCAACCTTAGGTTAATTAATTGTAGTTGAATACTAGTAAACCGTAGGTGAATTCTCCATTATGGATTTCGTTCATTAGTTATTACAAAAATCTGTTAAGAGGAAACGGGGGTGGTCTTTTGTCCATACAAACGCTCTCGTCTGTTTTCTCTCTGGTTTATGAACTTAGAGCAATGATTTTTTACAGTAAAATAAATATCAACTTCTTCTATGTCCCTATGTTTTCCTTTTTGGTGATATATTATCCGTATAAGCACTAGAACCCTCTCAAAATGCTCAAAATTGTCTGTATTGAGTCGCTGTCTTCAGAGCCCTAGTGTACAAATTTGAAAACTATTAACGAAAAAAGGGAAACATAGGGACATAGTAAATATCCTTCTTATTCAGTTTATGAAATATCTTTTAAATTGGTCCAATATTGGAGGAGAAAACAGACGAGAGCCAAACCTCGAATTTTGACTTTTTACTTAAGAAAATTGGTCGAATCTGCAGTTGTCCTTATCGCACGAATTTGAGGGCGGGGTGAGACGCAAGGGGTCTGCATAATACGTACACAGACGGAAAGGTGATGCGTAGTAGTTGAAAATAATATCGATATACTAGTGTTGTAAACAGTTATCGATAAACACATTTATATTGTTTACATGTGCTGTTAGTGAGAAATACAAATAGAAGTATTAAAAAGTATTGGATACAAAATAAAATAAAGTGCATGGTCTATAAATGTTTATTACAAAAAGTTTTCAATACAAAACAGTAAATTATATATCGGATAGGTATCCGCAATCTCTAGATCGCCTACTAGGTACATCAGCGAAATTAAACTTATTTCAACGTCAGCCGCACGGGTCAATCGATCAGGTTAAGCTATGCTTGCCGTGATTGGTCCGTGGACCATCTTTACATACCAAGATCAGTCCGTGTCTCGCCAAGCACGTTAAGCCGTTGGTCCCGGCTGTTATTTTCGGCTTTGACAGCCCGAAAGTCTGACCCGTTTTACCAAGGGGCTGCATATTACCCAGTAACTGGTTGTGGAGGTCAGATAGGCAGTCGATCCATCAAAATACTGGTATTCAGCTGCATCCGACTCTAACGTAGATGGGAAAAGGCTAGGCAGATTATGACGACGTGCTTTCTCTTACTGGTTTATTCTTTGGTATCCGACCGTCAATGATTTCTAGTAAAAGGCAGATCATAATCATAATCATAATATTTATTTCACCAAAAACAACACAACAGATTACAGCAATCTTATAGGCTATTACTAAAGGTTAAGACTTTACAAAGGAGCATCTGTAGCCGAACTAAGACGAATCCTGTATCTCGGCATACAGCGCCGTACCCTCGAGAATAGTATATAATATGTAGCCCAAAATAAATGCAAAAAGATACATCAAGTCATGTTTATACTATATTCATAAAGTTAGAATTATAAATCTAGTAAAAATTATAGATGAAATATCAAAAAAAAAAAAAAAATCAAATCAAACATTAATATAGTAAATCCAAAAATATTATATCATCATCTTCATATTTATATAATATTCATAAAAATAAAAACTAAAAGCAAGATAATTGTACAAATAAATCATTTTAATACCTAATTATATATGTCAAAAATTAAAGTAAAATAAACAAAGATTGAAGATAACAAATAAAAAATAATAAATTAATTGCCAATCCAAAATCCAAAAATTAAATAATAAAATTTCCATATTCATTCTTATAAATATAAATTACCAGAATTATTATAACTGTGTGTGTGTGCCTACGTGTGTATTTGTGTAAATGTAGAGTAGTGAAAGTGTGGGGGTGTTGAGTAGTGTGGACACGTAGTACCGAAAAACTAAAAATGTATACAATACAATCAAAACATCAACCATGCCCCATTCCTGTAGCCAGTTAAACAATCTTTCATGTTCATCTCTGTACGAGAAACAGGTTCTCTGTTTCTTCGTAAGAAAGTGCTAGTAGGTAATTATGAACCCTTTTTTTACACAGGGATTTGTTTAGCCGATATATACTCACTTCTTTGTTGATTTTGTTGTAAAGAAAAGGGGCCGCAAATGTGTAAAACCTTCTCACAAAAGACGTTTTAGGCTCGAACGATCCTGTACATACATTATGTTTCCGACGTTTACTGGCCATGGACGGGTCATAAATGAGTTCACAGTGCTTCTTTAAGACAACTCTTTCTATGAACAGTTGCCTTACAGTAGAAACTTGGCAAAGCTGATATGAGACTTGGCAAAGATGCCTTGGGCTTGCCACTAATGTGGTAGAACTTTTCTAATAATGGTTCCATTTTTATGCCATAATGCGTCGTCCGTATTTATTTTAAAAAATAAACGCTTTTGTGACTCCATAAAATAAAATAACAGAAATCTCGACGAGTTATGTGTAGTTGGCCTTGTACTTGGTAGAAGTAATTGTGATTCTGTTTTAACTGTAACATTTTGCCTTTAAACGTACATAAATCTATTTCATCATCATCATCATCATCATATCAGCCACTGCTGGACATAGGCCCTCCCCGTCACCACATTGATCGGTCCCGGACGTCTCGCATCCAGCGGATCCCCGGAACCTTCACCAAGTCATCGGTCCTCCTGGTGGGAGGCCTTCCAATGCAACGTCTTCCGGTTCGCGGTCGCCACTCCAGAACCTTTCTGCCCCATCGGCTATCCGTTCTGCGAGCAATGTGCCCTGCCCACTGCCACTTAAGTTTGGCAATTCTTCGGGCTATGTCGGTAACCCTGGTTCTCTTGCGGATCTCTACATTTCTGATTCGACCACGCAAGGAAACTTCATGCATAGCCCTCTCCATTGTCCTTTGCGTGACTGTAAGCTTTCTGGTGAGGCCTATAGTAAGCGACCATGTCTCAGAGCCATATGTCTGGCAACACACACTGGTCATAGACTTTCGCCTTGAGACACTGTGGTAAGTTGGACGAGAAGATACCGCAACTGCCCGAACACTGCCCAGCTAAGTCGAATTCGACGGTTGACTTCTTTCTCGAAGTTGGCCCTACCCAACTGGATCGTTTGTCCCAGGTAGACATAGTCGCCCACAACTTCGAGTGTAGAGTATCCGACCTTGATTGGAGTGAGTGTAACATGGACATTCAACATCACCTTGGTTTTGTCCATGTTCATCCTAAGACCCACTCTTTAGGAAGCTCTACTGAGGTCATCGAGCACTGTACTGAGGTCCTCCATAGTCTCAGCCATGACCACTATATCGTCGGCAAACCGAAGGTGAGTGATGTATTCGCCATTGACATTTATGCCTAGCCCTTTCCAGTCCAGAACCCTGAAGACATCCTTCAGTGCAGCAGTGAACAGTTTTGGAGATATTACGTCTCCCTGTCTCACACCTCGCTGCATAAGGACGGGTTCCGAGGTCTGATCCTGAAGTCGAACTGACATGGTGGCGTTTTTATACAAACATTTGAACACTTCGATGTACCGGTATTCAATTTAGTACCGTTGGAGAGTCTGCAGTACAGCCCAAGTGTCGATCGAATCGAAGGCTTTCTCGTATTCCACAAACGCTAATCAGAGAGGCAGGTTGTACTCTTCGGTCTTCTGTATAACCTGCCGCAGCGTATGTGTGTGGTCTACGGAGACGATTAGTGATGACCCTTGAAAACAGCTCTAAATCCATAAATTTTTGATGAATTCCGCCTTCAGGTGACATACTTGCAATTTCAAAAGGACAGTTTACCTCTATTATCGAGTCTTCACCTACCAGACCATCCGGGCTTGCCGCTAAAAAGGGTTTGTTTTCATCGATAAACATTCCACACTCTAATACCTATAGCCCCGTGTGCTTGATAAATTGATCGATCGCTTCAGATTCCTTTTCCTTGCCATAATTGGTAGCCACGGTTCCTTTAAATTTGTTATATAATAACGTTTCTCATATTTTGCGAACCGATGTTTTCGGTCGCATCTTACATATTTGCCCAAAATTCGATGCCGTAAGCCTCTTTAGTCTTTCAATTTCCCATAAGCTATTATCGCTTTGGCCCCCACTATTTTTCTTTGAACATCCTTAGTTGAGAGCAATCTTTCAAGTAATTATTTTTCTTTTAATTTATATAAATCCAAAGGCATATCTTCTTCCAACTCTAAGCGACCGTAGTTTTTAACGGTTATGTACTTAGTTCTTTTTATTTTGCTCGTGCCGTCTTAGGGATACGTCAGTTTTCTTTTTCGGAAAATCTGATTTTTTCGAACGCTGCTTTTGTTCTATATTTTTTTTTATATATTGGCCCGGACTGCAGATCTGTATTTTTTTTAATGCGTGTATGAATAGCCCTTCGCTATTCCATGGAGTTACTACTCCATAACATCTTGTCTGATATGACATGAGCCACTTCCTGCAAAGTTAACTCTTTTTCCGCCAATAAATTTAGCAATTACATTATTAAATTGCTCTACAGTATAATATTAGTCACGTCCAAAAAAAGATTTTCTGCGTTTGCTGTTAAGAATAACAGATATTGTTGGATATCTGTCCACAATCCACAACAACAAAAGTAACGAGTGACTGGGGCGATTACAAGAAATGCGCGAGCCGCGGCCGGGAGCATTTCGGAGGCACGCACACACTGTCAACTTACACACACATGGATAGGGCGGCCGGACGCCACGCGCTCGCAGATCGCAGAGCGACAGCGATAGTTTTTTCAAATACCTATTTTTCAAAAGTCTCTCCGCCCGTATTTCCTCTTAAACGATCTTTAGAGATTTTAAACGGTAGGTCTATTGACCGTAGTTATTTCGAAAATAGTTAGAATACGTTTAGATATTATAATATTTAACCAAGAAACATACATCCAAACTTTCGCATTTATAATACTAGCTTCTGCCAGCGGCTTTGCCCGCGTGAAAAGTGTTTTCTTATCGCAAGGGAACATTATACTGGGATAAAAAGTAGCTATTCTTATCCAGATCTGTTCAGCCTGTCTGGCGTGATTGAGTAACAAACATACATCCATCCAAACTTTCGCATTTTATAATATTATTAAGGTTGAACTAGTCGACGGCACATACTATTTTGTGCGCGGTGTTAAAATGCATGCTATCTTATCCGACAACACGTGCGCAAGAAATTGATGCTGTGATGAGCAGTAAGAAGCTAGTTCGCGTACGAATTAGCACTTTTGCAAATTTGTATCGAAATGGATGATGATTTAGGACGAAAACGAGCGCGTCAATTTTATAAAGAGACCTTTGGGAGTCTAAATGAAAAAACAACTAAATGTTTATTTATAAAACAACATTATTTGCATTGTTGAATTACTAATCTATCCCTGTATGGAGGCCGTTTTGCAATTTTCCTTCTTCTTATGGTATTTATTTCCGCCAAAAGATGAGTTAAAATTAGTGTTGAAATATGGAACTTTCGACGCTCATAACTTTCAAATATATTACTTTTCTACATTTTTGTTTCCATACAGGACTAGATAATGATGAGACAAATTGATATCATTTTTTATTTTGAACGTACATCGTCAAACAGTGGAATAATCTCTCGACTACGTTTGTATTGAAGAATTTTCGACTAGTGTAACGTTTACATAAGATTGTTACGCGATGGCTATAAATCACACAATTTGCTATGTCTAGTACGAAGCAGCAGAGCGCAAGCGTCGTGCTGCTCTAGAGGTGTCAAAGAACGCTGAAAGCGGAGCGCCGCCGCCGGGCGCCGCCGCTGTGAACGCGGAGAGCACGGCCGGCATGAAGCGCGAGGTGTGGGTGCGGCCCAGCGGCACCAGGACCACCACCTTCCGCCCCGCCTCCAGGGACGAACAAGTTGCTGCCATGACTTCCGTTGAGGTAAACATTATTATATCAATATTATAGACAACTAGCTTCTGCCCCCGGCTTCACCCGCGTTCAAAGTAAAAAAAAAAACAATAATAAACTTTACAGGGTTATCCGCTGGCTCAATCTAAAAATTGTCTGAAAATTTCATTAAAATCAGTCCAGCCGTTTCGGAGTGTTTATGGAACATACATACATACTTTCTCTTTTATATATAAAGATAGATTAAATTTACGATATTTTAATCAATCGGCCGTACCATACGAGGTTACCATTGATCTGCGAAGATCACACTACTGCTACGACATACGGGTTTTTAAATCTCAAATTCTTATCAAAGTCATGCTGTACTATTAAAATTATAGTTAGACCATACGGTGCTGTATTGTTTTTTAATTTGGTATAGAATTTGGTTTCTCTCTAGTGAAGGCTACATTTTTGTCTCATTGTTACAGTTGAACAAAAATTTCATTACCAGTTATCTACACGTTCATGGGAAGCTCATAACTAAAATAGGGTGAGTTACAAAATATAATTTGTATATTTTTAAATAATATTTATAACCAGAACATATTATACATGATATTGATGATGATGACAATTCACATTTATCGAATAATTGATGCGACCGCTCATGTCCTAATAGCGAAAACCTATCGGATCGTAAATATTGTGGAAAATATAAGTAAGTATTGTTATTTACACTATATTTTAATACCATACCAAGAAACTTAACAAAAAGTATTTTGAATATTTGCTGATTTATTAAATAATTAGCATAGCCCTTTTCCACTGGCATAAACATTTCCCTGTTTAAAATCCAAAGTTTTTGCAGTATGAGAATTTTTTGCACACTGTAAAATTATATTTTTTGAAAACTTGGTAATCAAGTACAATCTTGTAGCTGGCTGTAATATTCTCTAAAATTTAGATCATGAAGACTCAATGGTTAAGAACCTAGAAATAGATTATCAAAAGCGATGTATTTTAAGTAATTGTTGAGCGTTTCGTGATGTCCATTTTAGCAAAACAATTAATTATACAGGTTAGTGATAAATCGCAAATTAACTGCCATTTTCCACTGTCTTCCGCATGAGAAATGACAATTCACACGCCATATGGCAAAGGAAGATCAAAAATAGCAATAAATTACCTTTGTTATTAGTTGATAATATTAGTCCACCACCCAAGAGCAGTGATGGCCCAGTGGTAACGGCCGTGACTTACAAGTTGTAGGTCGTTGGCTTCGAACCCAGAGCAGTGGTGATGAAATAATTTACACAAAGTAAATTATTTCATCACCACTGCTCTGGTCTATTAACTAACTATGGTCACTGCCCTCAAAACGGTGAAGGAAAACATCGTGAGGAAACCGGCATGTCTTAATGCCAAAAAATCGAAAACATGCGACATTCACCAACCCGCACTAAGCCCGCATGGTGGATTACGGCCTATTCCCTCTCACAGAGTGAAGACCTTTGTCTCAGCCGTGGGAACATTAAAAGGCTGATGATGATGATAGTTCAACCAAATATCAAACCTATAGAAAAACTGAAACAAAAACTGGCATGTTTGTAATTATACATTTATAAATGTATCCTGTCAGAATGGAGACGTTCTACGAGAGCGCGAGTATGATGCTGCGTCAGTTCCGCGCACTCCTGCACCGCCAACCACTGCCAACCCCTGCGGCACGACTGCTGCAACTCACGGCGCTCAATATGTTCGCCGTTGAGACCACTGCCGCATCACTTAAAGGTAAACCTAGTTTTCTGAATCTACAATAACGCCATTCAATCTGCATGGAATAATTTTTTTCTAATTATTTTACTTTGTTGGGCTTCCGTCTGACCAGATGCGGCTGATTACCAGTATTTTATATGGAGCGATTGCCAATTCAACCCAGTTATTGGGTGACACGATAATAGCCAAGATTGGTTGGACTTGGTGGTCAGACTATCGGGCTTCAGACTACCCGTAACGAAACACAAATATCTGCGGGTCTCAGACGGGATATGGGGATCTAATGTCAGCCGGGATCAAATGCGTAACGTGCGTTCAGAGGCACGGCGCCATTCAATAATGTAGCTATAATTGTCAACTAAAGTACGTCACGAGTAGCATACATTTTGTAAATTAAGTACTTCTACTAGGTGCCGTAACGACAATACAATCAACAACAAATAATCCTAATAGCCCAAGAGCCCACGACGGCCAGACCTTCGTTATTTTATAAAAGCTGTAAGTTTTTCTATGCATGTCCCCTAGACAGATAAGAACGACCAGCGACTATAGAGTTTGGATTGTGGTTACTTGGGCAGGTAACAGGTAGTCAAGGTGTATAAAATAGTACCTAAAATTCGTTAAAGTACAAAGCTCAATTTTCTTATATTTTCTTCGGGATAACTTTAGAAATCTCGTCATCCATTGCCGGACACTTGTGACAGTTGCTACCCCCTGCCAGACACCCCTAAACTTTAATAAATTTTAATTATACTTTCCCCGTCACGAAAAACTAATATTACTAAATTACGTAGCGATAATTCAATCAACAACAAACAAATAATCAAGGAGACAAGTAGTAGGTTCAATCAAAGAATGATAAAGTCTCAAAGCACGTAAGCGGCGGCGCGGCGCAGACAGAGGGGCCACTCTCACTTTGACATTTCGGTTTTACAGGGAATATTGGGCAATATTGGACCGAGCTCAGTCGCGGCTGTCATGATTGCTTTGTGCAAGCGTTTGTCACGTCATTCATACATTAAGTACTGTAACGAGGTTGGTTGCATTGGATGGGTTACAGTGCGACATAAAAGTGTAGAAAATAAATGAGGGCGCCACAATCGCTCAGATAGCAACCCAGTTAGTACGACCCAGCTGATCTTGATACTTGAATAGTATTATTTATTTATTGGGTTTAAATTATGAGTAAATAAGTAAACATAGTAATAAATTAAATAAGTATGTTTATTAAATATTATATATTAAGTAGTAATAAAACAACAACTTCACAAAAAATAAGTATTTTTAATAATCAATTGCATTCAATATAAAGTCGTCCAATACCTTTGGGGGACGACCCTTCCTGTGTTTAGCTGGTGTTGAGAATTTCCCAAAGTTTTCAATGCCATGTTGCACGATTGTGCGCACTGTGCTTACAGAAACACCTAAAACAAGTAAAGAAAAGAATCACTGTCAGACCGAAGAACGAAGTTCCGCGGTAAATAAACGTGAATATATTTTAAAATTGTTTCTTTCCATCTAGTCGCTTGTATCAACAAATATGGTACAGCAAAAAAAAAAAAATCGTATCCGCAATAAACTACATTATTTTTTGTTGCCTTACCATCAACGTTGTTAAGTCGCGCTATAACTACAACGCTATTTGTTTATCTTAGCATAACCTCAAAAATGGTAAACAAATAAATTGAAAATGATATTTGGTTCGATTATTTTGCTCCCTGAATGTATTAATCGTTTGTAATTAACGTTTAGTGCAACTTTCAATAGTTACTTACCAGTAAAATCTGCTGTACGATGACAAACATCTTTTAAGTTGGATAGAAGCTTTCCAGCTTGGAATTCGGCTATACACCGCATAGAAACTTTGTAAACTATATCACGGGCACCTCCACGAATTACCTTATTCATGTTTTTCCACTGTTTTTCTATCCACACACAGAAATATCTCACAAAAACCAAAATTCTTACGAAAATCGAAACCGATCGAGATGAATTGACAGCTCAAGTACTAATTTTAGATGTTGCCAGAAAATGAAAACTTTTAGTTCCCAAATATTTAACTTCTACTCTTTTATGTTGCACTGTACCTTTATTATTTGTTACAGACCGAATTTACTTTTTTGTTTTTAATTCTTTCTTTCAATTATTTTTAAGTTATAAAGGTCATTAATCTTTCAAGATGACAAATTAAAAATTCATTATCTAGGATTATAATAAATTATTTTAAGCCCATAGATGAAATTGGGAATTTGTCATAATAATAAGGTTCAAGTCATACAGCTTACAAATATGTTTCCTCCGACTGCACAGCATAATTTTCTTCTTGTTTAAGATCATCTTTGGTTTTTTTGATTTTATTAGTACCTGTTTTTTCACATTTATATTTTTGTCGAGCTTGGAGCTTTTTACAATTTATTTTTTTAAGTGGGATCATTATTACACTACTATTATACTACGTCTTTTTACTCTCCAATATTCATCGTATGTGGCGTAATATTAAATGTTTCGTGATATTAAATGGATGTTTGATGCCCTGTCTACCCTCTAAGGCATGTAAGCATGATATGATGTATGTATAGACGAATCTATGTATTTATGTTTGTAACTTGGGCAACCTACTCTTTTTTTAAATTCGGAATCAATATAGTAGCAACCCTAGTGAATCTGTCAAGTTTAGCTGTCAATTTTCTAAACGGCGGGAGTGGCCCTTCTGTATACTTACTATTTTGTGATAAAGTCGAGCACCTTTATTACTAATTTGCTTGAACTAAACTGCGCTTAAAATACGTTTTGAAGGCTTAGAACAAAGCTGCATACCAATATGGTCCATCTGTGTCGAATTTCCTTACAGAGAGAAAATAACAAAAACGTAATAAATGGACAGTCATTATTTATTAAAATGATATGTCCAAAAGTAACATACAGAGCGTAAAAAAATGAAAAAGGAAATCCTAAAAAGATATGACATAAAAAATAGAAACGAACAAAAACATCAAAATAGGTAAAAAATCCTGTCCGTCATGTATGAAACTCCGGAAACACTGTAACTTGTGAAAAAATCAATTATTTGTTTTTTTTTTTTTTAAATTATCGTCAATTGTAGGTCACCGAATGCGAATGGCTAATAAATTCAGTGTCGCTTAATTACAATTAATAAAAAACGAAAACTACAAGACTGTATATCTATATACATCCATGTAAAATTAACATGGATGGTGATATATCTATATCTAGAAATATTATGTACATTTATTCTACCAGGGGCGCTTGTGCAGCACCTTCCTAGTATACAATAGCTGTTTTTCGGCAACTAATTTTGAACAAACATTTTTTTTATTTTTTTTACTTTTCAAATTAGTGTATTATCATCGGTCCTCGATAAATCTACAAAGTTTGAACAAAATCTGGCCGTTTAAAGTGGGTCAAAATCGCGCCCAAAGAAGTCGGTTACAAACATACATACAGGTGAAGCTAATAAAAAGCTTGTAAAAAAGCTGGCTTCCAAACACTGCTTGGAAAGGGTTTATGGCAAAATTATGCCAGTGGTAATGTTCGCATCAAATAAGATTTAAAGTCCGCTATGTTGATCATAGTTACTCGTACAATATAATTAATAAATACATTTCTACCTACCAATTTTACAGTCAGCAAAAAAGCTCATAATGATTCGTAAAGTATAGGTATACAGGCTACGAATGTGTGTCGATTACGTTCAATAGCAACGTCCGTTCGAACTCATTTTTGCTGATTTATCGCATGTCTATCTTATGTTTGTGCCTGTTAAGGCATGAGTTAATACTAAAACATTTCTACTTTAGTACTACATTTTTTTTGAATAACTTGTACCGGTGCCTTTTCGGATGAGATCAAGATAGGAATACGTTACAAACATCGTTTTCTTTAACCGACTTAAAAAAAGGAGGTTCTCATATCGACTGTAGTTTTAGGATTCCGTACCCGAAGGATCCAAACTGAGCCATATTGCTGTCAGTCACGTGTCTGTCTGTCCGTCGTCCGTCATACAGGTTTTACATCCAAACATTTGGAGCTACAGTCTTAAAATTTTCACGATATAAGCATCTTGTTGACCCAAAGCCAAATCATATTTTTAATGTTTTTAAGGGGGGCTTCCATACAGCAAAAGGAGGGCGCAAAAAATATATGTTTGTTTAGAGCTCGATGAGTGAATAAATACTGTATATTTTTGTTTAAAAAAATTGGAATGAGAAGCCACCAAAGTCAGCTTTTTTTTATTAAATTTTGTGCCGAAGAATTTTTTAACTCTCCATTGATCTATGAATTTCAAATTTGGTGTTAATGTTTATTATTACGTTTATTTTACTAACAAATATCAATATAGTGATAAATCACATTTTTATTTTAAAATCCCTATTTTTCCTATTACCACCAACTTCTTTTGCGATTTTGGTACGGAACCCTAAATGTGCGAAGTCCGACACGCACTTGACCGGCAAGCCCTTCGCGCTATGCGACATAATACCAGCAATTAAATCTCTTAAAAATAGTTAAACCGGGGGGATTATATCTGCGAGGAACAACTAAAGAACATGGGTCCAGTAGCTGTTTCATGGTTGTTTGATCTCTGCAATTCATTTTTAGGGTTCCGTACCCAAAGGGTAAAAACGGGACCCTATCACTAAGACTCCGCGGTCCGTCTGTCTGTCTGTCACCAGGCTGTATCTCATGAACCGTGATAGCTAGATAGTTGTAATTTTCACAGTTGATGTATTTCTGTTGCCGCTTGAACAACAAATACTAAAAACAGAATAAAATAAATATTTAAGTGGGGCTCCAATATAACAAACGTGTTTATTTTGCGGAACCCTTCGTCCGCGAGTCCGACTCGCACTTGGCCGGTTTTTACTTAGAATTTTAAATTCAGTCGGATGTCTGCGACCGCATTTCCTATTTAACAAGCCTTAAAATGACGCCACTTTTATTTTTAACGCTTCCTGTAATCCTTCCAATCATAGATTTCATTTTGTTTTTTTAATTATCGATAACTTTTTTCTTCATGGACGGTCTTTTTATGGCTCCATAGCAAACAATTATGCGCTTTTTATTAGCATCATGAAAATGTAGGTCCGTCTCCCTCCGTCGCCTTTCACCTCTTTAGTTAATTTAGACGGGATGCCAACAGGATTAATTAATTTGCTGAATCACATAATGCACTTACATTTTATGTCTGCCTTAACAAGCTTTGATTTTATAGTGTTTGCCAATAATTTTGCCCAAAGCATAAATAATGGTTACTCATAAAATTCCCCGCAAGAACAATTTGGTTTTGTTGTTCCTTTCTTCTTTTATGACCCTTGATGATTTTAATAATCTGCTAAGAATGTTAACATTTTTACGCGGTCGTTGACGGGGAAACCTTTTACGTACTTTGGTATTGTGTTTTTGAAAGTTAAAAAGGACACGTGATAGCTAGGCAGTTGAAATTTTCACAGATGATGTATTTCTGTTGCCGCTATAACTAAAAACAGAATAAAATGAATATTTAAGTGGGGCTCCCATACAACAAACGTGATTTTATGGCCGTTTTTTGCGATAATGGTACGGAAACCTTCGTGCGCGAGTCCGACTCGCACTTGGCCGGTTTTTAATAAATAGCAAATATGGTATGAGGTTAGTGAAAAGTAGGAAGATGATGGATGATGTACAACAGTTACAAAGCCTCTTTGGGCTAAACTAACCTCTAGCTGTTTAAATGTTACCTAAGTCTTCATGCTCTCGGCGACTATCTAGTTTTTTTTTAAATATAAAACGTTGCCCCACTCTAGGAATTTCTTTCTGTATCGTGGGTGCGTTTACAAACATATAAACTCACAAACACAACACCCAAAGCCGGAACAACTATCTGTAAGTCATACAAATATTTGTTCCGTGCGGGAATCGAACCCGCAGCACGCAGCGCAGCAGTCAATCGCTCAACCACTGCGCCAACCGTGCGCCCGACGTCGTTGTTCGATGTAGTTGATGATTGACGTAGTTGTCGATGGACGACTATCTAGTTGCACAGTACAACTAGATAGTCGTCCATCGACATCGACCAGTCGATATTGCTGGCCTCACAATTATGTCACCTTATCTTCTATCAATAGTTTCAGCCTTCCCTGAATGTATGTTCTCATATCATACTTACATTTACACCTTTTTCTATCTATACATATTACAGGTACAATACAACGTAATTTTAATGAATAAAGTTGCTTTTTGTGTGTCCGTGGGGATGCGTTGGACTGCTAAACCACGTAACGGATTTTGATGCAGTTTTCACCATCATTTAAAATATTTGTTCCGGCAGGGTTATGTGTACTTGACATTCATATTTGATATTTCATTCATATTTAATGTCATATTTGAATAGGATATTTTGCTTCATGGATACATTAATTAATTATCAGACCTGTGTCACATTATAAACAAAATACCTACGTACTTCAAAAAAATGGGACTTATGCTTAATGTGTTGCTGGCGTCATAAATATAAAAAAACTAATGTTTTTATCCGTACGCCTGAAGGACATAGCGGATCGTTATGGGTCCTCTTTGTTAGAATTGAAGATCCTAAAAAGAGATGATTATCGACTAATCAAGGTAAAACTTATTCTCTTGAAGTTGCCGCGGTTGAAACCTTAAAACGTACAAAAATAACAAATAATTATGTACATTTTATTAATTTGGCACTGCAATTTTATGAAGGATCGCACTAAACCGGTAGTTTTACCACTTTTCTGTTTATTTTACTCTTATACAGTTAGATTTGATTGTCTTGAATCCACGGAAACACGTTATTTAGAACAAAAATATATTTATTAGGATTAATGGAAACTCAATGATGTACACGTATTCGATTTACGAAATTAATATATAACGTGAGCTGTAAACGTGGCTATTTCCTGCGGCTCCGTCCGGGCGCAGTAAAGGTTTGTAATTACAAATTACAAGTTATTGGAGGTTGATGCACTGCACTCCGTCGCCGCCGCGCCGCGCCGCCCGCCTGCGCCCGCGCACCGCACAAATGCACACATTTGATGGCGACAGGTTCAACAAACTGACTCGACGTCGGCACGGTGACGACCACTCTTTTACGCCATTACTCGTAATGATGTTTTGAATTATTATAGAAAAATTATGGCGTTCGAGACCCTTAATTACGACGTTCGGCAAGACGATGCCCTTCAGCGCTTATGTCGAGGAAAGTTCCTGGAAAGATATATGAGATAACGTTTGAATGTACAAAAATACGACACATAAATCAGACGGAACATAGATTTTTGATTACGATTAAATGCTTTTAAATAGTCACTTACAATACATTGGAGAATCGTGTCGAGACTCGAGCGTGTAAATGCATAGTCAGTTTCAAAGAAACCCAACATGGAGGCGCGTACACATTATGTAGAACTATCTATTGGTAGAATGGCTTTCAATGAGTAGTTGATATATAGAAATACATTTTATCTGCAGTTTTGTGCCTTTGAATTTATTATGACATACGTAACGAATTTTACTTGCCATGGTATTTCAGTACGCCTGTTTATCCAGGTATTTGTTAAGCAGTATGGTAGTTGTGTTGTGTGTTTGCAGGTGCAATCCGTGCTGTGTATTTTTAGACGACTATTTATATCGGACCGGCTCGAAGCGACCGATGAGCTGTCGGTAGATGATCCAATGACGACGTGTTTCTATCACTATTCATACACGTTTCTATATTACTAGATATAACATGAAAAATGAATATTTAATGAAGAATAAATATAAAACCTATCCGGTCTTAATCTTAACGAACAGAGAGACTAACACATTTTTAATTATGGAAGATGAATACAGTTTACCATTCCTAGCTAGGTTTTGCGGTTAAGTAAACGATTCTGCTTACTGTATTAGTCATAGATTTAAACTACTTTGTTAGCGATTCTGTGAAAAAACATATGATCAAATGAAGTAAAAAAATATTGTTTTGGGTCACGTTCGTTTTATTTTGAACCTGTACCTGTATTGATTACTAAGAAGGCTATGATTCAACAGGTAGCTGGTTCCGGTTGGTCCTGATCGTTTACTGATTAATGCAAACTGCTTTGTGTGAATTGATGAGACTCACGATTGCATACGCAAATTATACTTGCCAGTAAATATAGACTTATGGTTGTCGATTACTCTAAACAAATATTTTAAGACATGTTTGGTATTATATTGACAGGGTTCTGACATCAATTTCGTAGTATAAGGAAAAGTTTATTTAAAATAATTGAATCGATGAACTTTGTTGGATGTTTAATGTTTCTAAATGTAAGGGAAATACCAAAGATTGTGTGGATGATGATAGGGGTAGAAAGAGGGTGGCATATAGAAATGTATGGAAGAACAAGACATGCTGCGCCGATCCCAAGTAATTCGTATATAGGCAGGAGTATATACTCTATAAGTGGTTACAAAAAATCAGTTGTTCCCTATAGAAAAAGTTGCACATGATCATGACTCCTTAAAAGATTTTGTACAGGTGTTTCTTACACATTGATTAATGTTTATAACAATTTTTTGAACCATAAGACTTCAATGATTATTTATTCTGGTTGTCCTATAGAGGGCAACAGCGGAGAACGGTCAGCGTGGCTGGAGTGCGCGCTGGGCGTCTCTCTGTTGATGTTCGGCGCCATGCTGGAGCGCTGCTGCGCGCTGCTGCCCGAGGCGCCGCAGTCACAGCACCACACCGACGCGCTGCTTCTGCTGCCTGCCATCAAGGTAAAGAAACAATACATAACAGGAACAAACACGAAATAACAGAGAAGACACAGCAAACAAAACAGCATTGTACGAACAACTCGGCACATAACTTAGGATCCCGAATAAATAAAGTTGGATCCAAAACTAAATTGCATTTCTTTACCAGAGTTTAAACTGCCTCAAATCTCAACTGTTTTTAACATAAAACACAATTCATAAGGGGTATCGATTTTATCAAGTTACCCTAGTTCTAAAGAAACAATACCAGTATGCCTTTACCAAAACGATAACATTCCAATATCGGCCAAGAAACGTTTTACTGTGATGGTATCTTGCCTACTTATATCGCTATACCGTCTATATCTTGATTTGTGGGTTACTGTAATACCGAGAGCCAGATCTTGTTTTTTTTTTTATAAACGTTTACAGATGTACAGTTAAAAAACACCAATTACTTTTGAACTTTGGTGTAACATGTAATTAAGAAAATAGCCGTGTGTGCGCGTTAATTTGATAATAATTTATTAAGTATGATCGTTTCATAATAGTTATTTTTATTTTAAGGTGTGGTCCGACTGGATGTTATGCCACAGTAGTGTATGGAATCCACCACCATCGTTCGACAGTTTTGAAATCGGGTAAGTTTCTATTTTTTACCGTTATATTATCTGTATTTGAAATATGTTTCATTGAACACTGTTTATTTTTGTTTAGAGCCGATAACGACCCGTGGGACTGGCTTGCAAAGCTTATGAACATATTGGAATCACTTGATGACAAGTCGATAGAATTCGAAAACGAAATGAAGGAAGGTGAGAATCCATTGTTGTTTGTTGACACTACGAGCAAGTTGCCGTATTAGGTCGTTTGTAGAACGCCTGAGACAACAATTTTTTCAGAGGTTCTGAATGCATGTATTTGTCATTCCCATTTGCGTTATAACACTAAGTTATCAACAAATAATACATTGTATAGTGTGTTTGCAGGATGCTTTGAAATAGCTCAAAAGTGATCCAGTTTTTATCGTTATTTGTATTTTAATTTGAGCTTGATCATTGAAGTTCTCTATAACCACTAACATTAGTTACATTGTTCGCGACATAAAAGTAAATTCTAATTACAGCGATAATCCCGTCACATTAATAGCTTGACCGGTATAAATGTATCTCGTTTTGCGGTCGCCGTGGGTTCCGCAGATGCCATAAGGATAAAGAGAACGACAGTGCATGTTTATATCTAGTACATCACCTCTGGCTGCGCCTGCACCCGCTGAAAGTCGACACTACATTAATATACCCATTTATATTAGCAAACTAACCTATAAAACTAACTTAAAACTCTTTTTTTGTGTAACTTTAACGCGTTAGAATTTCTATTTTTGCAACTTGAATCGAGTGGCGTTAATCTTAGAAGGTTGACTATTTAGTTATAGTTTCATTGTTAGGCCTGAAAATCATTTTTTTTATTGGGTTCCACGCAAGCTAAAATAGAATAAATCCAATCAATCACTATTTAGAGATGCAATGTGTAGATCAGATCTCAGAACTCTCCTTTAATCCAATCCACATATAATCATTTATTATGCCTATTCCTTCACTGTCCATGCTGTAAGATTGTGGTACTCCGCCTAGCATCAGAGATTTAAATACTATTCAAAAAATATTTAAAAGAGCATTATCTATTCTCTCAAGTCTTATCTTTATATCTATATATTTTACAATTATGTATTTTAATTTGTATATATCCACCATTACACTATTTGGGTAGGTGTGCATGTTATTATATCTTTGTTTAAGTAGTGAGAACTTTTCTTCTCACACACTATTGTCTACATTTCTTTTTCATTTTTCCTTTTCGCGGGTCTGCTGGTAGAAATTTCTTAAGAAATAAGCAGTGCCTTTGTACTCTATGGTCTTGATGTGCTGTCTTTATGTATTATACTGTGTGTACATTAATTATTAAATAAATAAATATATGCTGGCTACGCACTTTTTAACACACCGTGTTATTCGAATCAATCCGCTGGATTTTGTCATCGCAGGAGGCCTATATTTAGTAGTGGACGTATTTTGTCTGTGATGATGATGGGCTTCAAGAAGTATTTGTTTTTAACATTGTGTTTGAATATTTTTTCTGTAAGGTTACGTATGCGTCCGTCTGCCTGAAGACGCATCGCTGGGCGGGTTCACGCCACTTATGTACATGGAGCCGGCAGTCGCGTGGGTACGCGTGGACCAGTTGGGCCAACATCACGCCGCGGAACATGCTCTAAGGATCAGCAAACTGCTGTTCTTCGGTACCGAGTGAGTCTACATGTATTATTGGATCTTTTAGCTATTTTGTATTAGACTTGTTAGCCAATTATGTATCGGTGGCATATTGCGGGCGGCGTGCTACGTGAACTTCACAGTATTTTATAAGCTGATGTAAGCTTTTATAGACACCTTCATCTATACACACTCAGAGCAAGCATCCTTACGCGGTATATGGTGAGACTTTGTAAGCAGCTTATGGCGTTTATAGGAAACTACCTGACCTTAACCTTGTCACAAGGTTTCTATATATATCAGCCTCCCTAGCCAAGTTACAAACGTTTCGTATCGAATCTCTTCATACAATCGTTCACGCCGTCTTATTTGTATTTTCTGACCACGTGACTTAACGTTCAGATGTGTCATTCCCATACATTGATTCGTTTCTACTAGCGTTAACGATGGTAGATTGTCAACTTTGTTACAGATGCTGTAATTGTAGAGAATCTTTCAAAAACTAACCCGGGGAAGTACTACCACCTATTAGTACGACTTTTCCGTGTTTCGGTTCCAAGGATATGGGTGATTGAGTAATTGCAACAATTCTTTCAACTATGTCTTGAGTGATCGATAATCTAGACGAAGAAGCAAACATCCTATCACATTTATATTATCACACTAATATTACAATGGCGAAAGTTTGTAAGTGTGTATGTTTGCTACTTCTTCACGCCAGAACGGCTGAACGGATCTGGATGAAATTTGGCACAGAGATACGACTATAGTCAGGAATAGCACCTAGCACCTAGTCAGAAACCGCTGGCAGTAGCTAGCAAGTTATAAATGTGTAGAAGGTAAGCTAACGTGGACATTATGCTGGTTACCCAGGTACTTAGTGGGCGTGGAGCCCCCGGTGCTCCGGCTGGAGTACCCGTCGGACTCGGCGCCGCGCTACGCCAGCGCTGTGCAGCGCGTGCAGCTGCTGCATGCCCCTCTGCAACAACTGGTAATTTGCATATTTAAAGTTTTTTTAAACTATACCAAACAACTTAACATGCCGTTATGTGTCTGGTATTGTAATAAGGCTGTTTCAAGCACAAATCTCGATAACGAGGTCCCTCCAAAACCAAGCGTGCCACTTTTTCACACACAATTTAAAAACAAATTTACTTACCAATGAAAGAAATCATTTCCAAGGCCTCGGCCAACTTTTTCTATACAGTCTTTACAGCTCAATATGGCATTATAAGATAATTTTCTAGATTTTGATGGATTTCCGGTGCGAATAATGGTAAATGAAAAAGTACGATCATTGATCGTAATAATTACTCAGTTTTTTTAAACGCGGAGTACATACAATTGCGACATCTAGCTCGATTTATATCTGTGGTGCCAAGCATGTTTATTTATTAATTAAATCCAAAAATAGATTATTGTAAGAAGGTGAAATGTAGTCATTTGAAGCCATGAACCTCACTCAGTTTTTCACCGTTTTAAGGCGTAAATAATACTTAATACGATTTATAGTTACGTTATAATAATGTGTATAACCACACAGTGTGCATATGGTGTTAGCCTATAATTAATTGTTTCACTTACAAATGAAGGTAAAAAGAAACTGTAAACGTACTGTGTAAACAATTGTTGGTTAACCAAATAAATAAATAGTTACAGAAATCATGATAGACTCGAAAAGTCGTAAGCAAGAGTTTCCTATTGGTCGATAGTGGCACCCGTCGTTTCAAATTAAGTAAAAACAAGAAGGCGACGATAAGATGATATACTTTAAAATTTTACTGATTGATGGAAAAGTTTTAAGAAACGTACTGAGTTATGGTAGTACAAAAATAATAAAGTTTCGATAGTGTTAATAAGACTATTTTGTATAGGTACATGTCGGGTCTCGTTCAGTCATATATAAGGTATTTGCAAGTAATATTTGCTAGTGGTCGGCAGATTTTACGTGTGATAGAAAATTTAATAGTTAAATTTATTACTATTAAATTATCTATTATAATTAGCAAGCTTCTTTATAGCACTAATCATCGCGATAATTAGTATTAATGTAGCTTAAACATATTGAAGTACTAAATTATTCCAGTAGTTGAGCCTTACACAGGTTTTCGTTATAACGTTATTCCTCATTTTAAGTGATATGAACTCGCGAGAATTCACACAGTCGGTTTTACGCCGCATGAAATCCACTTGAAATAGTCCGAACTTGGTATCGAAAAATCTATTGCTTTAGAAGTAAAGTCAGATAGTATTATAATACTTATAAAAAGGATAATAAGTTCAGCAAGTGAAAATTAAAAAAAACACCCGATACTTTATTTTTCAGAGGTAAAGTTTGTGTGGTTGTAGGGGTAATCTCTGGATCTACTGAACTGATTTAGATGAAATTTGGCATGGATATAGTTTGTGACCCTGGGCAGGACATAGGATATTTTGTATTACCTTGGGATGATAAACTACTTTTTACGCGGGCGAAGCCGCGGGCAGAAGCTAGTAAGCCCATATTGAACGGCTACACCGTTTTTCATCAAATATACCTAAGAACACGCTCGATAAAGTCACCTTTCAAACAAAAACAACTATTCCAAAATCCGTTTAGGAGCTGTGATGCCACAGACAGGTACACAAATACACAAACGCACAGATACACAGTCAATTTTATAACACTTCTCTTTTTCCGTCGGGGGTTAAAAACTACATTACATGGTACAGCAAATTCCATTTAAAATCCTTTAGAAAAAAAAAAAACATATCAATTGCATTTAAATTCACGTGCATTAGAATTCGATAAGGTTAACAGGTTATCAGTTTAATCAGATTATGAGATGTGGTAGTTCCTTGCATATAATCGATGATGATGCAGCGCGACTGTGGAACTGCGACTCTGGGGTCGGTCTTCGGGTTAGGCAAAGGGCTCAGAATCAGTTCGAACTTATGGAGTCCAATATTTAGTTATATTGGCAATAGGTTCATTCTTGTTACATATAATGTGACAGGTGCCAATGACCTTATTTTTTTAAATGTTGCAAGCGCGGAGCATAGTGTTGTAGATAAGGCTCAATCATAAGTGATTCATCGAATCAATTTGACATGACTCCTCAATTTAATTTTACTGATTGCTATAAATAAATGTTTTATGAATATAAACGTAATATATTTAAATATAACAGTATGCATACACATAGTACGTAACTTTTTAAGTTGGGTTAAATAGGAAATCAACAATCAAATAAATGCGATCGATAAATAAAGTCTGACATAAATAAGTAGAAACTAAATTAGGGCCGCTAGTTTCTAAACAATTTTTTTTTTTTGCCTTGAAATCGGTTTATTTTCAATCTACTTCGATTTTCGATTAACATTCGATCACTCAGAATGAAACCGAAAAGAGTAAAAAGACCATTGTTTCAATTTGGACGATGTTGACTATTGTCATACGTTACTTGATTTTCAATTTTTGCTTTAAGCAATTAATTACCTAGTTTAAGGACTTTAAAATCTAAGTTAGTTGAGACTATCCAATTTCGAGGCCTTTTTCCTGTTGTTAATAATGAAAAACTTTGATTACAGTCTGAAAACTCCGAGGATGAAAGCAACGCAAGCGGCACTGCTAGCGAGGCGCCCAGTCACAGTGAAGGAGTGGAGGCCGAAGGGACGGACGAAGCCACTCGCAAGCTACTGCGGCGCAAGGAACAACTCGAGACCAGGAAGGCTACGCTTGACAAACATCGCCTTCGTATGCAAGTATGTGTTCTTGAATTAGTCATGTTTTAGTCATACTAAAATCGCCAGTCGACGAAAATGTTTGAAAAAAATCGAAATGATAGAAACTCTGAATGTATGCAAGAGACAGTACATAAACCACTGTATAATAATCTAGGTGTCCCCCGCGGCTTCGCTCCCATCAACTGGCTACCAACCTAACTACTCTGCCCTATCGTACCTACCTACCTACCCACCCTACCTGGCTTTTTTTTTTTGCTTGTGATAATGTTCAAGGGGAGATAGTGTGGATATGCGGGACTCTAACCCACTAAAACTCTTCGGTGTCCTCCTGTGCCGCTTATGGCGGAAACATGGTGGAACCCGACGCGGCTGTCCATCACCGGACCCTCCTCTGAGGAGTACACCCATAAGCGACGCACCAGAGCACATTGTACGCCGTGATAGTGGCGACCCCGTTCAGACCGCGGAAGGTAGCGAGAGCGGCGCACCGCAATACCGGCACTCCTCTCCCGCCGTGGCCTCCTATCTATTACTTCCAGATATTAGCGCGTTCAAACAAGCAAACAATGAAACTCATCCGCTATAGTATATTAGTATAGAGCCACCTAGCAGCGTCAGCGTCCGTTTTGATGAGCAAACATTCCATTTAGTTGAGTAATTTATATGGAGAAGAATCGAACGATTCATCATAATTAAATCGCAAGTATTTTATTTGCTGTTTTTCTATATTTATATATCCAGTCTTACTTTTTTCAACATTTAACCTTCATTGGAAGGACAAACCTTAATTGCAAATCTTGTTTATAACTACATTATTATTATGTAACAAATATTCAATTAACAATGCGATATTTATTGCTACGTAAATTCGATGTAACTGTGAATTTTAAATAATCGGAATAACTGATCGAAATAGCACGTCACTTCACTACTGTAAGCGTCGAAGAAGTATTGCATTTTATTGTTTATGGTTGCCTGTTACTGATTATGAAATTTCATAGGCGAGCAAAAGTTAAATAATAGGCTGGACGCAATAAAGGTAGGTTTTTTAATCTCTTGAAGTTAAAATAAAACAAATCAGGAAATTGGCATCCAAACATACACACAACATTTTGTCCTAATCCAAGCCGATGCTATAAGGAGATAATGTAACGTTTTTAACATGAACTAGGCATCTGTATATTGATATTTGTTTTTTTGTTTCAAGGAAATATTAGGCGGTGGCTCTGTGAGCTCGGAGGTTGAAGTTCGTCCGCGGCTGTTGGTGCCCGACACCAACTGCTTCATCGACCACCTATCGCTGCTGCAGGCCATCGTAGATGCGCCTGCGCAACCTTACACCTTGGCTGTGCCCGTAGTGGGTAAGTAGCTAATAAACACGACAAGATGGCATGTAGAACAATGCCGTCTTTTCGTGTAAATACTTACAGTGATTTGAGTTATCTTGGTTAACCTTGGCCGAAGCAAGGCAAAACCGCCTTACAGTGCAAATTTGGTGCTGTTCCACAGATGGTTCATCTCAAGAAAAATAATGGTTCATCGGGTTCATCGCCAAAAGAACAACAGTGGATAATTATGCATCCCTTTTAAAACTATATTTTGAGGTGGTGTGCTACTATCTTACACTTACTAATATTATAAATGTGAAAGTTCGGATGGATGTGTGTGAGGGTGTATGTTTTTTACTCGATCACGCTAGAATGGCTGAACGTATCTAGATGAAATTCGACGCAGAAATAGATTACAGTCTGGAATAGCACATAGGCTTCTTTTTATCCCGGTGTAATGTTCCCTTGGGATTATAAAACACTACACTACAATATTTTTTTAATTTTTATGGCACTCTTTTACTTTTTAATTTATTGGGATTATAAAACACTACGCCACAATATTTTTTTAAACTTTTATAGCACTCTTTTACTTTTTAATTTATTGGCGCGTATGCGCTCATTGACTTAATGTGTAAAAAAGTAGTGTCTATGGATGCGCGCGCTGCAAAGTCATGCGCAATGAGAATCTAAATTGCCTGCCATAGTACACATTTTTCCGTTTCCACTTTTGTTTTGTTTCAACTGAATGAGTGAATAAAAATCGGCATATAATTAGGTATTAAAACACTCGTGTGATACTATTATCACACTCGGCAAATGTCAAAGTTTGTGAGTATGGATGGATGTAAATGTTTGTTACTCTGTCACGCTAAAACCACAAAACGGATTTCCACAAAACTTTAAAGTAATTTAGCTTAAAAAGGGTGGGTAAAAAAACGTGAATCAAACGAAGCATAGCGATAGTTGGAGTGACAAAGAGAAAAAAAAATAAAAAAAAAATAATTTTTTTTTTGTTTCCTTAGGACTTACTGCAAATAGCCCCAAATATCAGCCTGTTTCGTTTGATCCACGATTTTTGGCCCACCCTGTATATTAGAATAATTATAGGATACTTCTTATCTCGATATTATGTTCCATTGTGATAATTTTAGACTTACACGCAAGCGAAACCACTGGCAGTAACTAGTCATTAATATCTGTGTGATTGCCCCCAGTGATGACGGAGCTGGAGGGGCTGCAGCTGAGCGCGCGCGTGGGCGCGCAGGCGACGGCGGCGCTGGGCTGGGTGGGCGGCGCGGGCGCGGCGCTGCGCCTGGCCACGTCGCGCGGCTCGCTGCTGGCGTCGCGCGCCTGCACGCTGGAGCAGGCGGGGGCGCGCGCCACCAACGACGACCGCGTGCTCGCCACCGCGCTCAACCTGCACACCAGCATCGCTGCCGACCAAGGTCACTATCCTGCTACCGTTCTTTATTACTACTGTCACCGTAGGCTACAAAAGGGTGTCAACCTTACAATAAAAGATGAGAAGCTGAATAATTGGACAAACCGTTATATTGGGTGGCAAAATAAAGCCAGGTACACACAGATCTCTGAACACAAGACGGCGGGAATCCGCACAGGATCCTGCAGGCAGATTTGCTTTTAACTTCGTTCTAAGGACAATAACTATTGCCACACAATAAATAATAGTACAGGTACAGAAGGATCACTTCAACAATTTATAGAAATAGCGACTCTTGCCGCTAAGCAACATGGTGCATTTCAGCTCGGTTAAGCGGTCAATGCCTAAGGTGATATTCACCTAAACGTTGCCGCTCTCTTCTATCGCGTAACTCTGTCGCTATCTGGCGCGCAGTGACGCGGCTCGTAAGGGTTGTTGACTTGTTGCTTTCGCTTACGACAACATTATTAATTGTCTATTAATAAAAATTTAGTCAATAAGAATAATGGAAATTAAAGGACGATAATTTTTATTTTTATAGAATAATATTAAAAAATGTAAAAATATGTAAATAAAATGAATAAATGGAATAATAAATTTAATAAACCGTTGGGTATAGGTATGCTACATGTCTAGGTACGTCAATATCTCGTTCGTTTTTGTGAACAAATTTAGCATTTATAATAGTAAAAAAAAATAAGGCGTAATCACTTTGTGGAAATCCATTTTCTTTAAATAATATATATTATATGGTTGATAAATTGATAACTGTTTGTAGCAATCGATTAGAAAACTATTTTACAATGACTGATTGCTTAACTATTCTAAACTAATCAGATAGACATCTAGGTAAATAAAGTACCTACCTTCCTACACTTAAGTTTTTATAAACCACGTAACTAAATAAATTATCTAGAAAGACTATCTAAAGTAGCGGCTTTGACGCGCGGATCAAAAGGTAGAAGAGAGAAATGTTTGTTGAGAAATGTGATAGGTAGATTATTTAGAATAACCTACCTATTACAGTTTCGTGGTTTTCTAGACAAGATAGGTATAGTTCTCGATAAACTTCTTGGCCGCCCTGTAGTTAGCTACAGCAGCAGCAATGGCTGCGCAGTAGGAAATATCATACAAAAACAGCACCGCGCCATGCCTTGCGCATCGGAAAGCCAACTTCAGGGAGGCTAAGAAAATTGGCGAGAACTTTAGGTCCAAGAACAAGACACTGCCACACACAGCTAAAACCGGGCGCCCTTATCCGAAAATTACCCTTTTAATGTTACTTAGTTACATCACAAAATAGTAAGTATACAGAAGGGCCACTCTCGCCGTTTAGAAAATTGACAGCTAAACTTGACAGATTCACTAGGGTTGCTACTATATTGATTCCGAATTTAAAAAAGAGTAGGTTGTATAAGTTACAAACATAAATACATCGATTCGTCTAAACATACATCATATCATGCTTACATACCTTATAGGGTAGACAGGGCATCAAATATCCATTTAATTTCACGAAACATTTAATATTACGCCAGATACGACGAAGATTGGAGAGTAACAAGACGTAGTAATAGTGTAATAATGATCCCACTTAAAACATTAAATTGTGAAAAGTACCAAAGCTCGACAAAAATATAAATGGAAAAAACAGGTACCTAATACAATCAAAAAACCAAAGATGATCTTAAACAAAAAGAAAATTATGCTGTGCAGTCGGAGGAAACATATTTGTAAGCTTGAACCTTATTATTATGACAACTGCCCAATTTCGACTATGGACTTAAATAATTTATTATAATCCTAGATAATGAATTTCTAATTTGTCATCTTGAAGATTGAATGACCTTTATAACTTAAAAATTATTGAAACAAAGAATTAAAAACATAAAAGTAAATTCGGTCTGTAACAAATAATAAAGGTAACCCACCCGATGCAACCAACCTCGTTACAGTACAAAGTGTACATAGTGTATGAATGACGTGATAAACGCACTCATGACAGCCGCGGCTGAGCTCGGTCCAATATTGCCCAATATTCCCTGTAAAACCGCAATGTCAATGTGTATGTGCAAAATGACACTTTGTTCGTAGTGCCCCTCTGTCTGCGGAGCACCGCCGCTTACGTACTTTGTGGTTACATGTGAGCAGTACTTAAACGATAAATTAGTTAGTTTATGTCAATGTATGCATGTACTTACCTATCTACCTCATTTCGCCTTTGTACTATATAAACAATTATTAGGTATATTAAATAACAGATAGGCACCTATTTTATTCAATGAGCATAATTATTACTATTATTAATGTAAGCAGTCAACTGATGCTTATTGCTATTATTTATGCTTCGACGCGGCGTTCATCGTTCTTTGCAAAAATCACAGAAAAACGCGGCTAGCGTGAGAGCCGAGCGGCAAGCGGTAACCTACTGCGATACTCCCAGGGAGCGCCGGCCAATCGTACTTAAACTGCGGAGTGAGACCTTGCTATTGCCTTGCTACAAAGAACAAAGTACAATCGAAACCTTTCAATTCGTAGTACGGAAGAACCCCCAATCACATCACTGGTAACAGAACTAAGGAATCCGCCCTTACTGCCCTTACTATAAGGGCGCTGTTTAATCGTCATTGCTAGGTGAAGACCGTTATAAGAGGCAATAAATTTCATGCCGATTTATTTATCAATGAATTTTGTTTCGTATGGTGTATGAACATTTTATTTTATTCTTAGACGTATTTGTCCGGGTGCGGTCTAAAAATGCAATGAAATATTATTCCAATCTCGGTCATGGATCGGAATCGGGCTTCTGGTACCATTTAAATGCGTCAAAAACTGCCTAAACAGTTATTTTTTTTACAAGAGGATAAAGCCATGAGTTAGACAATGCTGTATTTTGTATTTAATACGTACCTACAAAGACCGCTGCATTTTTGTTTTCATATTTAGCACGGTCTCATAAAGGTTAGCACGCATATTGAATTATCAGCTCTCTGACATATGGAATTGTATGAAACTGCACGCTTGCACTTGCGTTAAAAATCCGCCGGAAAAACTAAAAATCTCTGTTTTGCCACAGAATCCATCACACCGCGGTGCGGATTCAATTCGCGTAAATATTTTGAGCTCTATGAACAGGTAGATAGAGACAAAAATCGCGCGGTATTTTAGCCACACTTTGTGTTAGTTATGATTCAGTACGAAGAAATTCGCGCGGCTATAACCGCAACGCGTGCTAAGCCTAAATTTGTATTTTTAATCGACGAGAAAAAAGGAAGAGGTTCTCAATTCCACATTTGTAATTTTTCTGTATATCAAAAATATTTTATTTAAGAGTATAGCTTAAAGTTGGTCCCATTTCAATTTCAAAAATAATATCCTTGGACACGTTTATTTTTATTTTGCCACGTAAACAAAAAATTAGGTCGATACAGTACGTTGAAATTTCGTGTGACGTGTGCTACACATTATATTGCCAAAGTGACGACAAGCCCCCACTCCTGCTCTTTCACGCGCTTTAATTTTGAGATATTTGATAAAGCAAAAAATACGGCTCCAATATTATTAATTGATAATCTCACTGACGGACTAAATAGAATTATCATTTTTACCCAGGAAACATCCCTATTGTGAACTGATTCTGTTGACAAAAAACATAAAAAAAAAACGGTTTTTAACATAAAAAAATTAACCGACGTAATAACGATCTAAAAAATTAAAAAAATCTTTGGCATTTTGAGGCGGCGGCAAACCAAACTATCAACGAAGATCAACCTAGCTACAATCATTCTACGCTTTAAGTAATTAATTTGCATGTTTGTTTGTTTAGCTCCAACTCAAAAGCTAGACTACAAGATTTATATTTTGCCTTTTAGTTCGTTATTTCGTCGGTTCGTAAATTTTTTGTAATTTCTTAAATAATTTGTAAAAAATACGGAAACAATTTTACAGTTAAAACCTTTATTTATCTGTAAAATTGTTTCCGTATTGTTTTACTTATCAATATTATGTGCAAGTTTGTCGTATTTGGACGGTACTATTCAGTAGCTTCGTTTCAATGCGTGTACGAGCACGATCGGCGCGTGCAGCGGACCGGTAGATGTGTCTGCGTCGACCCAGTCCGCTAAGCTAGACGGCCTGTAACTACATATTTTAGCTCGCGTGAACGGTGATTTTATCTGCGCTGGCGCCACCGATTATTTGTTTTAATGACGCTTCCTTGGTAGCATTCCGATGCGCGACAAAATTGTACTAGCGGGTATATCGTATGTCTGCGTGTCGTGTTGTCGAGCGATTTGAACTGACTTTAGAATTCCATAATTTAGCAGATACGCGCGGGGACGATGGCAGAGAGAAGCTGGTGCGGCGAGTGCGCGAGGTGGTGCTGCTGACGGACGACCGCAACCTGCGCGTCAAGGCGCTGGCGGCCGAGCTGCCCACGCGCGACCTGCCCTCCTTCGTGCAGTGGGCCGGCCTCGCCCGCACCGATACCACGCCGGCGCCGGGGCCGGGGCCGACGGTACATATCTATTACTAATTAACTATGATAATATGTTGAGCTTTGATAGAGTTCTAACTAGTATGGCGTTAGATTTCTATAGGTTCATGTGTAGGATGTCTCAGAGTGTATTTCGTTTTGGATACTTAATAAAAAATCAATGAAATTAGTTTAACTCATTTTTACCCGACTGCGGGAGAGTAATTTTTGTCAATTTCTATAGCACGTTCTACAGCTCAAACGGCTTTACGGATTATGACATTTCAGGTGTCCTTGGATTCGTCGCAATTGTGGGAGTGACATAGGCTATTCTTTTTTTTTAAATGGTTCCCCTACTAAAACTAATTTTTTCGTTCTCCTAACAATATGGGTATCAAATGAAAGCTACTAAATAGGCCATTCCAAAAATATATATACTGTAACACTTTTGTGTTCCTATTTTGGCACAAAAAGCTAACTTTGAAAGCAAAATAAATAATCTTTTACCACATAACTTATTTGGAGAACTCGTTCATTACAAAAACTAAAAAAGTCTGAAATAAGACAAATTATTATAAAAAACCTAAAACCCCGCTGCTAAAAATTAACTAACTGAAGAGAAAATCAAGTTTTAAGTATCGAAAGCGAAAAACATGCTGTGTCACCCTATCTTTCTGGGCAATTATAGCAAGGTTCCAAGTTGTAGACAGCGAAATAGCGGAAATACGGTCAAGTATAATTTTGTGTTGCAGACCGCTCCGCCGACGCCGGCAGACGAGCCGGGCGCCGCCGCCGCCGCCGCCGCCCGCGACTGACGCGTGCGCGTGCGCCCCAGCTGACGACAGTTTAGCTCATATTCTGATTTACTTTATTATTAACTTGAAAGCGAGGTGACTTAATGTTGCAAAGATAATAGTGCTTAATAAAGATTAATAGCATTCTGTCCCGGGTGCATGCGCGTTGTATGGATCTGAGGAAATGATTGCGCCTCATTATAGTATAGGAATTGAATAGATTAAGTAAAATTAAATACACCAATAGATGGTTAAAATATAAATAGATTTTGTTAAGGGCTTTAGGATTCCACCTCCGTGTTCCTGGGCTACATTTACTTTGTTATTTTTTTATGTATTTTCCGTTTTACATGTAAGGTGTTAGATAAATCGGAAATTCAGTGTTGCTGAGCTATTTTTATTTACTTTTTTTTTGTAATATAGCAACTATATTTTTTATTATTTTCTAGTTAGGTGATAGAGACAAAATGTATTGTATTATCTATCTCTAACATCAAGTACAGGACACTAGCATGTAATATGGTTTACAAATATTATCAATTGCTCCAATTATGATCGTGAATTATTGAATTGACTGCACGTCTGAATATTTTTGATTTTTAGAAATTATGTTTTTTAATGAATATAAGTACATACATTATATACATACCTTTAATATTTTTTGCATGATTCCATCAAAATGTCACGTGCCATTCATAGCTGTTTCTTGCTAAGCGGCTCTAGGCGTGTGTTGCCTTCGCCTACTATAAATAACGACTACAGCCACTTTTGATGTATTGAAATATTTTTAATCTAAAGCTGGTTAGCTAAACACGTTTACTTACTGTTTAACACTTTTATATTTCGAGTGAGCAACCGCATCATGATAATTTTATAATAAAATGTAGTACAAAATGTTTGACATTACAAGGACACTTGGTGTTTTTACTCAGGTTTGTATAGAACTAGCATAGATAACACAGACGCAAATATTTCATCACTTTTATAATCATCAGCATCGAAATGTTTTATCTTTTAATGCAATTATACACTCGAATAGTTTCAATTATTTTACTAGATAAGTTTTATTGGCAAGTTTGCATGCATGCGTGATGCGAATCATACCTAGTACCAACATGTAAAGCCGTGTGCTTATTGCTAAGGCATGTCTACTTGTATCCTATTTTATCTGAATTATTAAAAACTTTTTTACCTTGTTATCTTTGCAGGGGTGAAACTAGTCAGTAAAATCAGTGAAAGTACGTTTTTTACAAAGCGTTCAGTGAAAGTCTTTTTTTTCGAGTTTTGCAACCAATGTTTTCATATTGGATCCCTATTTTATAAGTTGTACCGTAGTATCGAGCCAACCTCCTTCCTTAATATGGAGGCATTTACACTATGGCAAGTAGAAACAAAGGGTGCCAAAATTATTCGCTCTTTCATGTAACATCCTCTACAACTTTTCTATGTCCGGTACGTATGGCTTAGCCGCCACAAAAAATCCTACTACATAAGGAGCTTCCTTAATTTGTCTCAAAGCAAATGCTGGGTATGCCCATGGCTATCACATCAAACGTTGTCCTGTCCATACTAAGTTCTCTCCAAAATCACAAAGACAAAAACTTTCAGATTACCCGAATTTCTCAATTTTCCGGACAACTTTTTTATTTTATCGTTTCCTAAGAACGTCACTTGGACTTTCATGAAAATTTTATTGATTTTTTATAATTAGATACATGATCTACATTTTTTTTAATTCGATTCTGGTAGTCATTAAGTCAGTAATTTTAGATGACTTCCTCAGTAAAATCAGTATTTTTGATCACTGAACTTTTTTCGACCCCTGTCATTGATTTTGGTGCTCATTGCGACCAATTGATCGTCACGTTAACTTTTAACAACAGTTTATTTTGCATGTAGATAAAAGTGTTGTGTATAAATTTATTACGACAACTATACTTATAGTTAACAACTATTGTAACTAAGTTTTTCATTTTTGAAACATTTGATGCTGTTACTTTAGTCTTGATCATGACGTTTTAATTAAACATTGAATTACTTCAATATAACGTGTTTGTATTTCCTTCCTTTTTCTGGGTATGCAATGTTGTTTCTTTTTATTTATGAACGTACAATAAAGTTATTAAAGTTACACAAATAGCCAGTCGTTAAAGGCCATGTTTACTTTAGTCAAAAGAAATCTTACAATTTTATTGTGTGATGGATTGTGAACATCATTACGTCAATTACGTGTTAAGTGTTCATGTCTATAGGATTATGCTAACCTTCACGGCCAATAAACGCATTATGATAAGATAAATTTTGCGCCTTTCGAATTTTACGTATAACAGTGAGATCCGGCGTATTGTGGGTTTTGCAATGACAAGGATATAAATAGTATTTATCTCATCTCACTAATATTATTATAAAGGCGAAAGCTTGTGAGTGTGTCTTGTGTTTGTAAGTTTGTTACTTTTTCACGCTCAATCGCCGGACGGATCTGGATGAAATTTGGCACAGAGATAGATTATATTCTGGAATAGCACATAGGATACTTTTTATCTCGGGAAGGGAACGTCCCTTGGGATAATTTTCGACAATCACGCGGGCGAAGCCGCTGGCAGAAGCTAGTTGATAAATAAATAGTAGTAGTACATATTAGGTACATATTATGAATAGTTAGAGTAGACCATTACGCAAGAGCCTGGATCTGCTTAAGCTCTACAATGCAATCAGACACATTAAGATAATCATTGAGTATGTACCACCTTGCCATGGACAGTTTATCGATATGCGATGGGATTACTCTTCAGTGGATCGAAGAGCCTAGTGGATCCCTAGCCAACAACGCCGCTCACGAATTTTCGAAAACCGCTCACAAACTCTTACCATTCTCACAGCTTTGTCCATGGATTGCCAGGTTCAGAGTGCAAGATATAGTTCTACATGCTGACAAATGGCTGTTGGCAACTGACCATAGGCTGTCAAAAACGGCTCCACTGAGGGTCTACCGATTTTTTTTTTTTTGTAAATGTTACATAAATTTATATGACTGAACCTTGAGAAGGTTGAAAACCAAAATGTCAAATCAAAATTCAAAGAAAACATATATTTTAATCAAGATCAAGCAATTAAAGCGCTTTATCATTACACAAAGTGGTAAAGTAAACCGATACAAAAGATAAAGTAAGTACCTAATTAAAGTTAACTTTTGGTAGATGTTTGTTATTCTCTTAAAATACAACACTTAGGTATATGAATGTTTGTTCGCTATAACTTCTTTAGGAGTAGTAATTTTTGTATAAATTTGGGAAGAAATCACAGAGTTTTTAATATGGAAATCTTGAAATGAAAATTTAACACCGTGACTACCGTCACCCCACCAATGGCATGGTATATCTCGTAAACTACTGGAGTACTAGTCGTGAATTTTGATTTTGGGTATCAATTATATCTTGCAGGGTAGTAATTTTCTATGTAGGTTTGAGGAAAGGCGCAGGCTCCTCCAACATGGAATCCACATTCAGTCGTGGTCCTGCTGAACGAGCAAGCGAATGTTATCATCGTTGATTTCTCGATAAATAAAAATGATTCAGTTCTGTTTTTTTTACGAAATGGATCACATTTATGGGTAGTAATTATTTGTATACTTAGAATAGCTGTAGCATGCCCCCGTTTTCGGCGCCCATGGTGGTCCTGCTGAATGGAGCGAGACTACCGCAGGACCACCTTCATAGTCGATTTTATCGAAAACTATTAAGGTACCAATTCTGTTGTTCGAGTACTAATTGGTACCAGTTGAGTAGTAATTATTTACCAAATATGGAAGCGATTGCCGTCGGGGTCCTGCGGTAGTCACGGACATCAAGGTCCGGGGAGTACGGTGGATGTCTTAGATATTGCAATTGAAGCTCCTCTAATTTGGTAGCCGTTTCTTGTGCAGTGTGTGGTCTAGCGTTGTCCTGAAGCAGCAGTGGCCTAGAGCGATTGACCAGCCTCGGCTGTTTAGCAGCTAGCTTTTCCATCATGGTTTGCAGTTGCTGACAATAGACATCCGCCGTCGTTGTCTGGCTAGATTAAAGCAAGCTGTAGTGAACGACACCGGCATCAGTCCACCAAACGCTCACAAGTAATTTTTTTGAGTCTAGTTTCGCTTGGGGCAGGATTTGGCTGTTCGCCAGGGTTCAGCCATTGCGATGAGCGTTTCCGATTATTGTACAGGATCCACTTTTTATCACAGGTAATGATTCGATTTAAAATCCCTTCATTATTGTGCCGGATGAGTAATGTAACGCAGCAGTCGACGCGCGTTTGTCGGTTTGCTGCACTCAATTCATGAGTTACCCACATTTCAAGCTTTTTCACCTTCCCAATTTGCTTCAAGTGGATTAAAACAGTTTTATCACTAACACCGCAGCCTGCAGCTAACTCGGACGTAGTTTGTGATGGATCCGCTTCCACAAAAGCCTTTAATTCTTCATTATCAACTTGCTATCACGGTTCTTGAGATACAGCCAGGTGACAGCCAGACAGACAGACGGACCGCGGAATCTTAGTAATAGGGTCCCGTTTTTACCCTTTGGGTACGGGACCCTAAAAACATCGTCTGTGTTATAAGTTTTTACCATTCATGCCGACAGATAATTATTGAAGTCGACTTCAGTATAAAAGAAATAGTAGGTGCTAAAGGTACAATAGAGAGCGAAGCGAGATCGAAAAGTTTAGCACTCTGCCTCGTATACTTATGTTAAATTTTATTTCATCTGTATGAATGTACCTATCCTGAGGCTGCTTCTTTTACATACATAACTATTTATTTTGAAGAAGTAAGTGTGTCGACTCATCCAAAATATCTTGATAAATGAGAATTCAAGAGCGAGCAAAGCGAACGAGAAAATTTTTACACTCTGCCTGGGCTGTGTGAATAATTAAGAGTCCCAAAATTTATATACCCGAATTTTGTTCACCAGTTTTAAAGAATTTCAGAATCAAAAATATTGATTCTACTTTCTAAATAAATGAAGCAAATGCTTTCAAGCCCATTTTGAGACTGAATCACACAAAAAAAAACAACCGCTTACGGATTAATAAATAGGTAGCTGAAATAAAAGAGCATGTTTATTATACGCTTTGCTTATTATGTCTGTAATGTTCATGTAAATATTTAAGTAATTTTATGTGAAACAAGTAAATCAAGAATGCGGAGCGGCATGCTAGAAGAGAATAGTAGTACGTGCTCATTTTTAGAAAATTATGTAGTGTGTATGGTAGAGCCCTACTAGCGAAGCATATTTTTTTTGAGCAAAGCATCCTGTTTGCCACCCCTCGCTCTCTTCGACATTGTCTTCTTGCCATAATGGTATATAAATATAAAAAAAACCGGCAAAGTGCGAGTCGGACTCGCGCACGAAGGGTTCCGTACCATTATCGCAAAAACATCACGTTTGTTGTATGGGACCCCTACTTAAATATTTATTTTATTCTGTTTTTAGTATTTGTTGTTATAGCGGCAATAGAAATATATCATCTGTGAAAATTTCAACTGTCTAGCTATCACGGTTCATGAGATACAGCCTGGTGACAGACAGACAGACAGACAGACGTGTTATATGGGTGATTCCAGGAGATTTATAAATAATGACCACGTTCAGTTCAGACTCCATTTAATCTAATCTATTTCTTACAGATGGATGACAGAACGGCGTTGACACTTGACAGGTTGTGCGCGTTCATAGACTAATCATAGATAATACAACATGCCCTTTTTTACAAAGGAGTTAAAATTAAAATGCTAAATTTAAATTAGATAGACAATACCAATTATATTACAAAATTAATATTATTGTTTACATTTCACATTTTTAATTTATTAGCTAGTAGTCAATGTACAATTCAAATAAAATTAATTAAAATACAATTTCAATAATGTCAGATAATTGTTCCACATTATAAATCCAATCTTTTTGGTTTTTTCAGTAATCTACCAGTTCGACTGTACCTTGCTTGAGGTGTGTTACTACTGAACGACATATCAATTGATTCTGGTAGATCCTGAGGATTATGAATTACAGCATTATTATTATCAGAAATTAAATTATTATTTATATTACTACTAGACTCAGACATGCTTGAAGACTGTGATATAATTTGATTTTCAGGTTGTTCAGACATTATTTCTTCTCTATTATCCTCCATTTCTATGAATTCTGGAGAATATGCATAGTTCTCATCAAGATCAGATTGAGACTGATTTGAATTTACAGATACAAAAGAATCATGACATAAGTTCTCTTGACTATTCTGTATATTATCTTTTGGAATTGAATAAGAAATTATTATACAATTATCCTCATCTTCATTTTCGTAATTTTTTGACAATTTTCTTTTATTATTAGACTTAATTTTATGACTTTCATTATTGGAAAATGATTGACAGTCAGAACTATTTAGATTATGATTTTGTTTGACTGACTGAGTACTTGACAACATTTTTTGAGAGAATGACTCAGTTTGTGACTTTTTATTATTAAATGACAATTCTTTATTTTGTGACTGTGACTGATGTGATTGTGACTGTGACTGATGTGATTGTGACTGTGACCATTTTTGACTGCTTGACATAGACATATTTGACTTAAAAAGTTTTATGTGTTGAGAATTTCTTCTATAGACTGACCCGTTTATATCTTTGACCAAATAAGATCTAGGAAATTTTGTTTTCGACATAATTATACCCTTATTCCAATTAACATCATTAGGGTTTTTCCTGAAAAATATTTGGTCATTGACTTGAAAGTCTGGTTGATTTTTAGCATGCATATCATAATATGACTTTGACTTTTGTAATCTTTTTTCTTTGTTCGACCTATGTTCTGAAAAATGAACGACTTTAGGTTTTAGGTTATTTACATTAGTAGGTAATTTAGTTCTTAGCTTTCTAGACATCAGCAGTTCTGAAGGAGACTTGAGGTTTCCTCTAGGGCTAGTTCTATATTGCAATAGCCCAATGTAAGGATCTGTGTCTGCTTGTTCACATTTCCTCAAAATATTTTTTATTATTTTTACCGAGGCTTCGGCTAGGCCATTGGACCTAGGAACATGGGGACTCGAGACAATGTGTTCTATATCCCATTCTTTGAGAAAACATTTGAATTCTTGTGAGTTATAAGGTGGTCCTCCATCGCTTAACAATTTTAACGGGATGCCATGACGGGCAAAGATGGATTTCAAATGAGATATTACAGTGCTACTTCTAGAATCATTTTTAAGTAAAGCTATTTCAATATAGTTTGAATAGAAATCGACAACTAAAAGATACTTCTGACTTTTATATTCAAATAAATCTGTTGCTACCTTCTGCCACGGTAAATCAGGCTGCTCATAGGACAGAAGTGGTTCTTTTGTTTTATTTGAACCAAAGATAATACAAGATTCACACTGTTTTATTTTAATTTCAATGTCATTGTTTATGTTAGGCCAAAATACAATTCCTCTAGCTAAACTTTTGGTTTTTTCTATTCCCTGGTGACCTTCATGTAAAATTGAGAGAATTTCTGGTCTCATGGATTTTGGTATGATTACTGAGTTATTTCTAAAAACAAGATCATTCAGAACGTGTATATAATCTCTTATGTGCCAATATTGTGCTACTAATGCATTGCAAAGCGTTTTGCAACTTGGCCATCCATTCTTATGGTATGCCTTCAGTTGTTGTAAGGAAAGATCTGAATTAGTGTGAAATAAAATTTTATCCAATTTTTCCTGGGTGATAGCTAAATTACTGGTTAGTAAATTGACTTGGGAATTAATGTTAGCATCCAATTCATTAAAATCGAATCCTTCTACTACTGTATTATTGATTGGAGCTCGTGACAAAGTGTCAGAAACATACATTTGAGAACCTTTTGTATAGGATACTATTAAATCATAACATTGAATAGAAATCATCATTCGCTGTAAACGCATAGGAACATCAGCTAGGGGTTTTTTAAACAAAGTGACAAGAGGTTGATGGTCTGTTTCGACATGAGTTGTTTTACCATATATATATTGGTGAAATTTTTTACATCCAAAAACAATAGCAAAGAGTTCTTTTTCTATTTGGGCATAATTTTGTTGTGCTGAATTTAATGCTTTTGATGCATATGCAATAGGATTTTTTCCATGAAAGATCACTGCACCAATGGCATCTTTTGAAGCATCAACAGACATCCTTATAGGTTTATTTACATTATAATGAACCAAAGTTGGAGACTCACAAATAAGGGATTTCAATTTTTTTACTTGTTTTTCATGTTGGCTAGTCCACTGCCATAAATTGTCCTTCTTAAGTAAATCTCTCAGAATACTAGTCTCACTCGAGAGGTTAGGAATATATGAACCAAGATAGTTAATCATTCCCAGAAAACGTTGAAGTTCTTTGACATTAGAAGGTATAGGCATATCAAGAATTGCTTTAATCTTTTGTTGGTCTGGCAAAACACCTTCTTTATTAAAAACATGACCCACATAAGACACTTCACTCAGGCCAAATTTACATTTAGACATGTTGAATTTGAGGTTAGCTTCTTTTGCTCGCTTAAATACATTTTCTAAATGCTGTTCATGTTTAGTTTCATTTGAGCTAAACACTAAAATATCATCGACAAAACAAATTACACCAGGCAAATCATGAAACAAATCAGTCATAATCCTATGAAAAATCTCACCGCTAGAATTGATACCATAAGGGAGCCTAAGGAATTTGTACCTACCATAAGGCGTATTAAAAGTACACAAATCACTGCTCTCCTCATCAAGCGGTAACATCCAGTACCCAGAATTTGCATCTAACTTTGAGAAAGTAGTTGAACCTTGCACTTGTGATCGCAGTTCATCAAAAGTAGGGAAAGGATAATAAGGTCTTTTTATTGCTTTATTTAAAGGTCTTGGATCAAGACAAATTCTCAGAGATCCGTTAGGTTTTTCTACTGGGACAATAGCATTTACCCAAGTTGTAGGTTTTGTGACTTTTTCAATGACATTCAGTTTTTCCATGCGGTCTAACTCATGTTTTAATTTTTTCTGTAAAGCATAGGGTATTCTACGTACAGGACTTATTTTTGGTTGTATAGTTTTGTCTACATCCAAATGAACTTTTGTCTGTAAACATCCTAATCCTTCAAAAATGTCACTATATTTTTGCAAGAGTGTTTGTACAAACCTTGGTGAAGTTTGGACTTCATTTTCTTGATTTTTGGTCAGAGTGAATATTCTTTTAACAATACCATATTGTTCTAAAGTTTTCCAACCTAAAATTGTCTTGCAGGGACAGGTCACAATCACAAAACAAATATTGGCTTTAAGGTTGTTGTCAAACAAACACTTCAGTACACAACTTCCAACATTTTCTATTTTTTGTCCTGAAAATGAAAAAATTCTGTTATTTGCTTTGAACACTGGTATTTTTTGTTTTACTTTTGACTGAATTTCATCAAGAGTTTGTTTTGAAATTACATTTATGTCAGCTCCTGTGTCAATTTGACATTTCAAAGTGTTACCATAGCAATCAATATTAATAATCCAGTTTTGATTAAAATCTTTAACTGATTTTTCATTTCCTATTGTACCAACAATAAAATCTTGACTAAAATTACAATTATTTTGAGTTTCATTTTGAATTTCCAAATTATTATCTAAAATATTACTCACAGTTTTGGGTTTGTGATACTTATCTTTAAAATAGCAATAGTTGGCAAAATGATTAGGCTTTTTGCAAATAGAACAAATCTTTCCTTGTGCTGGACATTTATTACGATGATATGGTTGGCCACATCTTCTGCACGGAGTCGAGTCAATATGAGTCTTCTTCCTGGAACCTTGATTGTTTTCTCTTGTGTGACTTGAATTTCTTGAATTTGATCTCTTTCCTGAGATGCTCCGCTGTCTTCTGAAATAGTTGCGGTCTTCTTTCTTGACAAATTGGACAGATTCCTTTTCTGTGTTTTGAATTTTTATTGAACGTTCATGGGACAGTTCAATGCTTTTTGAAATTTTAAGAGCTTCTTCAACTGAGGGTACTTCTTGTTGTAAAAGTTTTTGTTTGATTTCCAAATTTTTTATGCCTATTATGAACATATCCTTGACTAAAGAATCTTTCAGCACTTGAAATTGACATGTCTGTGCCATATTATTGAGAATTGTTACATATTCGTCCAAAGATTCTCCATCGTTTTGATGACGGGTGAAAAAGTTATACCGTTCCACAGTTGTATTTTTGCAGGGATTAAATTTTTCATCAAGTTTTTTGAGAATTACATCCAAAGTTACTGTTTTTCTATCTATGTTGAAAGAATTAAAGATTTCTAAACCGTTGTCACCAATCGAATTCAAAAAAATGGCTACCTGCTTTGTTTCCGGTTGCTTGTCCAAATCATTGGCGTCGCTAAGAATTTGGAATTTTTGTTTCCACAGTTTCCATTTTTCTGCTGCGTTTTCTCCATTAGCGATTGACAAAGGCTTTAAATTGTTTGAAACAACGATGCTTGGTTTGTCGGACATTTTGGTATGTTTTCAGTCCGGTACGTTCTTGGACACGAGACAAAATTTTTGCTAAAAACTTGGAAATAAGAGTGTTCCCCTTCTTTTCCGTGACTTGTGGATATTATCCCTTAACTGACACCATGTTATATGGGTGATTCCAGGAGATTTATATTAATTAAATAATGACCACGTTCAGTTCAGACTCCATTTAATCTAATCTATTTCTTACAGATGGATGACAGAACGGCGTTGACACTTGACAGGTTGTGCGCGTTCATAGACTAATCATAGATAATACAACAAGACGGACCGCGGAGTTTTAGTAATAGGGTCCCGTTTTTACTCTTTGGGTACGGAACCCTAAAAACACGTAGATTGAATTGTGTGAGTGGACCTAATAACATTTGTCTTTTATTTATTTAATATTGTTTTTCTTTTTATTCTGTAAGACTTATGTAAAAAAATGGGCCAAATTTGCCACCCCTAAAATCTACCGCCCTAGGCTCCAGCCTAGTTAGCCTGCTGGTAAATCTGCCACTGATAGCTGCCCAATGTGCACAAATCCTAAGCACAGTGACGTTACGCCACGAAGCCTGTGAAGCTCCCAGGTAACTCCTGTGTTCTGCAGAGCTAGGCTGGCACACAAAACGACTGAATTTGAGTCTGGCAATGGTGTCCACATAGTCATACATAATACCACATGGCGGTTTACCTCTATCTAAGGATAAACAGACACCTAGAGTTCCTATAGCACACCCGCTTTTCGCCAGAGCCTCAGGTTGGTAATAGAGGGTGAGTGTATTTGAGGTTTCCTTAAGAACTGATAATGGTTAATTTTAATATGTTTTCACATCGCTCTCATTCCTTTCATTCATACTTCATCATCATTTCCCTCCAAATCCATCCTAGGCCTCATCACTATTTTACTTTTATCAAAATATAATACCAGACTTAATAGATTTTTTTATAACCAAGGATCTATCAACTAGTTATAAAAAATCGGAACAAAGCTATGACATGAATTCAGATCGCTCTGCAATCTATCTAGAAATTTAATCGAAACCATTTTTTTTATAAAGAAAACAGGCCCACTCTTGTTAATAAAAGCACAGACTGGGAGAGCTTCAAGTCCAGATTGAATGATTAGATAGACCTGAAAGATCCATTAAAAACACCCGAACATCTAAACATCGAAGCAGAAAAGTTTATAATGCATATCCAGCAAGCAGCTTGGGAAAATACACCTGACTTCAACAAGAAGACGAAGGGAAATACTTACCCTCTCAGTATCAACCATCTCATTATGGATAAAAGAAAACAGAGATAAACGTGTCATCAATCTAGGTGCCCTGAAGACAAACGAAAATTGAATAATCTAACAAAAAAAGTAAGAAGACTAATCCAAGACTTTAAAGACCAGTCAATCAAAACCTATCTTCAGAGTCTTAGTAACGATCAAAGGACATACTACTCTCTTTGGAAGGCTACTAAGCACTTAAAAAGGCCGATTACCCAAATCCCACCTATCAAATGTGAAAATGGACAATAGGCAGTAACTAACGAGCAAAAAGCGAAGAGGTTTGCAGAACACCTAGAAAATAGCTTCCAACCAAACGACGAAGAAATCATTGAAGATCACACTTTGCTTGATATGGTGACATCGGAAAAATGAAGTTACCATAAAACTAGTAACACCGATAGAAGTCGCACGAGAAATAAAATACAATATAAGGACACGAAAATCACCAGGGTTCGATTTAATAACAGGAGACGTTCTTCATAACCTACCAAGAAAGGGTCTGGTTAAATTAACGACCCTCATCAGTACCGCACTAACCCTCAGTTGTCAAACACGCGTTATCTGCTGTGTTTGGTTGAATGAATTTTCAACTGCCAATCACAGCAGATAACGCGTGCTTGACAATTTGTCACATTAATTCTCCGATAATTTTGAGCTGGGAAACTGAGGGTAAGGCTTAAATATGTACCAGACTTATGGAATGTGGCTGAAGTAATAATGATAGCTAAGCCAGGTAAACCGGCTCACGAAACATCATCATATAGGCCTATAGGCATATTTCCTTGCTACCAATAATGTCCAAGCTATTTGAAAAGCTGTTACTCAGACGACTAAAACCTATAATAGATAGCAAGAACATAATACCACAGCACCAATTCGGTTTTCGAGAAAAACACTCTACTATTGATTAAGTGCAACTCTACTAAGGATCACAAATGTAATAGAAAACGCCCTTGAAGACAAGAAAGTATGTTTTACTTTATTCCTAGACGTGGCGCAAACGTTTGACAAAGTATGGCATGAAGGCCTTATACATAAATTGAAGAGCTTATTACCGAAGCAATTTGCAGATATATTAGAATCCTACGTTCTAAACAGAGTCTTTAGAATAAGACAAGAAGACGCCTACTCAGAACTGAAACAAATAAAAGCTGGCGTACCGCAAGGAAGTGTGTTAGGTCCGGTCCTGTTCCTACTATACACTTGTGATATTCCTGAATTAGATCAAAACACGATAGGGACTTTTGCTGATGATACAGCCATAATGGCTGTAGTAAACAGCCACGTAGAAGCAGTAGAAAAGGTTCAAATGGCTGTTAATCAAGTTTATGACTGGACTAAAAAATGGAGGATTAAACTAAATGAAATCTGTTCACATAGATTTTACCAACAAAAAACACCAGTATTCTCCAGTTTATATTAATAATAAACAAGTCCCATACGAGAATACAGCCAAATATCTCGGTATGACCCTTGACGTAAAGAAGAAAAAAGAAGAACTCGACTTCCGATATAAAAGATTGTATTGGCTGCTTGAAAGAAACTCCATGCTGTCTATGCAAAACAAATTACTGCTATACAAACAAGTCCTGATGCCAGTTTGGACTTATGGTATTCAGCTATGGGGCTGCACCAAACAGAGCAATATATTAAATATACAACGATTGCAGAACAAAGTGCTAAGGGCAATTGTAAATGCACCTTAGTACATACGAAATGATGATCTCCATCGGGACCTAAAAGTTGAGTTCATCGATAAAGTGATCCAGAAATTTGCAGAAGCTCACGAAAAGAGACTTCATCAGGGTGTGAACGTCGAGGCAATCCAGCTTATCGACCACACGAACATAGTGAGAAGACTAAAAAGAACAAAACCCTTCGAGTTAGTGTTTGTTGTTAGTGAATAGTGTAACGTACGAAAGTGCTACCAAATATACACAAGAACGAAGTGTATTGCTTTTGGACACATTGTTAGTAAAGACAATGTCATAGTTTAGGTTATAATTTAATTACTTATTAGTCTATTTATAAGACTACATTGTAATAAGATTAGGGTCTCCTATTGATGAACCCTAGAAAAGGGAAAAAAAATCATTTCCCTCCAAATCCATCCTTGGCCTCATCACTAATTTACTGGCGCACACTACAACCGCGCCATCTGACGAATGAAAAAAGGACTCTCTTTAATCTGTGTTTCGAACTAAAAATCGATCAGCCGCCCAAGCGCCGAGCTCCGTGAAACAAATTAAAATCCATGTAACAAGTGAAACTGTTGTGTTAAATCGTTCGTCATCAATCAATAAACGGACTTCCCAGAACTTTAAAATCTGCAAGAACCAAAACATTACACCAACTTTGCAAGTTTGCAAACGACATGGTATGGGTGCAAGAACCGGCACGAACCACCAGCGTTAGGCGTTGCCGTAAGTAGCCTCCATTCCTCACCATCCTTCCTAGCCATTTTGCTGTCGACATATTACAGTCCTATCGAAGGGTTATTTTTACATTTTGGGCCTTCGAGCCGCATTAAAATATTCAAATCATTCAAAATGGCTAACTTTTTCTAACACGAACATTACGTCTAGCGTCCGTATTATCATAATATCAGTAAATACACATTCACACAATTGAAACATCATAAAATAACGATATTTATGTGTGTATAATTAATTTTTAACAAAAACAAATGCATTCATAGTAAGTTCCTACGGTTTCGTCACGTAGACCATCTAGGTAGATATGTCTCGTGACTTAGTTCGAGAAACATTGTCACCGAATGGTGTTCGAGTCTAAAATAATTTTATCATTTCTCATGTGTGTGAACGAGTTGTCAAATTGAGTTTGTTTAAATATAACATGCGATATTTAAACTTTATAATCAACATTTCTTCATAATATTGATCATAACGTAACAAATACAGCGTCTGATTTTATCATTTGTGTATAAACTTAACATAAAGGGTTTATACATCTCGTTTCTTGTTAAAATGTAAACATGCAGCGTTTTAATTTATCATCATACCTAATCGTAGTATCAAAACATTACCATTGGCTATTTTGTCGTAACATATCAGCACGGAATAGTTTGTAGTATTGTGTATCTAAGTTAGAATATTGGTTAATTATTCATTATTACATCAAAGGTTCTTCAAAATCATTACCTATTAACATAGCAAGTTTTTTACAACTACCTACGTATCGTTTGTTCTTGTTTTGTTCATTCGTGCATTTAGAGTTGCCATCTCAATAAACATACCATATAATTAAAAATTCTATTAATTTAGTAGATAGTGAAACATAATTTTCTATCATTTCTAAACTATACTTAAATTGTTTAACGTATCGTATCTAATCATTTTGAATCTAATCAGTAGTTCGTTTTGGCAACTCTGTTCAATAAACAGTACCATTTTATAGTTTTATTTTAATCATTGTTTTAAAATCGTAATCAGTGAGCATGAGTGAAGCAATGGCATCTCATCATGTGTCTAAGCGTAATATAGCATTTACGAGATAATCGGATGCTGTCACCTGCGCTCGCAATACTTTAAAAGATCCTAGTCTTCTATCGCGTTTAGAAACATGTTGTTCGCGTTTAGAATCCCTTATCGATGTATTCAACGATTCTCACAGCAGGCTTCTGAGTGATTACATGGTCCTTGGTAGAGAGGAATATATTCTCAATCAAACAACATATCAAGAGCAGGCGGATGACATATATTTGAAGTCCTTGAAGTTCAGCGTAAACTTCTACCAGGGGGATGACCATAAGCTCTTAGAGTAAGGTTATTTTGAGATAGAGTAAGTGACAGATATATACACGTCATATACATCTGTACCTTACACACACTCAAAATAACCTTACTCTAAGAGCTTAAGGTCATCCCCCTGATAACAATCATTAGGTTATGCCTTCAGCTTCCTCATCATCAGGTGAACAAAGGAAACTAACAAAATTACCACTTATCCAATTACCCAATTTCTCGGGTAAATTTAAAGTCTCCTCGGATTACACTGACTTCAATACTTTGGTCCATACTAGGTCAGACATTTCAAATGTGAAAAAGTAAAATGATAGATTCAAAATAATTAGATACGATACGTTAAACAATTTAAGTATAGTTTAGAAATGGTAGAAAATTATGTTTCACAATCTACTAAAAATCTACTAAATTAATAGAATTTTTAATTATATGGTATGTTTATTGAGATGGCAACTCTAAATGCACGAATGAACAAAACAAGAACAAAACGATACGTAGGTAGTTGTAAAAAACTTGCTATGTTAATAATTGTAAGGATTTAATTTCTAAAACACCTCAAGAGAGGTCACAAATTGTAAAGAAACTTCAACTTTGTTTGAATTGTCTGCGATCAAATCATTACGTTTCAAATTGTTTTTCGGATCGGTCATGTAAAACATGCCATAAGCGTCATAACAGCTTGTTACATTTTCCAACGTCAACAAACACTTCTGTACCAAATGTGTCTATAATTTCTACTGCTTGTGTGAGGCGATTAGGCTTGCCTCTTGTGAGGTCGTATTTTCTTATGTTGGGAATTGGTGATACCATTCCAAACCAATCAGGCAGCTTAGTTTATATAGAACTACGCCCATTGGGAAAATCGGAATCGCCCTTCAAAATTTGTTTGTCTTACACAAAATTTGTGGTGACATGCCCACACATGCAGTCAATATTAATGATTATCCTCATATAGGAAATCTCAAGCTAGGAGATTCAAACTTTCATCAGCGTCGCCCTTGATCTTTTGATTGGTGGAGAGATTTGCCCACAGATTCTTATGCCGGTAAAATCGACCATAATAATCATACCGCAACAGCTATTATTAAAATTGTCGGTTTCATTCCTATGGGTAGAACGAAGGTTGCTGATCGCATAGTTGAATATATCTTAGCATCAGTCAATCATATATCACTGCATGACAATTTAGACGTATCTGTCCAGAAGTTGTGGGACACAGAGCATCCCCAATGAGTCAAATCATAAAGCAGCCTCTGCAGACGATGTTAGTTGCGAGGACATTTATCAGTTAACACATCATCGTGATGCTGACGGTCGTTATACCGTACAGATACCTTTTCGTGAACAAGTTTTACCAACTTTCAATGATTTATATTCCATTGCGCTTCGGCGATTTAAACAATTAGAAAAACGCCTTCTGCATAATCCCTCTTTTGGAGACGAATATAAAGCCCACATCAAGGAATATATAGCAAATGGTCATATGAACGCATTCCACCTGAAGATCACACACATGGAACGCATCATGTAAACTCAGCAGTGTCTCTACTATACTGTTTGCGCTGTAGCATGGTGCGGGTGACAGTTTCAATAACATTTTTACGCATATACGTATACGCATTTTTTGTAGTTTAACGTCATACAGACAACCATGGTATATGGTATGACGTCAAACTACAAAAAATGCGTATAAGTATATGCGTATTTTTTTTTATTAAAACTGTCACCCGCACCATGCTACAGCGCAAAGAATGTAGGCTACGAGTTGCGTACGACGCTTCAGCCAAAGATAGAGATGAGAAATCTCTCAAT